>CM055910.1:33899906-34348508 GCA_029582155.1 Panopea generosa | reverse complement strand
TGAATAAAAGGGAGTGTATGCTCAGTTGGTTTCCAAGCAACAGCTGACCAAATAGGACCACACATTTTAGGCATTTACCCAATAAACTGTGATTATGAACAAATAAGAATATTTTTTACAAAAACTTTCTTGAGTTGATTGTTTGTATTGAAGGTCGTTTGCTTGTTTTTTGTTGTTTCATTAACATTAGCATTATCATTTTAATAACCAATGATGCAATCTTTGTTCGAAAATACTATTTTTCGAAATATGTTTTCTAATTTATTTTATGTAGATGGGTTGGTGGCATATATGTTTGCTAGCCTTTTATTTATATTTTTTACAGTCGTTCTTTGAAACCAAAATAAATATAATAACAAATTAAATCAAATTTATTTAAGGTTAGTTTAATATAAAATGATATTACCATTTGCCAAATCTATATGAAACTTTATAAAGAACCATGACGTTTGTTATCGCCGTTAAAAAAAATTGCGACAATTAAAAACTCATATACTGCCGCAAGTTTTAACATTTAAGTATACATTGACCAAAAAAAAAAAAAACATTCCTAAAATGCTCTTCAACATGTACTATTCGTCATTTTAAGAACTTGAAACGTTTAAACTGTTTTCATACGCATTTGTATATTTCCCTACTACACATTATCATTAAAAATTAAACATTAAAAAAATATAGTATTACAATAAGTCCCAAAAAAAATAGTTTGACTTAACGATTATGAAAGCTTTTCTTTCGCATATTGAATCAGTTTTGCCATGTTAGCGGTGGTTATGGAAGCGATGACTCTCACTTTCGCATAATAAATCCTTCTTGCCATGTTGGAGCTGGTTATAGTTGTGATGACATGACTCTGTGGTAGGGGAGGTAATACAGATGAGAAAAATCATTTTGAAACGTTGCAAGAGTTATCGAAAATGATTGCGGAATGCGTTTCTTGAATTGATAAAACAAGAACGCGTAGTTACGATGTAGATAAAACTAGCGAATACTAAACATTACATTATACCTGCTTAATTAACTGAATCATGAATAAGTCTACAGGTTAGGAAATACATAATTGGATTACATCAACTCATAATGAAATGTTATTTAACAAATACTATTGTACAGTGCAGCATGTCACAACTACTTTGTAATGAGTTTTAGACTAAAACATCTGCGAGTTTTATATCACTGACATTCGTCTTTACTCATCTTCTGAACACAGAATCAGGAACGTAACATTTAAAATGTAATGTTGTTGTTTTTGTTGTTGTTATTGCTGTTGTTGTTGTTCAGAGTATGTTGTTAAGCGTTGGTGTCAACAGTAGTTCAATCACATCGAGACTGTGTCTACTTGAGACAGTATTCTAACGCTGCCACACTTGGGAGTCATGCTGCACACACATATTATGCTACCCCACCCAGTCACATTATACTGACAGCGGGCCAACCAGACCTCGAACTATCCTTTAAGTGTTTTGCACCAAGCGAGGAAGCTTCTAATACAATTTTTAAAGCCTTTATTATGACCCGGCCGGGATGGAACCAACGACCTTCCTCATGCGAGCCAGACGCTCTACCACATATAAACCGCTGCGGTTTTCTTGGTTGAGCTGTGCGTTCCTAATGGATTATTAATTTTATCAGATACAGTCCACCGTATGCAATGTACATGTCACAGTAATTAAACTCGTCGTTATGTAATTTTGTCAAACAGCATTTTCGTCTTTATTGTATTTATATGTCAAAACATTTGAACATGTATGTGTGTCAGTAAGAATGACGTACTCGTTTTATTTTTTATTTGCCATATATAATACACGAGTTTTTTTTATAATATATGTTTTAAGAGGACATTGCTAGAACAAATAAAGATAAATTGAGCTTTACGTCGTTGTTTCAGTTTTGAAATCTTAACCAAGTTTTGTTTGATTTAAGTATCATGTATGAACCAGCCGATAAACCAATAAATAAGTGACACAACTGTGCTTGCATAGAGTATGATTTTGAAAACGAAGCATTAGGCATTGATATTCTTATGGGATTATATTCTTCCGAACTGCCGACCTCAGTGATGAGAAATGAGAAGCCTTCAGATGGCAGCACCTAAAATCATTCGGCAATTTATGATATTTGATGAATGACTCTTTAGCTATCATTTCCTTCATGCTCATCTGTCGTTCATATCTTACTTAGACAATATTGTTTTACTGCACCCTACGCATCCTTCGATTTATTACATTTGACTTCTTTTGAGCAAAGCTCCATGTACTGTTTTAGTGTCCTTTTGTTTGTTTGAAAGCTTTCTGTTATTTTTATGTTCGACATAAACGTATGTTTCTTTCATAACGAATCTATATGGAGTTCCGGTGTCACGTTAGATTCACACGCACTCCCGATAGTCCACGCGTGCGGATCTGCCGTAGGGTCATGAGTTTCACACGCGGAAAAACTAATAATTTCTGTTTAAAGGTTATTAATCATTTGAAAACGCGTGTCTTTGTTTAAACATAGGTTGTACTGGCAAAACAACCACCGGAGTGTTATTTTACTCTTAATATGTACACTTATGATAATAGAAAATAGACGTGTTAATTAACCGCTATAAGAGAAGGAAAATCACCAACAGTGAATCACGGTAAAACAATTTTTACTAAATTGATAACTGTTATTTTAGTGAAACATACACCGATCGAAAGCTGAACTATTACCCGAGGGAGTGATGTTAACATATTAAAAGAAACTGGCCTAACTACGGAGAATTAAGCATTTATTCACCGGTATTCCTTCGCAAAACGCGAAAAATACCCACAACCATTTCATACAGTATTGTAGTAGCTAGTGAAATCGCTGATTAAACAACATGAATGATAAACGTATAATTAGATTAAGTAAAGTATAAAAATAAAAGAAAACAGCGTTATTAACTTTAGTAAAATAGAAAAATTAGATGTTGAATAACATAGATATAAAAACATGATGAACAACATATTATTTATGTAAATAACAAGAAAGGCTTCATCTTTTATTAAAAGTATAAACTGCACAAATTAAAATATACTTGAAACAATGACCGATCGGTGGGCCGTGTTCTTACAAAATTAAAAGAAAATTAAGAATTTGTAAATGCGAAAAAAATAAGAAAAATAAGCATTAATTTAAGGCAATATGCGGTTGCATATCACGCGTCACGGAAACGGGAATTAGCCGTGGCGCTTATAATATCAATCACTATTTCTAAGTCAGTTAAACGCTTCATTCTCGTTACAGAATACTGCTACATTTTCCATTCATTCATTTATTCATTCATTCACTCACTCACTCACTCATTCACCTACTCACTCACTCACTTACTCACTCGATCGCTCATTTATTTATCCTTGTCACTTATATATTTAGATTCATTAACAGTACGCCCCACTAATGCAAAAAGGTACCAAGTGTCTTCTTATTTCATATACACTTGGTACCTTATTGCTCTAATGGGACGATAAATTTTATTAACCAGAAGATAAACCAGAGAGTTTTATTCCTTACTATGTGTACAATATGAAACTTCCTTTTATTTAAGTATTCTGAAAAACAAGCACAAACTGCATGATAAGTAAATGTTTGGTACCTAAGTTACAAAATTAAAGAAAACACGGCATGAGAATAACACGTTTAGAACGTAAATTACAAACGACAAGCACCAACGGCATGAGAACCACGCATTTGGTACCTACATTATACACGACAAGCATCAATGATGATAAGCACAGGTTTGATACCTAAAAAATCAAGAGAGACACCAACGTAAATTACACACAAGCACCTACGACATGAGAAACACGCGTTTGGTACCTAAATTGCACACGTAGAAGTAATAGTAGTAAGGGTGGTGGTGGTGGTGGTGGTAGTAGTAGTAGTTGTTATGATGGTAGTGGTTGTAGTAGTATCAGTAGTGGTATTTGTTGTTGTAGTAATAGAAGTAGTAGTAGTAGTAATAGTTGTAGTAATAGTAGTAGTAGTAGTAGTAGGGATGGTGTAGTAGTAGTAGTAGTAGTAGTAGAAGTGACGGTGGTGGTAGTAGTGGTAGTAATATAAGTAGTAGTAGTAGTAGTAATAGTAGTAGTAGTAGTGGTGGTGGTAGTAGTAGCAGTGGTGGTGGTGGTAGTAGTAGTATTTGTAGTAGTAGTAGTAGTAGTTGTGGTGATGGTTGTGGTAATAGAAGTAGTGTCAGTAGCAGTAGTAGTAGTAGTTGTGGTGATGGTGGTGGTAGTAGTAATAGAAGTAGTAGTTGTAGTAGTAATAGTAGTAGTAGTAGTGGTAGTAGTAGTAGTAGTAGAAGTAGTAGTAGTAGTAGTAGTAGTAGTAGTAGTAGTAGTAGTAGTAGTAGTAGTAGTAGTAGTAGTAGTAGTAGAAGTGGTAGTAGTAGTAGTAGTAGTAGTAGTGGTAGTAGTAGTAGTATTAGAAGTAGTAGTAGTAGTAGTAGTAGTAGTAGTAGTAGTAGTAGTAGTAGTAGTAGAAGTAGTAGTAGTAGTAGTAGTAGTACACTGGAGAGGCAAAATTCTAACTGTCTTAAATCTAACAACGGACAATCAAAACATAATATGTATCACTTGTTTTCGGCGGAACGGTTGTGTAACGCTTTACGATTCTGTTATTCTCAGACTGGTTACATCCCATTTGATGACATGTAACTTTGAACCGACTAGACAAGTTAACTTATTGCAAAGACAAAATGTAACTATTTACATGTACATGTGTATGTATTGCCTCTCAATCACACGTGGTCGTTAACATATCGCAATGAAACCTGTGAAGATGCCTTTGGCAATGGATTATCAATGCTATTAATAGCTATTTCAATAAACCATATATTACGTCCCTTTTTCTTTTAAAATAAGTAAACAAATTGAGTATAATGGTGAAACTAAAAATTTGGAAAATATAACAACAGATAAAATATTTATTCATTTATATAATGACAAAATAAAAATATTTTTATCATTTAATAATAATCATGGTATGCAAATGTTTGTAACATGATAAAAGTTTTATCTTAGGTATATAAACATCTTAATATATGTCTGTCGTTACTTTATATCGCGGCGGTTTACCAGTTAGGTAAATAGCCCCTTGTTTATAAATCCCCATCCATGGGGTCAACCAAAATACGGTTGTATTCTTACAATTGCTTAATCACCGGTTGTGGAGGATTAAGTGCCTTTCCTATATTCTTACATCTTCTCATATACTTCTGCGCCTATTTTTATTTTCTTCAAATTTCTTAACTTACTTTTCTTTCCATCCTTACTTCATTCTTGTTTTCTTACCTCATTCATTTTTTTCTTTCTTTTATACTCCATTCTTCTTATCCTTTCCCTTCTTACTTCATTCTTGTTTTCTTTTCAATTCTTACTTCATTCTTGTTTTCCTTACCATCCTTATTACTTCATTTTTGTTTTGCGGATCCTTTCAATCCTTATGTTCTTGTACTCATTTTTTAATTTCAGTTCGTTGTGTATATCCATAAAAAGTCCAATAAGGATACATCACACGAATAGTTTTTGGTAGATTTAAGGAATGATGTGTAAACAAAATATAGAAAGTAAGAAAATCTGAGATGTTTACACAAGACTGGCACTAAAGGCATGAAAATAACACGTTTAGTACCTGAATTATACAAGATATCAAATCTGCGTGATAAGCACGTGACACGTGATTGGTACTTAAATTACAAAAGATAAGCACCGACTTCATTGTATGCACTCGTTTGGTACCCAAAATAGACGATTAAAGCACCACCAGCATGGGAAATTGCTTATTTGGTACTTAATTACATATGAAAAGCACCAACTGCATGCGAACCATACGTTTGCTACATAAAATACACAAGATATGTACCAACGGCATGAGAACCACACGTCTGGTACCTAATAACACAATTTAAGCACCAACGGCATGAGAACCACACGTTTGATACATAAAATACACAAGACATGTACTAACGGCATAAGAATCACATGGCTGGTACCAAATTACACAATTAAAGCACCAACGGCATAATAGCCACAAATGCCTAAATTACACACGACAATCCGTACCTGCATGATAAGCACGTGTATGGTACTTGAATTACACAACACAGGCAACAACCGCGTACGAGAACTATACGTTTGATACCTAAAATTCAAAAGACAGTCACGAACGGCATAATATGTACACGTTTGGTATCTATATTGCACAAGACAACAAGGCACTGGATTTTTTCATTTATATATTTATATATATTTCTATTTAATATTTTAGTTGACATGTGATTTTCTTACACCAAACTTAATGTCAAAAAAATTAAAATGTTGTAAATATCAGAAAAGTGTGTTAACTATCAATGTAAATATGACGTCACGCCTTAAAGGTGTTGAAATATACTTAAATTACTCATCAAAAACACTCGTAAGTTCCCTCAGCATGTTAACCTTTATTTTAAAAATGTTTTAAATTTCCCAAATGTTCATTCTTTAAAAAAACTATTGAAAAATAATAAGGATTTGTATGTTGGCAAATTAACGATTAGATTTTCGAAAGCGAGGCAAAATATTTCGAATCAATTGCCTGGATTCAATATCTTACATTTCCCTCAAAACACAATGAAAAATATATATTTATATATGTATGTTTACTGCGGAATAATATATTCAACTTGCAAATCTGAAAGGTCATGAAATAAAATAAAATAATTAACATTGTTTATAAGAGTCCAGTTCTTTCTGAACGGTGCACGCGTAGAAGCGATGGCGGCGATATGTTGATTTTTGGAAATGTATTCATTTTAAACATTTTATTGGACGAAATATTTCTAACCTTTACCAATTTGAAGTTTAGGTATTATAAAACAAATCTTTTAAATATCAATACATACCTTAAAGTAACATGAAATAAATAAGCATTATTGTACACCCATAAAGCGTGGATTTTCCGTAGTGCGTGTGAATCTAACACGACACCGGCGTCCTTTCATAATGAACCTATATATAGTTCCGGCGTCCTGTCATAATGAACCTATGTGGATATCCAGCGTCCTATCATAATGAACCTTTGTAGAGTTCTTGTGTCCTTTCATTATGAACATATATAGAGCTCAGGTGTTTTTTCAAGATGAACCTATATAGAGTTCAGACGTCCATTTAACCATGAACGCATACCCATGAACATTCAATATTAGCTTCGGACACAAAATAAGATAAAATCAACATTGTTCGAGACTTGTGATTGATTATAACATTAAAGTGAACGAGAATATAATACAAAATTGAATGTGAAATAACCTGTATAAGAATGAAAAAAAACGATTAAAAATATAAAGAAGCCGTTTTACTTACATACTCGAGTACCATAAAATCTGGCATTATAACGTACAAAGCTGTTATTGAGATTTCATGTATTTGAAAACTGAAAGATTGTAAACATACATGCAACGATAAAATTGAACAGTTTATTGATATACCTATGATAGCAAAGTACTTCCCTTCTTTTTTTTTGCTTGTCCACGGAAACAGATAACGTAAAATATTAAATAAAGACCTGACTCAGGCAAATGGACTCTGAATAATTTACTGTCATAAATGGATAGTTAACAGAGCGGAAATCTACAATGTAAGGACCAATTCATTACTAGCGCCAATTAAATCATTTTATTACATTCATTCTGCTTTGCGGCAAAGAAAGTCGTTCGATTGTCGTAAATCAAGTCGCTGGTGGGAGTAAAAATGCAATGAGTGACGTTTCATTCGACTACCGAGACACGTGAATCTTTTTTCGAATTCCATTGAGATTTGATATAAATGCGTGATACATGAGGAACAGTGAATATAGGCAAAATATTCATGTACCGATACAGAATAATATAGTTTATTATGACAAGGTCAAACGTAGATGTATTAGTGAATCAATTCTTAATGAACGGTGATTTAATTGGCCTGGATATCGAACCACCCAAGTAGAAATAAATGCATTTGTACAGCTTCCTAGTAAGATAAAAATTGGACATAAAGGATACACGAAAGAAACTTACTCAGAATGCAATGAATAAATGTTTTTTTTAAGATTCTGATTTTTAAAGTTGTGTAAAACATATACATGTAGTATAAGAAGTTTTTATTGTAACTACGGTTTCATACGAATAGAATTAAAAAGTGATTCGTTTTGACAAGTTTTTACTCTATTATTTTCAGTTCATAAAGTTTGTATTAACTATTGTCAGTGACATATCTACGGAGCTTCGCAGGATCAGGTG
The DNA here is from genome assembly GCA_029582155.1 of Panopea generosa. Classification (NCBI taxonomy): domain Eukaryota; kingdom Metazoa; phylum Mollusca; class Bivalvia; order Adapedonta; family Hiatellidae; genus Panopea; species Panopea generosa. The sequence goes on along the minus strand of CM055910.1, from coordinate 34,340,242 downwards.
CTTCTCGCGAGAACACGTGAACACCTATTGTTCTCAATCACGTGGTCATGATCTCCGCGAAGTGGTGTGGCGCGCACCTGTAACAATGTAAAACAATAATATTGGTTTATGTACTAACGGTTAATCTTCTACTTATAATTATAGTTATGGCAGAATATATTGATTAACCGAGATATATTTTTATTAATATGATTTCCCTTCACCTTTACTTTATTTTATATAATCGAATCAGTGTTTAATAACTGATGTAGTTTATAGCATATATAATACAATACATAAAAAGACAGGTCATTTTCCTGCCACAGCAGCTACTTATAGACGCACGCCTGTCGTCCTAGAGTCACGTGATCAAACTATGGCGTCATCGTCGACCATTTTGAAAAAAAAAATGGGTGATGATCGTCTTGGTTTCAACCTTTATACTAAATCTTGAGAACCTGTATTTAAAAACGCAGAAAATGTATCTAGTGCACTAAAATATAGAAACACTCAAAACAAGCATATGTGAAATATGCCCCTACTGACTTTATTTTTTAAAAAAATCGAAAATATATGATCAAGATTTTTTTTTCATGACCGCACCTACATATGTTCACCTACACATTTTATTAACACAAAACTTGGAATAACTACTGTGAATATTTTACAAACAAACATTCCGTCGAAAATGATAGATCTGAGTTCACAAATATATTCAATATTCAAATACTTGCGTCTTTAGAGTCGTTAAGTATATATATCATTCTTTTACATTAAAACACCCGCACAGTACTCATTCACAAATATTCAATATTTGGTATAATTGCCGTCAGTTTGAATAAAGGCCAGTCAAAAGACAATAGCGTCTCGCCCAACATCTTCCGAAATGCGAGGCGTTTTAAATGCTATCTGCAGTAATTCAAAAACTAATTTTTTTTTTTTCTGTCAGCGATGACATATTGAGGAACATTTTATCAAATTTATTCAAGAACACTATTTATCCGTCATACGCATACGCCAATAAGTCGAATAAAATCTTTTTCACGGTTCAATATTGTTTTATTTTTAAAACATGATTTTATAAACGATAATTTTAACAATACAGAATGACATCAATTACAAAAGTCCTTCCGTTGTAAAAACAGAGGTTTAATAAGTATACGTGTTGTTGTTAAAGGGACTGTATCATTATAAAACGTTATATCATTGTATCGTTATATCAAAATGGATAAAGGGCATCTAATTATCATTTATAAAGTCCAAATAGTCAAGTATGTCAAATATACTAAAATTTAATCTAAAAAAAAATCGATATTTAAATTTGAGTGCTTAAATTGAAACGAAACCCCAATCTAAAGATAGGCAGCAGATGAAACTGCTTGACGTCCTTCACATTATCATTCGGATTTTCCAATTTTTACTTCGTGTTTAACGGTTCAAATTGAAATCAAAAAGAAATCACCTGACTCATTTAATACGTTACAAAATATACAACAATTTTAAGCGGAAAATCTAACTTTTCTAACTTAGGCGCGTAGCCCAAGCTAAGAAAGCCATTTTCAATATATTACTTTGGTATATTTAAATAGATAAGTAATCCTATTGGCAATACGGTTTTAGTGACATTTATATGCATATTTGTGGGGTGGGGTGGGTAAGGGTTTAAGCCATGTTTAAAATTTTAAAAAATCCTGATATATTCCTAAATAAAGTGCTTGTGCTACATATACACACAACAATAATGAAGTTTTAAAAACATCACATAAAGCTCGGTTACTGGTTAACGCCCCCCCGACTACGTTTCATTACTTCATGAACATTATCTTAACGAGTATGTTATTACACGTTTATCTGAATATTCAGTAGGTAAAGTATAGGTCATGTAGTAATGTCCAGTACCCTCAACCTGTCTTAATAACTCCTAACGTCTCCCACCGGTAATTCAGTTCCCATAGTTGGACCCGATTAGCTTAGTCGGTTACGCGTCTGACTATCAATCCAGGGGTCATGAGTTCGAATCCCCGCCCTACAACAGTCTCCGTGATGATTGATATACGACATTGTGTCTTATTATTATTCGTCTCTCACCATTGATTCAAGTGGGAAAGTTATCAGTTAATTGCGGAGATGGGGTGTGCTCGAGTACTAGTTAATCCCAGGAAACAGTAGTTAGGTTAACTGATCGTCTGTTAGCCATCGATGGTATAAAATGACGTTAAATATTCAATCAATCAATCAATCAATCAATCAATCAATCATTTCCAGTAGTGTTCCATTGTAAAATCTATGTCCACAGTAAAAACATCTGCAGCTTGGGACTTGGCTCAATTTTTTCACGTCTAGTTAAAGCAATGGTCAAGTAATAATGTCAATTTCCGCCAACCTGTCTTCTTAATACATTTGTAACTCCTAACGTCTCCCACCGCTATTGCATTTCCAATAGGACTTCATTGTAAAATCGATGTCAAAAACACAGTAAAAATATCTGCAACGTGGGACTGGGCTCAACTTTTTCACATCTACCTCCTTAAACAGGAGTAAGCAAGAGAGACAATAGTTGTGTGAGTTCCTGACACAATAATATCGTTCAGATATGAATTAAAAATATAAGATAGTCACCGCTGTGGTGGTTGTTTCGGGCCCTGCTCGGTCCAAAACATGTGTGTGAGAAATTTTGTCAGTTACGGAAGGACGGTGGTCCCTCTCTCTGATTCATTCTTAGCTATTTCTTCACCAATAAATGGTCCTCCGTGGCCGAGTGGACTAAGGCGCCGTCTCAAGATCACTTACATCTTACCACTAAGGTCGTAGGTTCGAGTCCCGCCCATTCCAAAAACGTTATGTGAGAAAGTTTGCCAGTTATTTGCGGAAGGACGGTGGTTCTAATCAGCTTGATTCAGTCTGAGGGATTCCTCCACCAGTAAAAATGGATATGCCATATATAACCTGAAATGTGATGAAAATGGCGTTAAACCCCATTCCAAAAAAAGTCTTCACCAATTAAATAGTATATGACATGTGCAAAGCCATGTATACCCTGCCATGTTTTAAAATGGCTTTAAACCCCATTCAAATAATCAACAAAAAAACGTATTTAACGGCATATGAAATACAAATGAGTAAGCGTTTGTTGATTGTCTAATCTGATTAATGCGTATCCTGCGTATATGTGCATGTTTTATATCTTACATTTCAGAATTTTATACAATATTGAATTTGTGCACTATCTCGAATTTGTCGAAATTTCCGCTGTATCTCTTAAAAGCAAGTCGCGATAACATATCTACGAATTGAGATAATCATATTGATATTTGTTGATTTTATCCAGTTAAAATAATGATGGCAGTAACATAGCACCATACTCCCTAAAGGTGCATTATCTAGCATAAAAAAAATATTCATTAAGTACAAAGTTATATATTGCTGTATCCGAACAACTGCATTACGTAATTTAATGGAAATTTATCCATTGATGTTTTAAGATAGTTTGTAGTTTGATACACAAAAAAACAATGGATCTAAGGAGCTATTATATCCCTAAAGGCTTCTTAAAACTACACCACCACTTTTAATACATTATAATCAGTTAATGACATTTCGATAAGCAGAAAAAGCATGTGCATACTATAGATAATATGAATTGATATTTGATTTATCGTGTAAAAAAACCAACACTATCAGGGTTTTGTATACTGTATATGTGTGCACTATTATAATAATTACACTCGTATGCTTTTCGTTTCACATAACAATTGATTTTGCAGCGTTCTACATTATAGGGAAATGCACTTCTGGAACACTGAACACATTACCAATGGTAATGAAAATGTCTTGTTTCCATAGATAGTCAGTCCTCTGCTGATCTAAATATACAAAAAGAATATGGGGTTGACCAGCATGCTTTTACACAATTTCCGATGGTTTTGTGACGCCCTTTCATTTTTTGACAATTCTGCCAATTTGTTGAAGAATGTCGCTATGCATCTTTAAACAGTACCCAATGTCATTCAAACTTGTCATTAAAATGTTCCAATGCTTTCATATGTACAAAGAAATATGACAATTTTATGCATATATAACAAAAAAAATGCCCAACCGATTTACACAGTTCTAATTTCTTGGGGCGCAAGAATCTTGCTACCGTCATGTAAAGGAGGTAATTCTTAAGTAAGACTTTTTTTGGTAAAGAGGAATTATACTTTTATGATGATTGCAGTGATCATATTTTTATATATTCTATTACATATCGTATAAACATATAATTTTCGCCTATATAGTGTTCTATACATATGCATATGATCATTTCAAACTTTAGAGTAAAACATGATATACGACAATTACAATCCTATATAGTGAAATATATACGACTATTACAAGCCTGTTTAGTGAGATATATACGACTATTACAAGCCTATATAGTGAAATTTATACGACTATTACAAGCCTATTTAGTGAAATATATACGACTATTACAAGTGTGTATCGTATACTTCTACATATTCATATACCATTACAAAGTGTTGCCTCAGATGACCAATCGTAATGACGAACTCAGATGAAGCATTTATTTTTCATATCATAATACATTTGAATCATATAGTAATACTGCTTTACAATTATCTCAAAAGTATTAACTGTTTAAAAGATCCCTTGAAATCACAAGATTTTAAACTCGGTTTTATTGATGATAATGTAACATCCAACACCCCTCATGCCAGCTAGCATTGCCATACGTATAGTATCAGGAAAAATGTCATGAACCATTTTAATCTAGGAAATCAGAGGGAATAACGACACTGAGTCAAAAAGGGGCCAGGATGATGGTTGACGGACGGACGTCACAGTACATGTAAAAGATAGTGTGATAGTCAGTACTATCACAGTACATATAACATATGGTATGATAGTCAGTACTATCACAGTATATATAACATATGGTATGATAGTCAGTACTATCACAGTACATATAACATATAGTGTGACATACAATACTATCACAATACATATAACATATGGTATGATAGTCAGTACTATCACAGTACATATAACATATGGTATGATAGTCAGTACTATCACAGTACATATAACATATAGTGTGACAGACAATACTATCACAATACATATAACATATGGTATGATAGCTAGTACTATCACAGTACATATAACAGATGGTCGAATAGTAAATACCATCTGATAAAAAAATAAAATGACATAGTCGGTTTTATTAAGTCTGTTCATGATAAGGACATGACACGTTATATCTTGATCATTGATAACAAGCTAAATTTGTACCAAAAACAAAATGTGTAACACGTCTCGGTTTCACCAACATGATACACATTAAATTCTACAAAACGTATTTTTGACAATTATCATATTCAAGTGAATCTATCCCATATGTTGACCTCTCCTGATTCATGTCTGTTATTCCTTAATATCATTCAACTTCCTCTGAACCAAGTTACCAATCAGATTGCTTGTGTACTGCTATGAAATGGTCCCCAGACGTAGCAAAGAAACCGTTCCGATACATTTAGAGCTGAACTTATTTTGTCATTTATAATACACTGTCCTAAATTCATTTTTCCCGCTCTGAAGTCAACTACCGGCATTCCACACGTTGTAGTCCTGCAACAGGGTGCCTACAATCTATATTGTAATCTACATATGTAAACATTTAAATGATCATTCTTTAGAAAAAACTTTCATCTTTAAGTTGTTCCTTCAGTAAACCAAATCCTTGACGCTCGACTTTTGAAAAATAAAATACTCAAATTTTAAAAGTTATTTTCTAAAATTGATTTACAGTGTGAAATCGTTTTCCCAAATCCTGAGTTATCCGAACAATTAAAAAAAAACATGTACTTGAAGCATGCAGCACGTTATTGACAGATAATCATTAGTTCATTAACAAGGCTGATCAAGATACCTAAAATATGACACTTCTTTAAAAGGATGATTCGTTTTTGTCTCTACAGAAGTACTGTAAAATAAGCTGTTTCCCGTAAGTCAATACATGATTGAATTGAACCGAGTTATGTCCAAATAATTATTCGCTGCATGAGTGCTTGATTAGCTTGATAATATCTCCTTGCAAAGTCTATCAGGCAAGGATATGGAAACGTACTAAGGAGAGACTCTGTTGCGACATTGTTACATTGTCTTAGCGAATCTACTAAACTAGGTAATGGAAAAGTAATATTTTATATATCTTTGTGATTAAACAAATAAAAAAAGTTATTTATAATATGTTTCATTTTTTCTGTTCAACTGATCGGGCATCTACCAAAAGTGTTTAACAGCAGAAACGAAGCATTTACAATATATCGTAATTGAAGAGGTCTTCCCAGACGATTTGGAGATTAGATGAACATGACCAATTACTTTAGGGATCTGCGGAACATTGATTTTTAATAATCATATCTACTTACTATATATGCACACTATTTTTGATGGCGTCATTTTACTTAGGTAGTTGAAAGTTAGTATGAAGCATTGCGTCATACCTTATCATTTCATATTTGTTATTATTTAGTTATTGAGTTTCGTATCTAAATATGTATTCCTTATTAATACATGTATATAGAAATATATCAGATGAATAAGCCTCTGAATTGTCAATACTCCAACGGTTTTGTCAGCCGATACTATAGTATGATAAAAAATAAAATAGCAAACAAAAACTATCTTTCCACGAGTGTTTAGTGTCAAATATTAATTTTCATGTTATTAAATGTGAGAAAATTTAATAAACTAACTCAGTTCTCATCTCCATTGACAAGTCAATTGCTAATTCAGAAATAAATGAATGACTGATATAGCACAGTATAACTGGCATAACAATATCACATTCAGTATGACTTACTTCAGATACCATACAGACCTATCTGTAAATTACATTTACAGCCAGTCTTAGGGTCATAGAGTAATGAATACAGTGAATATTTATTATTCCGGTAGCGTCGAATCTTACATTGATTGCCATAACAATATGCGCTCTTACAATGTATGATATAAGGTGGCTATTCCACGTGACGTTTTTGTATCCGGAACTGTACACTGTACCTGAATGTACGATTTCCCTTAGTCACTTTCTTAATTCTTAACGAATTTTGATAAAACCCAAAAAGGTAGATACGACACAACATCAATAATTAATATTCAAAAAACTTGTTCAGTACCTTTTTTTTCGATGTATTCATTGACTAATTGATTGAATATTTAATGTCATTTTTATACCACCGACGACTAATAGCTTACATACGATCAGTTAACCTAGGGATACTGGAAGGTTTACAAGTACTCGAGCACAACCCAACTCCTCAATAACTTATTACTTTCCCCATTTGAATCGACGGAGAGAAACAATTGGTAATGAGATACAATGTCGTATATCAATCATCACGGAGACTGCGGCCGGGCGGGGATTCGAAATCCCGACCCCTTGAGTGATAGTTGGGCCCGACACGTTCTTCCAAGGACCTTTACCAACTGAACGCATGGAATGCACGATACCGTGGTGACCCATTTAAATCGATTGATTAAAGTATTTGAGAGTAACACAAAAAAAGTATTTGCAGGTCTGAAATGCAACGTGGTGCTAATTTTGTATTAAACAGCTATATTTGTGCATCTAATTCAAACGCCGTGTCCAAGCAATCCAAAAGCCTATTAACCGCAATAAAAGTATTCTCATTCAATATGCAAATATCAGGGTTGATACACTTCCTGGAAATCTCTTATAATAACGTTTGTTTGTTTAGCAGTCGTTTTTATAAATTAAAGAAATCTTTGAAAAGTAAGTTAACAGCTGTTTCAAGTGAATTTAGAACTAAAGTGGAGCGCGTGGTCCAGTGGAAGAGCATCGGATACAAGATAGCGGGTCGTGGGTTCGATCTTCAACCACAGCTATGTGATGTGTTCTTGAGCATGACACTTTATCCGCATGAAGAAGAAGAAAAAGAGTTGCTATTGTGAACCATTTTAAAATCTTATCGTTCACCATATTGGAATGCGGGACAGTATTGTGTTTGTAAGATTTGAACTACGAAACATGTGGAAAGAACAATTTTGTAAACAAAGGATATATCCAAAGCAACACTATCAGCCAAATACAAGTAAACCCATTACTGTGCCACGTCGTGCAAAGAAAAACGGGATCACACGTATCGGTGTTTGGAATATCCATTACCTGACCCAATCATAAAAAAATATTCATCAATTAAACAACTCAGTGTCTGCTCCCTTATCGATATTCTTAGCTTTGTTTTAATGTGTTTAATTTTTATATGAATATATTTTGTTGTTTGTATTTTCCGTCAGGAATGGTGGTGGTGGGGTAATTGTGAGTGTGTGTTTGGAGGGTAGGTGGGTAACGAGGGTGTTTATATAGCATGATTATATAAACTATGATATTCGTCATATTTATATTATGCAAAACCCATCATATTTGTTTCTTTGAAATGAGCCTATGTTAATAGGAGCAATATTGTTTTGTCTTGGGAATGGGTTGTATAGAAATCAAATTTACTATTTTTACTTCCTACATCCGTTACGCCATGTCTATAAGAGTCGTTGATGTCGTTACTAGGAGGCAGGTTGGAGTATTTTGATATATGAGGCGCCAAACGCTGCAATGTATTGTAATTATTTACCGTTTTTGTATAATCTGACTTTTAAACGTTTGCAGGCCTATTTAAGGAGAACTGCACTACACAAACGATATTGGTAAATGTATTACATGGATTTATTTTATAAGGCTGGAAACAAGGCAGGCCTAAATAGATATAGCAAAATAATTACAGTAGCCGCTTGTTGTTAAATATGTACAGTATGTGCAATCATTTTATATACAGGCCTATATTCAGGAATCACGTTGAAAATCACACATAGACATCCTTTTGTAAACTATCAATATGAAGATTGTTTTGGTAAAATAATTTGGTAAAATAATTTAATATGTTATTCTTTATTGGTGAAAATTTCGGCTAGTCTCTCTCAAAGCGCTGGAAATGGCTCCACCTCCTCTCCCACGCTTCAGTTAAAATATTGATATGTAATAAAACTTCTCGATTTAGTTTAAATCAAAATGAAGTAATGTATTATAGGAGAACCCGACTAAAATGGAGAGAAAAACATACAGCCTGGAAGTTCTATCTCAAAAAGGAGTAGTCCGAAAGTCCAATCTCAGTAGGGGAATCCAGCGTAAAGAAAGAACAGTTTCGGAGCTACACATCAACCTCTGTCTGATAATCTAAATAAAACGCTTAAACACGGCTTTGTAAGAGTTGCAATAGTTTCCCCTTGTCTAGTAATGACACTCTAAATAGCAATGATTCCCTTTGTCTGACAATCTATCTTCTATCATCGTTTTATAGAAATTGAATAATTACCACATTGCTCATTATATTTACATACTGATGTCATTCATCAAACAGTCACGCCTGTAAAGGTTACTATGGTCTCCTAATTTATAGATTGGACTAAGTAAAGGATAATGTGTTAATGCATAACGTGACATTTTCCGTAAGTTTGAAATGGTATATTTATTCAGATCAGCTATAATTATAGATGTTAGATATGTGATAAGTTTAGCTATAAAGTATAATTGATAATTAATATAACAAGACGTACATGCACTCACCGCTGAGGTTGTAAGATCGAGACTAGCTCGATTTGAAAACAGTTGTGAGAAGGTTTACCATTTACTTTTGAACGTAAGCTAGTTCCACTTAGATTCATTAAACCAATTAAACTGGACATAGTACCACCATTGGAGACAGAAAATGCTTCCGTTGGGTAGTCGCATAATGGCGGTTATATATTATCCTTGTTTCTTCTTATTTAACAATTCATTTTCTTTATTTTTATACTATATTTTATTTGAATGGCATTATTGATGTACTTTTAATATTTTGAAAGCATTGTCATGTTTAAATTGTTAATTGAATAAAACTTAATGCTTGGAAATTGGGCTATGATTACATGATTTCGGAAGTCTTCTTTCACCTTGTCAACAGTGTACACATAGAACAGAAAAAAATCAGTTTGATGTTAAATTTCCCATATTTTTTTCATTATATTTTGGTAGTGCAAGGTCGACAAACAATAAAATGTAAGCTTCACTTCTTTCTGTAGATCTCTCTATACAGACAAGCATACCTACCTTTTTAATTAACCTCTGTACACACAGCTAAACAAAAAATTGGTACCATTTTTCTGGCAAATTCCCCCTATGATTTTTTGAAAGATATATATCTCTACGCCAAAAAAAATCTGGGGGCCATATATCGGGCACAGCTTAATGTCTGAAAATGAGCAATTCCAAAATGGCTTTCAAAATGGTCGCCAATTTCTTAAAAATTGTCATTATCTATAATATACACCCGATTTTCAAATTTTAACTGCATAAATGGATGTGTTTTAAGTTAATTATCACATTAATGTATGAAAATTGTAATGTTCTTCATTAAAACACACTCTGTTGAAAAAATGGATTTTTGTTGATAAAAATTAAAAACATCAACACCAAGAACACATTTTTGCATTAAAATTGTATAAATTTTATGTTTTTTATATGTTAGATGGTATATGTCCTAATATTTTAATCAGATATTAGGACATTCTCTTACCTTTCCTTATCACTTTAAAGATCATTACAATGGCAATAGATATTGCTGTAGCTGTTGATAAAAGAGTACAACCATTTATTCGCAAGTATACTTCTTGGTCTAAATTGTCATCCTTTTGAATAATAAGATATGATATAAGGTTAAAAAGGAACTATAGCTTTTATCAAAATTAAGTGGTTAAATCTCTTTTTTTATGTGAATTACAGCACAATCAAAGTGGGTGGGGTTAATCGCACAATATTTACACAATTTGACAATTAGTCATAATTTATATACTGTATACATATATTGGTTAATTATGTTTAACATTTATTTCTAACGAAAATTAATTCATGAATACTAAAAATTGATGAAAATACAGACTTGAAATATTTATACATTTGTTTTAAACAAGAAGCCCATGTAAGTCGATCACCTGAGTAAAGAATTGACCCCTGTGGAGGCCCTAAATTTGACAAAAGGGGTCCAGATTGATAAAATTTTATACAGGGCTACCAGAAAATACGATATGTAAAATATTCCATACATTGTGCTTTTTAACACTTTGTAAAGTTAAACTCTGTAGAAGCCCTTAATTTCACCCCAGCAACCCGGTTTGAACAATCTTGATAAAGGACTATCAACCAAGTGACATACAACATATCGCTTGCAGATGATTTAAAAAAGCTATATTTTCCTATAGCATTCTCATATTAACTATAAAGTGTTTTTAATACAAGGCCTTGGTAGACCCCAGTCCATTTATTAGAATAAAGAAAACTCTATCATAGGAATATTCTATAGGAAATATGAAAACATTTGACCTACGTTCTTGAGATGAAGCTTTTTGAAAATTCACATTTTCATTTTTTCTAATCGAAGTGGTAGTCTAGTGATAGAGCTTATGCCACGCATGTGGTAGGTCATGGGATCGATCCCCGGTCGGCTCACACCAAAGATTTAAAATGGTACTAGAATCTTCCTCACTTGGTGCTCATCACTTAGAGAATAAGTCTGGTTGACCTGTTGTCAGTGTCATGTGACTGAGTGGGTATCATACCATATGATATTTTAGTGTGACAACGCTTAGAATATTATCTGATTCAAGAAGACACCATCTCGATGTGACTGAAACAATTTTGAAAGGGACACGTAACACCATACAACATTAATCCCTTCTCTTCTACCCCTGCTGGTCCCTTATTGATATGTATTCCTCTTTAAAGGACCCAATCTCAACTATTATGACTTATTAATGCTCAGGATCTGAAGATGATACTTTTGAAAATCCACAATTCCATCCCTTTTTAAACCCCTGCTGAAACTTTATGGAGATCATAAGATCACTGTTAAAGGATCCAGTTCCAACTGTTATTACTTAACAATAAAGTTATCAAGATGAATAAGATATAATTCCAAAGATAGATCAGAAAAAAATTCAGCTCTATGGTCATCTAACTAACATGTCAAAATATCAACACTTTGTAGGTTATATTTTGCTGAATGCAAGCCAAACTCCTGGTTTGTATTTAATTGATTATGCTATTTAAAGATATATGCACTCAATCCCTTAAATACAGTGTGTATATTCTAATAAAACCAAACGTCCATAGCAGGATAAGGGTTAAAGGACACAGTCGTCCCAATTGTTATGATTAAACAATAATCCAGCTCTTAAGATGATCAAAATAATTCCCTCTTCTAGGGCCCCAATGAGCCCTAACCCTTTCATTTGAACAAACTTGAACCCCTATTCATAGGGATATCTATACTGAATAAAAACGAATTTGGCTGGTCGGTTATTGAAACTTTATCAAATTAAGATTTCTCGTGGCCAGGGCTTATGATCATGGCATAAATAAACCTGAGAGATACTTATTGCAAAAATCAAAGCCAGGTATTGCACTTTCCAAGAAGAATATTGTTGAAATTTTGAATAAGAAAACAACTGATAAGCATCTGGAACGAGTCATGTCATGGCATTAGGGTCTTGATTTGACCAAACTTCGCGTAAGAATGCTTCACTTAAAATTTGGTGAAAACCTATCGAGCAGTATCTGGGAAGTGATTTATAGAAATTGTTGACAGACATTCGAGCTAATAGGTATTTAAGTGAGCATTAGCCATATAAACCATCTTTTAAGTAATTAAAAACAGTTGCATACTTTTTCCATCTGTTTTTAAACTGTCAATAAAAACTTATCCTACCTAAACAATAGGCATTTAAATACCCGTTCGGACAGACAGACAGATGTTTGGACGAAAAGCGATCCTACTAGTTATTTTAAGACTTATCCATGTTGATCTTGAAGCACAGCTCATTCAAAAGGATGACAGTTTAGACCAAGAAGTATACTTGAGAATAAATGGTTGTACTCTTTTATCAACAGCTACAGCAATATATATTGTCATTGTAATGGTCTTTAAAGTGATAAGGAAAGGGAGGAGATGCTTTATATATGCTTTAACATATCAAGAATACAATCTTTTGAAAGAAAATCCATATGATTAGTTTTACGACATATTGCGAAGGAAACACCAAAATATATTCGGTAGCGTTCAGAAAATAAATCAAAATATTTTGTAAAGAATGCATTCTTCAAGTTGATAACCAGTTATTTGGATACATGGTTTTGGTAGTATCTAGCTGACATTTGGTTGTGAAGGACGTACTTCAAAATCCACCAGGATCATTAACCTTGGCATTTGCGAACTGTCATGGTATCCTCAAGAAAACAAATAAATCTGCACTTGCAAGGAACATGTCCAACACAGACCAGTATGTGTTAGTGATGCTATGATGATTGTCAACACAGTAAGTGTTAAGAACATTATGTTTGGAAATCTGTACAAAAACGCATTTGATACTGCAATGAAAGAATAGCTTCAGAATTATTGTGGTATTTGATGTAAACTATAATGCAGAGATGAATAATGGAAGCTCCGGTAGTGGATTTTGGATCTGTAATATCAATAGAGGACAACCAATTCAGCAATAGAGTTGCCTCTAAGGTTTAACCAATTTCTTGTTGATACTTGGAAGGTCCTGTACTACCTTTCCGTTCTAGGTGACAAAGAGATGTTTGCAACATCAGAAAACAAATGTTATAAACTAACGCATGATACTGTTTGTCATAGTGAAGAGCCGGCATCTTTACACGAATAACTGAAACTCTGACGCTGCTAAATGCTGCTACGTGCCAGTCAACACTTTAACTCTGTTGCCATTAAATCAGAAGATGTGTTTATGCTATGTCTGGCACTTACAGGGAGATCTAGCATATATTTATCAAATGTAGGACCAAGAATAGACAGCGATACAGAGATATATTGAATCTTTCTTAGTGCTAATGGAAGTTTTTCAAGCATTTACCAGATGTGACCCAGTGTGTGCCTTCAATGGTCATGGAAAGGTGCCTGCTATTAGATTTGTTATGAAGTCAAGTGTATTCCAATCAGCTACATGTATGTTAAAGTTCGGTGAAGAAATGGATTGTACTACTTTGCGAGCTGACTGCATCTCTCCAAGACTTCAAATGTAGGATATATGCTGCAAAGGCTATTGATACTAAAGTGAATAGCTTGTGCAACAAGATATTTCGGGTTTAATATCTTGGTGTTGAATCAGGAAAACTTCTACCCTGTGAAGCCACATTATATCTCCACTCATTGGGAACAAATTATCAGACATCTTGTGTAAAAGCCTTATAAACTTTACTGAAATTCAAGTCCAACAGATCACGGATGGTTCATGAAAGATAGTTAGTTGGAAGCTAAATAAATGAAGTGATATTCTGCTACACAGGTTGTTATAAAATTCATGTTTCCTGCAAGTACACTAGATAATGTAAATTACTAACATGTCATTGTCTGTTAAATGCACTAAATGCTCATCCGTCTACAAAAATCGAGTAAGAGTTTTGATACGGAACATAGAGTAAGCTCTGATAGAAAGAATGACAGTAATGATGACATGTACACTATCCAACTACTTCTTGTAACAACGGAAATGTACAGAATGGATTAAATACACAAAGTGTTGTATTACAGTATAAGATTATGTTACTTTAGAGTTCAAAATTGCTTGAAACAGAAGTTTATTTTGTGTAAAAAAATTCTAAAAACACATATCATATTTTGCGAGTGTACCTATATGTATCGTCATTCTTATAATGTTATATGGAACTCATTAGCAGGCTTGTATGATTTAAATTACAGTTCATATGATCGTATGATTTAAACTTGATAATTATATCTAAAAAAAGAAAAAAAAACTACTTGTAAATGTTACATTTCACATTTTTTGTAACGTATTTTATGTTATATAAAGTTATAAAAAATTGTTTGTATTGTAATAACATGTGTCCACAGAACATATATAAAAGCACTAGGACGAGACGATACCATTTGGGTGTTAATATGAATCAAAGCCTGCAGGAATTTGATCTGATTTAATTTAAACTTGATAATTATATCGAAAAATATGAATAAATACTACTTGTAAATGTTACATTTCACATTTTTGTAACGTATTTTATGTTATATAAAGTTTAAAATTGTGTTTGTATTGTACTAACAGGTGTCCACAGAATATAATATAAAAGCATTAGTACGAGAAGAAACCATAAAGGTGTTAATATGAATCAAAGCATGCAGGAATTTGATCTGATCCAATTTAAACTTGATAATTAAATTTTAAAGAAGTGAATAAAATCTACTTGTCAACGTTACATTTCACATTTTTTAAACATATTTTATGTAAATATAAAGTTATAAAAATGTGTTTGTATTGTACTAACATGTGTCCAAAGAACATTATATAAAAGCATTAGGACGTGAAGAAACCATATAGGTGTTAATATGAATCAAAACCTGCAGGAATTTGATCTGATATTTTAAGATGTTTTTGCAACGATTATATAACTGTTTTTATAAGATGAATGTAACGTAAATATTGTTTAGAAGAAATAACTACTAATAATTAATTTCATATTGCATTACTTATCTGATACAGTTGTGTTTTATTATGTATTTTTGTTTATGTTAAATTAATATTTTATAAACAAATCTAGGAAGGGATTTCAATAGAAATATCGGAAACCAATATTACTTCTAAAAAGTAACGTCAAATGTAATTGTAACGTAAAAATACAAAATGATTACAAAATAGTTGCTTAATGTGGTATTTTATATCAGAAGAACTTTTTGCTCTTGTTTAAACACCATTGGATAACACATATAGCAATTATTCACTGCACTAATGCAACTGTTTTGTATACTAAAAAATAAGAAATTATCGGTAATGATTTTAATGAAATTACAGTTACCATAGAAACTGACTAAAATCAGACACTAAGCTGTGTCTCAGAGGTGGCCCCCTGACTTTTTCATATACCACAGACATGTATCTATTCAAAAATAGTATAGCAATTTGCCAGTCTGAGTTGTACCAATTTGTTAAGTTTTGGGTCTTAGCTCACGGCCTATGGTGGTCTTTCACCTAAATATAGAATTATATTTCAAAAATAAAAGTCAATTACAAGACTTTGAACTGGGCAAATACTACTTAAAACTATAAGATCTGGCTTTTTTTGGTTCACTATTATGTTGCTGTTAAAATTACATTTCATTTAATGTATTTTATCAATCAAAGCAAATTACGCGTACCATCAATTCAATTTAAATTACACGCACTAAAATATAATATTAATGACATTTATAGTGCATGTATTTCTGTAACTTGGCCAATCCCTCTAGGAAAATGGAATTAATATATTTCATTATACTATGCAAAACATAGATGTGTATACTTTGTATATTGCTGCCGTCTGTTATTTGTATCTCGTGTAACTGGTCAATACTAGCATGAAACCCGTCAGTTAATATTAGATAAGAATGAGTTTTATAATACTATTTAGTATGTTATTAAATGTATTCAAATATTTCAAAGTATGAGTTAATCTAATATTGTTATCAATCTGTATTGTGATATATCATATTAGCCTGGAAAAACTATATCTCAGTATTATATTAGTCATATTAAATTTTATGTCATGGGCATTTCTAGCAAAAGCTTCCACGATATATTTACCTAATTTAAAATGCTCATTTTCATCTGTTGACTGCAGCAGTGCTAAAATGTAAATATACTTGGATTGCGGATATAGCAACTACGAAAGGAAAAGCAAATAAAGTGAATTTCATCTTTGTACACTATATTTATATATTTGGCATACATGTTCATGTCTCTCTACTCTTTTTCTTGCGCAGCTTATGTTTTAATCCTTAAGCTATGTAGCCTAGCAAATGCAATACGAGGTTATATCGTACTCAATATATAAAGATAGATAGATAGATAGATTATTTTATTGAAACTGATACTGATATTGATATTGTATTGCTACTAGACTAGACATCTAATTTTGAGTAAAACTCGTCAACCAGACATTGTCCTGAACAAAGTCAAAAACGCGCCGTGCTTGTTGATAGTTAACGCTTCGTTCCTATATATATACTCGAAACAAAATGTGTATAACATTATTTTTACAATTGCCCAACACTAACAACATAATCCCAGTTAAACTATCCACAAGAGCGAGTTCGTAAACAGCCGTCAGTAGTGTCGGTCGGGGTCGCTAGGAAAAGTTTAAATAGAGTTTATCAGATTTTGTTTTTCGCAGGAAAACTGACACTTGAACATGGACTCCGATTGAACCTTACTTACCTACTCTTAGTCGTCCTACCATCAAAGGAGGCAAGCCGCCTCAGTTGTGAGTTTAGTTCAAACATGTTTTATTTCAACATGAAATGGAGTTGGGTCACAAATTCTTTCAACATTAGGTTCGGCCCGTCACCTACATCTTTTTGCAATGTTTACATATCAAAATCACATGTCTCTTCTAAACCAATATTATGAGAATAGAAAAAAGGTCGGAAAGGAAGGGAATAAATAAAAGGTACGACAAAAACATATCTATTCTTCATAATGCCGTCAATACGCATGCATCCTATAACCACATCTCAGTGGCACCACAGTGAGACAATAAGATTAGAAGTTTATATACAATGGGCAAAAGTGTTAAATAGTTCACAATATTGAAGTAATGTAGAAAAGGTATTGCCAACGTCAAACCATAAACATGAAAATGCCGTAAATAATAAATACAAAGAACGAATTTAAACTCCTCTCTTTGTTATGATTTTATCATCAAGTGCAGCAAAAAATCAAAGTACTTTTTAACATTTATTTTTTTAATCTCTAAATAGTATGTGCTTGTTTGTTTTATTTCTTGCGTGGTGACATGTTATTTTGAAACCGCCAATAGCAGTATATTTTATGTCTGTCTAGAGTGTAACCTCCAGACACTTTAAGACATTTTTATACCGATAACATATAAGGTATTACGTCTTATTTGTTGTCTTTGGGCCAGCCGTTGATTGGTGTACTCGGTACTGTCATCATCTCATCTTGGGTTATTGCATCCTGCTATCAGGAGAAGTCGGAAAATGTCTTACAACAATGTTTCCACCTGTAATTGTCTTGTTTTATGAGCAAACATGTTTGTTACAGTCACAAACACGTGTACTTAAATTAACTGAAGAATATTAGTTTTGTATTATTTATTGTTTAATAATTGAAGTTTGATTAAAACGTGGCTTATCTATTTTCATTAAAACTTATATACGAAACTGTTACAGTAAATTACCTATTATTTTAATTGGGTTTAACGCAATTTTCAACATATTTCAGGTTATATATGGCATATCCAGTTCCATTGGTAGAATACAACAGGATGACCTGAATAGAATCACCGTCCTTCCGCAAGTAACTGGCAATCTTACCGACATTAAGGATATGGAGCGAGCGGGTCTCAAACCTTCGATATTAGTTGTGAGTGGTAAGCGATTCAGACGTCTCGGCCACAGAGGAACCTTTGCAACTCGCTTAATTATCAATCTATTTTTGACAAATCACTGACACTACATCATTTTGGATATATGCATGCAAGTTAAAGATCCCATATCATTGACTTTTTACAAATCAATGATACGAAAAGGAAGCATTCTTCATTTATGAGTTACTTATTGTCTGAACATTAAATAAATAATTAAATAGATGGACTACATAACATTCGTATCTTAATGATAATAAAGCTAAACTGTAAACTATGTTCTTGTAATATGTTGTCATTGTGTCGGCCACTGTCAATATTTCGAAATATGTGAAAGTGTTAGAAACATTTCGCGCATTCAAATATTAGAATAACAATACTCCTTCCTAGACCGATCCTATTAAACGTACCAGCCATATTCTATTTATCTCAGAATCCAGACAAAATAACACCACGACTAAATTGCTTTTTCACGATGTTCAGTTGTTTGATAACACCTCTTTAGTCATGATCAATATGGCTTATCATTCTAATGTATTACTAATCACCGTATAACCATCACGTCGGTTCCCAAAATAGGTACAAGTACCCATCGTCAATTAAATCTAATATAATTGATTTTCACCTATACACAGAAATCTTATGAATCTTAGTAATTTTTAAAAAATGAAATTAATAATCGTTCTTATAACTGACCATTTTTTTGTACGGCGCAAAAATCTATTGACCATCACAGAGGAACGGGTTTTTTTCGGTGTGATTGCGAGTTACGTTGGTTACTATGAAGAAGATCACCGTTTGTTCGTGTAGGGGTTGGTGCTGTATTTTATTCCTTGTTATATTGATGTGTGGTTAGAGATATTTAGATGATTCAATTGTTTAAACTATTCAAGCAGAATTAAAAAAAAAGTACACACATTCATTTTTACACAAATTTACCTCGGCTGTAATTATTTTGATGAATCGTTTTATCTTAGTTTGTTTAACTACAAACTTAATCTTGACCAATGGCAGTAAATCTAAAAGCGATTTCATTTGACGAAATGAATTATAATACTCACTCTATGCCTTTCACTCAAAAAGCTCATCAAGTTAACAAAAAAAAGTCTATAGCACACCCGAAAACAAATACCTGTTTTCCCTTTGGTGTCTGCAGAGCATGACCTTTTACAAGGTAAATTACTCATTTTTTGTAAAATAAACGTTTTTTTATTCTTGTTGGTTTCGTAGGCCTACATGTATAAAAGACTTACCAGTCATATTTGAAAATTTACAATCAGCCAATATTTAAAACAATAGCTTACATTAGCAGAAACTTTAGATAGTAAATGTCGTTCGATCGATTGGAAATGCTACAATTATTCCAATGAATTGCCATTTTTTTAAACGTTCATTTACTAGACTCAATCATATTTGATTAATATACTGAATGGATATTTAGCGTCATTTTTATGTCATTAGAGCTAACATACTATTATCTAACCTAACCAACCAGTACTCAAATACACCCTATCTCGGCAAGTGATTGATAACTTTCCCATTTGAATCATTGGTGAGAGGCGATAATGAGATGATAGTAAGACGAAATAGCGTATATCAACGGATACTTTGGCTGGACGGGAATTCAAATTCACGACCCATATATTGAGAGTAAGAAGTGCTACCGACCGAGCTCACTGGGCCCGGCTGGGATCTAATTAGAAGTGGTAAACAATGCTTTTATCTATGGTCGATTCAAAGTGACTTGATGACTGGGCAAGTTCATTATTGCACGGTATACGTTAAGCGGGTAATTACTGTTTCGAAAGCACACAATCCATACTGAGTACCTATATCAGTGATAGACAGCCGACACTATGTTTGCAAGGGTTCTCATATAAACAAACAAGAACTGTAATTCTTCGAAAACATCGGTAATTATTAATACGTAATTTACGACTAACGCGCAGTCCTTATTATACCCCCGGTTGCCGTTTATTCATTCATCAGAATGATCGTATTATCGACGAATGGATGTTCTTTCTCTCCCACGCTAAAATCATATGATAAATGTATAGTATTACCATATTATGTTTTATTTGAGCAATAAAACGTCAAAACCAGACATTCGTATCAACAATAAATTGATATTACTACAACGGATTCTATATCTGGTATTTATTTAATATTTCTATTTGGCGAGTTCTTACTTGGTTTAATGTTATTTTAATTTTGTAACGTTTATTAGAATTATTTGTATATACATCAAGAAAAGCATGCACTCGTTCAATGTAAGTTCATATTTCACGGTCAAATAATAGTACTAGGTGAAGTATTTTACGTTCAAGATCTTTAATATTCAAAAAATATGAAGAACAATGGGTTATCGAAAAAGAATCCTATTTTGGTATGACTTCATTACCAGTTAATTATAACCTTTAATGAATTGGATTCAAAGACCATCTTTACGTGGCGTTTAGCTAGAAGTGCTTAGAACAAATGAACCCTGATATTTATATTATTTTATAACATTTATCGTGCATGTCAGTTATCTAGCACATATACACCGGCAAAACACGGCTGTTTACGTAGGTTCGAGCCAGTAGCCGAAGAGCAAAGGTATTACCTCTTACACAACTGTTCATTTGTGACAATTATGACGTCATCATCATCTAAGAATTACTGTTTCAAACGATCGTTCACAGATAAAATATTTCTATATAATACATGAAGGATGCATATATGCTGAAATGATGAAGAAACGTCGGAGATATTTCAGAATATGTACGTAAAGCTGTGGCATTAATGATATTGTCAATGATAATACTTATATTGACAACATCATTATTTTCATGTTTTAATAGTGTAAATGTCACTTAAGCAATAATAAATTAATTGCTACATTATCATCTCTGCCCCCACCCCACCCCCTGATTTCCATACCGCTCTGACCCTTTTTTTTCATAAAAAAAATTTAAAAAAAAATAAAAATTATTATTAAAAAAACATCAAAGATTTTGAAAATGAAAATAAAAAATAAAACCATCCCGCCCTCCTCGTTTTTAAGAAAAATTTGGTTGATAATCTAACAATTATCTGATAATGGCCTTACAATAGTTTGATAATGTGGATCTAAAGTTCACCTGGCGTTTCTTAATCCTTTCAATATTCTTTACGCCAAAAGGTATGCTATCAAATTATGTGAACATGGTAGTGTTCGGAATCAGTCGCGCAATTCTTGACATACATGTAAGAACAAAATCACAAATTCGTATCGTTAATCTGCGATAATTTTAAAGGGAGTATATCGGGGGAAAAAACGCTATAAATGTCTTAAGAATTAAATAACTATTAAAATGGATAAAAAGTATCTCACTATCATTAATAAATAAAATCTGATTGATTTGGTATGTCAAATCTACAAAATCGTGTCAAAATCGATATTTAAATTAGAGTGGTAAACTTGAAACGAAATTCAAACTCTAAAAATAGACATCACTCAAATTTTTTTTGACGACATTCGCATCGTCACACGGACTCTTTCTAAGATGAAACAGTTTTTACTACGTAAACCTGTATAACAAATGAAAATGACATCATGTGACTCATTTTTTAATACGTCACAAAATATATTGCAATTTAAACCTGGACATCTATTTTAAGTCGAACAAAGATGCATAGCCCAAGTTAAGAAATCCCTTTTCAATATATTATTTTGACATGTTTAAACAGATATACTTTTGTCAATACGGGGTCAGTGAATGTATATAGGTTTGACATATTGGAAAAAATATCTATAGCCGATTTTAAAATTTTGAAAAATTCTGATTAATTCCTTTAAATGTCAACATTGAAACACTTTTAAGGAATTTGACTTGTCATAACACACCTGGAATTTAAATTAGTGATTCTTTAAGACTTGACTTCTGTTTGACCAATAATTTTGTCGATGCTTTGCTTAAATACTTAAAAAACCTGTCTTTTGACTGGTTATTTATCATTTCTTTAACCAATATCGCTAAAATCGTGTGCAATTTTACTTGAACCAGTCGAAAATCATGATTACCTGGCTGCTTTGCTTAGATATCCAAGTAGTTAAGTATAAATTGAAATATGTTCATGCAACAGACATGAACAGAAAAATATGAGCTCACTTTAATATACATTTAGGTAATAATTATAATGGTTATTAAAACAAGCGACATGACGTCAGATAAACAATTACATCTAATTTTGTTTTAAACCGCAATGGACTGATTTTGAATACATTCCGAATACGGCCCTGTCCTGTTCATTACACTTGCAATACATTCATGCAAAAGTCTTAATTGATGGGAAATTTAAGTATAAGTCCGGTATCCCCGGAGGAAAGTTCTGTTTAATTAAAGAATGAGTTTGATTGAAAGCTTTATCTTTTTTTTTCTAAAACCATATCGAGCAGAGAGCAATATCTCCGCTAGCGATTTTATCTATACATGTACGTCACATCATTTTCATTCCAACACGCACATGTTCGGTTGTCTTTGATGGAATGGGGGAAATGTGTTGTTGTGTTGTTGTTTTGTTTTCATTGCATTTATCTATTCAATAAGTTATTATTTTTTCTGATTAGCTAAGTTAATCGCTTATTTCAAATTTTCTTTCATTCCTTTATTCCTCCGTCAATACTTTATCTATTTCTTTGTTGTTTTTTTGCCAATGACAATGACAATGTCAATTCTTTGTTCAGTAATGTAAGCCTCTGGCCCGTTATGCAAAATGTTCAACAAATACAAAATACATGATGCATTATTTTACACAACATACAATAAAAGTAAAAACGTCAATATGATTTAGGTAACAATAAACATGTTAACATTTATCAAACAGTTCCATTGCAATCATTGTGATATAGCATCATAATATTATTTTAAAACTTAAATCGAAACATACAATTAACATGTATATTGCATAATTTAGACTGTAAAAGTTTTGTGTTGTTAATTTGATTTGTTGGTACCGTCGTCTATTCTGAGTTTCAGAGCGAGGTCTAAAAAATTTAAAACATTTAAGAATGTTCCTTCTTCACTATTAAATAACTGATAAGACAATTTATATTTAGTGTAGAGTTATTAAGCTTAACAATGTATTGCTTTCTTAAATTGCTATGTAACGGACAGATCATAA
Organism: Panopea generosa; assembly: GCA_029582155.1. Classification (NCBI taxonomy): domain Eukaryota; kingdom Metazoa; phylum Mollusca; class Bivalvia; order Adapedonta; family Hiatellidae; genus Panopea; species Panopea generosa. The sequence continues at coordinate 34,316,616 of CM055910.1, read as the reverse complement.
CACAATGATACTCATCTTCAATGCTTTCCCCCTTGCAAAATGGACACATTTTGTATTCATACAGTACGTTGTTATGTCCGTCATTGTCTATAATCAAGTTATGTGCTAAGCATCTAAATCTTAAAAACTTAATTCTCAGCTGAATTTCAATGGCATATTCTAAAACAAAAAGTTTTCAGTCCAGGCATGATATATTTATAAAATAAACCTTTTCCAGACTGATCAACACTACCACATCAGTCCTTTTAGAACAATTAATCAATAATTGCTCGAATGTACACATAAGCAATTGATCACCACCAATGTCATTATCTAACCAAGCATAACAAAACCCATATTTAAATAGTAGATTTTTAATTTTGGTCGCCCAAGTAAAACGTCCAACTTCGTATAATTGTCTTCACATTTGATAACATTGATAAGGATATCTTGTTCTATTAATCTTTATAAATTTAATCAATATCTGACACAATTACAGTGTTTATCGACATAAAGTGGGGGGTCAGTGCTTTTTTTCCTCTAACGGTGATATGAGTTACATTAGCTAGGAGTGTTAAAACTTTTCTACAAAATTGTCTCTGTACAGTTTTAATTGATTTTGAATATTCATGTCACCATATTTCAAATGAATGCATCAAATATAATTGATTTAACCATTGTATCGAACAGTTAAAATAATTATTTAATCTCAAAATAACAAACATAATTTTGTAATTTTACAATTGATATGGTTGCTGTAAAAACATTAATAACAGCATAAAATTGAATGGCAAATAGACGGCTGTATTAGCTAACGCTGGGAGATGGCAAACTTTAACAATCCCGTTTTCTCGTTAATTAACGCGCCACTGACAAAACAACATTGATTGGTCAATTCGAACTTGTTATGTTTTCCAGGTTATGGTACGCACGGAATGGTATAACACGTGATGCTAGTCAGGTCAGTTTTGGAGTAATAGATAAAACCATAAATGTATTCATAAAAAATGTTTCTAGTTACATAATATTATCATTATAATACCACTGTTTATTATGACTAAGCGTACCTGCATTTCTGAAAACAGCTATTTCTGTCTTTTGGACATTTATTTTCATTCCATTTCTAATACAAAATTAACACATTGATATTAAATTGTGAAGGGCGATGAACCTAAATATATATATATATACATGTATCAGCTGTGTCGGTTATATAAATCAACAATCGTTTGAACAATGTTATCTCTATCGAATTCCATCATAACTTTATCGCATATACTGTTTTAAATACAATTAACGAAGAATGAAAACCACGTTATAATAGGAAACAATTTACTTGATGCAATGGAATAATCTACAATACTTGACCCGTTATTTGCCATACATACCTATTCTCCATATAAATCATTTTGTGATCTGCATTTGATAATACACCTACCATATAAATTGTACTGATATAGGTAATATATATATATATATATATATATATATATATATATATATAAAATGCTTTTCTCCAAATATTTTAATTGCCTGGTGGACAATATGTTAAGATGATACGTCTGAAAATATCAGTAAATGTGTTATTAGGAACAACTCGAATTTGAAAATAAGCAACAAGATTGAACACCTTTAACACTTTTGACTTCTTTTCATACTTAAATGATATACCAAGAACAGAATATCTCAAGTATTTATCACTGATATCGTGTATTCCAAAAAAATTTAAAATTAAATTGAAAGACGAACAAACAAATAACCAAATTGTTAAACAATCTATACTAGATAGAAAATACATTCTGAACATGTCACTAAAATGTTATACAACTACCAACTGCATGAAGAACCTACCTACATAACACACAACTACAAACCATAGTAGAAAGTATTTAAAGATGCAATTATTGTCTGGAAACATATATATGTGTGCAATGTCCACTAAACTACACAATTTTCAATATAAATATATTATGAGCATAGTTGCAAAAAATGAAAAGTTACTGAAATTCAAATTAGTTAATTCAGAAATATGTGATTTTTGTGCTATGGGTACAGAAACTATGAACCATTTATTTTTGGAATGTGTCATTAAACAAACATTCTAGTATAGCTTACAAACTCTTTTGCGTATATTCAATATTGATGTGATATTTAATTTATTTAACAAAACTTTAGGATACTCAGCCAATAATACAAATAAAGCTGTTATCAATTTTATTATTATGTCAGCAAAATATCATATTTACTTAAACAAATGTAGAAAAAACATTCCTACTGTCATTGGATACAAGGTTTACTTATTTAAATGTAATAAAATTGAAAAAATAATTGCCTTTAAATATGACAAACTGCATTTACATAATGAGAAATGGAGATATTTTATCGATAAATAAATTATCAAAATCATTTTGATATATTTATATTGTTAATGGGATGACGCAAACATTTTTATTTATCATATTGCATTGCATTGTACTTCTTTACATGTATTGCTGGTCTCTCTCTCTCTCCCTTCTCTCTGTGTCTGTTTCTCTGTCTGTGTCTCCGTTTCTCTCTCTCTCTCTCTCTCTCTCTCTCTCTCTCTCTCTCTCACTCTTTCTCTCTCTATCTATATTTATCATTTTCACATTACAAAGACTTTTTATTTTGTTTTATTATAAAAATGTATGTATATGCTGTATGTGAAAATGTAAATAAACGGGTTATCATAAATTCCATAGTATATAAGTCCTGGTCGACACCAAATTTATTGGTTTGGCAGAGGCCTTGATATTGTATCTGTGGTTTTGCTTTGTAGCAAGGCACATTCGCCGTAGTCTGGTCTGTACATTTATATCTTGGTTATTAAAAAGTAATGATCTTCATATCTCCATATATATATAAATATACCATATTTTTATACAAAATTCTATAATTTACAACCCATACGTATTACACGTTTTATCTTTAGATTCCATTTAGATTAAATCAACTTTATCATGTTCAGATAGTTCGTGTAACTCGCCGCATTGGACATTTATATTTCCTGCAAACGAGAAACAAGACTCTCGATATTTACATAGAAAAAGATACTTTCAGTTTCTAAATTAACAAAGACGTCATCATTATTGAACAAATGCACCGATTAAAATCACAAAAGACTATTTTAACTAAACCACTATTACAAACGCTCCACCAGAAAGTGTCTATCAATTTTTCGCAAAAAAAACCCAAATATGTCAATTGAAAGTGTCCTGCATAATCCAAGAAGCATGTGTCATTGATATATTTAGATAAACGTTCATTGTTCAATTCAGCAATCTTAAAGAAAGTGAACCATTGTTATTACGGCTTAGCCATAGTCCTTTCTAATATTGTTTACCGTAACGATATTCTCTATAGCATCATCGTACCGAAACACGTCTGTATCAATAACGAGTTCTTCATATCTAAAGTAAGACCTCTTACCACCATCTAATGCAGTTCGAAGAAATCTTCTCAGATCGTTTCTCACTTTCAAAACTTGACCTGGGAAATCCTCACTGACTTGTATGCTTCGTTAAATCGAATCATGTACCCATCTTCATTAATTCTAAATTTTCGTGGTTTTGCACCGTCAATATATTTGTTTCTGTTTCGTTGGTGTTAATCCTATCTTTTTGGCCTATATTGTTTTAAACTGCCTCCCTCTATTTGAAAAAAGGAAATTTCCAATAACTGGTAATTTTTATCTATTGTTTAATCAATATCTAAGTAATTCTTCATATATTGTAAAACACTTCTGTTTCTTCGCAGTTCTTATTTCCTGATTCGTCCAACTGAAAAAATAATAAATTGTCCCTTCTTGACTGATATTCCAAATGGTCTCTCTTTTCTTCACCTTCCATCAATTTCATTTCATTTTCTAAAATATAAACCTTTTTATTCAGGGACTGTACATTGTCAGTCAATATGATGTTATTTTCATTGCTTTCCTTGATTTCGTTCATTAACTTTTCAAATTCATCGAGACGGTGGTGTTCAACGTTTCTTGTGGTTGTCTGCACTGACGACATGACAGCGTTTAGCTCATTAAAACTACAGACAGGAGATGTATACGCCGACGATGTTGGTAAATCCAGTCACGGATAAACTTGAGGCTGATGTTGTGGCGAAATAGAGTGTGATTTTGATGTTTGACGTTCCTTACCCTCATTTAATACTCTTGAAGCAGCTTTACATTCTGATGCAGTAGAGTAATGTTCTTGTCCTGGAGTTATCTCTACTCGTAACAAGCATCGCTAACAATGCAATTTTTAGAAAACGCCAACCATAATAAATATTCAACTTTGCTACTGATGTTGTACGTATTACTGGTTGTGAGAATGTTCCTATTCGCGCTCTGCAAAGACATAAATCTACACCCATGGGTATTATTTCTCCTCCGAAATTTATTACAAAGTGAAAGGACACATCACGCAAGTTTTATCGAATATAAAGTGTTACAATCCCCAATCCCTTATAAGGTCAATAATAATGCATATAATCTCCCCGTCGCCGCCTTTTTGTTAAAAAAATTCAACGTGATCAGTCTACAGTGAATCTATTATCCGATAATAACTTAACTTACAGAAGGACGGTTTAAGTATTGTCGCTTACACCAGTCTATACATGTATTTTATTAAAACGCACATCTAATAAATATTGCTGGGGGTTTTTTTTGACGAAATTTACATAGTCACCATTTGATATTTATCGTGTTTTCATTCTGTTGGGTTTTTAATATAGTTTTATGTATTTGTTTCTTCTGTGCTTATATTTTCATTTATTCATGTTTCAATATAAATGTGTTACGTTTACAACTACTAATTTAAGAATATTGTTGTTTTTTTTATTTTACCAATGATTTCATGAGGTAAAACATAATATATACAAACTAATTCAGTTTGTTTATTTTCTAATTGTCTGTATCAATCAGCCAATATGTGATTTCATTTTAAACTTTTAAAAATTGTGGTATGAATACTTAATATTTCAAAGTTTAATTCAATAACAATTATGGCAAATTATCGTCCGATTAGAGCAATAAGGTACCGAGTGCATATGAAATAAGAAGGCACTTGATATCTTTTTGCAACAATGGAGCGTTTGCGCTGATGACACCATGACTACTTGTTTATGTTATAGACTATCTGTTTTCTGAGTATATTGAAAAGTCAATGAAACTGAACGAGATTTTGTTGTCAATGTTTTTATATAGTAACCTATTTGTTAATATATGTTATTTTTATATGAAATTTGAAAATATTACCTTAAAAGTTCAATTTTAAACATCAACTTTTTTTTTATTTCACACGTCTATATTGGATTCTAGGTTTAAATTTATGAATATATATATTAAAGACAGTTTGGGATGTTTATTTTAGTTTAGGTTTTCATGAATTGAATTCTTAATACATATTAATATTAAATACTTAAAATTGATTCAAATTGTCGTTTGCCGGAGTTTCGTATCCAGGAGTGCTCAGTAGTAAGCACAATTCTGCATTACGAATATACATTGTATATTCTAGTTTCGTTTATAAGCACTTTATTGCATAAGTTGGATTCTTCTAAGGGGGGCACCGAGAGTGAGATGTAGGAGCTACAACACACTGTTTACAAAGTCGATGTCACAGGAAGTACTGAAAAACGCGAAGGGTTCTCTTTGGCCGAGTGGTCTAAAATGCTAAGGTCGTAGGGTCGAGTCCCGCTTGCTCCAAAAAGTTTATGTGTAAAAGTTTACCAGTTAATTTCGGAAGGACTGTTATACTACGCAGATTTATTCTGAGGTCCAACTCCAGAAAATAAAACTGGTTATGCGATATATAGCCTGAAATGTATGGAAAATAGCATTAAACCCAATTAAAAAACGAAAAAAAACGCGATAACCCTGCAATCAAGATGTTTGCTTACATTGGATACACCACTATAACCAACTTGTACACGAAATATAACCTGTTATTAAAATAACATAGATATCAAATAGTTTGTATAAACATTGTAAATTGTGCAATTTGTAGTCTGGCGCAAACATGGTGATTACATAAGGAATGCCACACAGTCCCGCCGACAAAATAACTATTGTAGTACCAGACGCTCAATAAATAACCAATTGTCGGTAATAGAAACTCAAATAAACAAACAATATCGAACACCACCTTTATTAAACCAACACAAACAGAAGAGCAAACAAATTATATAATCAAATTAAACTATCCAAAAACATAATATTGTATCTATAGACACAATGATAGATCTTCAGAAACATATTATACTCAAACTCATCCTAATAAAAGATTGATAAAAAATAACACAATTAAAAGAAAACTGATAATGATGGTGGCTATTTATTCATAAGATGGATTAAAAAAATAATCAAAATATATGAAAGCCAACCATTGCCTTTTTCTTCTTTACTCTATAGTTACTGTAAACAAAAACAGTTTGCATGCTTGTCATTCATAGTGAAACTTATATTTTAATGTTTTTCAACAACTGCACTATCAAAATATGATGATAAAAGTAATTGTATTGTTGAATATAAGAAAATATCTGTTCAGTATGTACACTGTTGGTAAAGTGAAAGTAGACTTTCCTAACACATTTCAAAGCATCTTTTTTTTCTAAATTCAAAATTCAAACATGACAATGCTTTCAAAATGTTCAAAATACAGTAATAATGCCATTCAAATAAAAAAGAGCATTTTAAACAGTCGATGTATCTATCATTGTTGGTCTCAATAAGAAAATCTGATAAAATTGTCAATATTTCAAAATTTAGCTACTTTATGCATGCCTTGTATTTTGAAGGTAAATACATTATACTGATCACATATTGTTATTCAATTATAATATTGGTTCTAACAGCAAGCAAGGTTTAATCGTTAAACTAAACTAAGCATTATGGGATTTTCAATTCAAATTTAACATACTGTCTGTCACGAAAGTTTCGGTTGAACAGGTCATTATTTCCAAAGATGATGGTTTCCAGCGTAATTTGCTGTAAGAATTTGTTATATAAATAAACAAACTCAGTTGAAAAAAAAATGAATTTTGCTATTAACGTTTTTAAAGTAGATGGATCTATGTTAGAGCGTTCGGACCGGAATCAGGTGGATGTGTAAATTATCAGACAATTTAGAATATGTTGTAAGTTTGGCAATGAATCTATCAGGTTTTATACAAAAACCTTAAATTAAATAAATATATGATTTAGAATAAATGATGTTTAACGAGCTATTTCAGACGTCGGTACAATACTACCGGAGGAGGATTCAAAATAACCATGTTCTGCTGGACATATTAACATTACTTACAATCGACATAACAGCGTGCTGACAACAGTGTGCTGATACTACAATAAACACTAAAACCGTCCCCGTATTTACATATGTAACCTTATAATAACAGGCGCTGAATAAATATGCTTTTGTCTGGCAGCGAACTAGGTACAGACTCTTAAATAAATACATAACTTCCAAGTGTCTTCATTAAAACCAAACAAACGGAAGAGACTTATTTTATATAATCAATGCTCGCCAAGTTTTATTATCTTTATGCAAAAACATGTCGTGGGTTTGGGCAAAGTTCGTGTAAGAAACTTTATATGAGAAAGTGTGTCTGTTACTTGTAGAATGACGGTGTATCTACTCGAATCCTGATTCACATGTAAAGTCAAACCCTTGTAAGCGGCCAAACCTGTTAAGCAGTCACTTGTCTTAAGCAGCCATATTTACTATTTCCCATTTTTATGCTTTTATGGAAAATTAACCTGTATCAAGCAACAACCTGTCTTAAAAGGCCATTTTGTTTCATCCATTGGCTGTCTGCTTAAGACAGGTTACGACTGTATAACGTCCAATTTGTTACAAATGGCCTCTAGATTGTGATCATTTGACTCCAAATATAAAAACACAGTATAATTGATTATACCAAAATCAATACATAATATTCAAAAAAAATTGTTTTTTAGTAGAATGTCATGTAATATAATATTACACTAGTAAAAAAATGAATTAATATGAAAACTTAAGATAATTGTTATGGTGGGGGGGGGGGGGTTAAAGAATGGGGGCCGGATAGTGTACAAAGTCAAATTGGACATGTGACATTATTTTGTGGATAATGTTTAATATATCGTGCATATATATGGAAAAAATGATTAAAACACGTATTAAAAGAAATCATGAATAAACAAAACCCCAGAACGCAATTATTATAAAAAAAAAGTGCAAGACTTGATTTTATAAATTCTGTTCTTGATATTTTTATTTGGTTTAAACATATTTATTCATTCAAATTCACATACGTACAAATCAGTTAAAATGTAAAAATGCATTAGAACGGAAGATAGAATCTTATAAAGTTCTTTTACTGGACCGTAATTATATGTAATACACGAATTGCCTTCTTTATACACCAGTCAAAATGTAAGGACCAAATTTTTTAACATTATGACCACCTTCACCGAAGAAAAAAAATGGTGACCTGTTTATTCACAGGCCTCATCCGGAAATGGGCGTGTTTTGTCCCGTCTTGCAGCATGTAAAACAAGCTCGTGTACGCCTTCTACAACACTTTGAATGTTATTTTAATAACGTGTTGACGTCAGATAAGCACTAGAATTTATATTAAGTAGCATCCATCGCATACAGAAAGTAATGACATTTCCTAAGCAGACATACAGGAAACGTAATTGATGGGATATTGAAATATATGTTCGGTATCCCCATGGGAGAGATATGTTTACCTCATTTGATGTTTTGATCTTTGTCTTTATTTCTGTTACGTCATGCTATGCTGAGAACCAAATATCCGCGAGCTATTTCACATAAATACGTCACACCAGGTTTCATGACAACACGCACATTTTCGAAAGTATAGAAATGGGCAATATGTGTTTATAGACTGATTATTTATCTTAAAAGAACATTTCCGAAATAACTACCCTTCTGTTGGTACATTGTAATTCGGTGGAGAACAGACTCTGTTTTTTATAGGATATAAAAAAACAAGTCTTGAGTACATACGAACTAACAACCAGTTGGTAGCAGTATTGTACAATCATCAAATTTGAATTCATAAAAATGGCTTTGAGCTGCAAAGTGTGTTGATAATTTATTATCAGAAACGAAAATTGTGTCTACTTGTAATGTTCTGCATTTAAATCTAGCACGTTTTCCAAGGAAAGATATCGCGTGCATATTGCAGAAACTATAACACATTGTTACGACATCGTTGTTTAAACGAAGTAATAAAAACTCAATTTCCATAAAATCAAAACAGGAGGACTCGTTAGCCGTGAATACAAAATGAATTGCCATTAGGATACCAAACCGTTATTAAATATCAAAACTATTTAAACATTATTATGTGGTCTTTTTATGCTTTTAAATGCAATTCAGTTGATCTAAGAGTTGACTACTTAGAATTTTTACAGAGGAGTACTTCGCACTTTTGGATTGGCAACCAGCCCCAGTGGATATCGTCAAAAATCGAGCATTGATACTATGGCCTTTGAGACAAACCTCAGGCCAACAACATATAGAGATTAGTCAATGTGTATAAACATTTCAATTTGTACCCGTAATAAATCTAAAAGTCAGTCTGAATTAGTCTTGCAGATTACATAACAAATGGCGTAAATTCCATACATTAACACTGCAACCATGGTAATATCAGAAACTAAATAAATTTTGCATTGCCGACAAACAACCAATAGACACTAAAGTAATCAAATAATGCCCTGCATGGAAGAGAACACAAATTGTATAATGAAATCATACTATCGTCTGGATAGTCAAACCCCTGGTGGAGCATAGATATGCTTCTCAAAAACATAATATTTAATCTATAAAAACAAATCAAGAATTCTTCAAAGTAATACTATTCTCAAGCAAACATTTGATAATCATTTTAAGAATTGAAACATTAGAAATAAGAGGTCTATAATATCCTCGTTTACTCAATGATTTGTTCCAGAACATGGTCAACGTTACATAATTATCAACTTATCATGCAGACAATTTCATACCATAGTTTACTAACAGAAAAAATCACTAATAAATGAAAACTTGACAACTGATTCTACTTTAAATTTGATTCTCATGAAATACAAGTTTTATTTATTAAGATTTTAAATCATATCATAAATAATGTGAACGCTATTTGAGATAAATTATTAAATCATACAAGTTTTAACTGGTCCAGACCAAGTTAGCTCCAATAAAACATGTCATAAAAACCTCTGACAATGAGCGTCTGTTGCTCACTAACTTATTAAAATAAAAGAATATCTCCCCAACTGATCTTTCAAATGGCACATCCATTACACCAGCACCAGCACAACCAACTACAAATAATAAATACAGTGGAAAGTTTACCCACAATATAAACTTACAAAATTGTGGTGACAACAATGGCCAGGTTAGTAGTGAAACCGCCCTGTGAAATCTTGTTTTACGTGTAGTTCCAGCCTCGATCTTTGCCCGTCATCACAAAGCCATTATAAAACAGATCAGATAAGTAGTATCCCTAGCTATATAGCCGCTTGCATATGCGCATGCTGTTTATATTGTTTAGGTTAATACAAATACAAATGAAAAAATAGATATATCTCACTCTTATATAATTATTGTGTATGTTGGTTTTCAAAATGAAAACGCGTAAAACATTTATACAACAATTTTTTATTTTTTTTAAATCTTATAAACCATTTATTATCGCAATTGAAATGCAGATAAATGTTACTACGGACATTCCCCTATGGTTTGAATATAGAGTACAGGCAATGGAACCACGGAGGGCTTGGCTGAGAAAATATTCAGAATCAGAACTGATAATTTGTAAGGGTGTGTTTAAGAGATCTGACTATCAATTCATGACTATTAATTCTAAATATATATGAAAGCAATTAGTTACTTGCAGAGACTGGGTGTGTATTGTATTGGATAACTGCTTAGCGTATCACAGAAACGATGATTAGGGGCGCCGGTTGCCGTTATATAACTGAAATACGGTTACAAAATGCGCAAAATCTGAGTGTACAAATAAATTAAGAAAAATAAATTGAAATCCATTTCAATTTTATATATAATACTACATTTTTCAAGCCGATTTATAACAAAATAGAACTATGTCGCTGTGTTACTTCCTTCGACAGGGAGAACATACACGACAGAAAACAACAAAATGTATATATCATCTGCAAGTATTTCATTAATAGACAATAACAATCCAATTTACCATGTTAAATATTCCATTTGCCTTTTGATCTTTTTTGAATTATTAATTTTGATTTCATGGTACACTCACGCACAACGTACACTTTATACAAATTAATTGTTTGCTTTTAATTTGCCTGGTTCAGTTTGCTAAAAGTGTTTAAATCGTATTATACGTATCTGGTAAGTACTTCCAGCCTACAATTACTCATGCTTATTCAATTATATCGACAAATTACATGTTTTTGGTTACATAATTGCATATTTATGTTACTGACTGTCAGATAACGGGTTTGTTATTTAAGATATTGTGAAACTGATTGAAAATGTTTTCTAGTTGTTAACGGTTGATTTTTTTGTTTAATATTATCTATCGTTTTGATTGGTTAGCATGACAGAGTTTCCTTAATAGAAAATCATATTGACTCTGACTGCCCATTTTATCATTATAATGGTCAAACATAAATTCTGGGTTTTACACCCAAATGAACTATATTTTTGGTGACAGAGCAGATTTTTTTTTTCGAACTCATATCGTACATATACAAATATCATGGATGGGTTAATGTATTTATATTTTGAACTTAATCACACTGTCAGATAACACGACCCCTAATCCCAACTTGCAATAAATACATCAATATAACTACAAGGTGTCACAAGAAACATGTCAAGAGCGTCAAACAGTGTTACTGTTTCAGAACTTTACATCATTTGCAACATATTTGTAGAACAGATTAGAACACAAAAGAGTATTTATATTAAGATTTGTACATTATCATATATTATACAATATATATCAAAAATAAACGTACAGTCATTTATCAGCAATGGTCATATTTTAAAGGAACTACAGTAAACTACTAGACAATAAGAATATAATTTATAGACCATAGGGAATGCAATCAAATGCAATTTAAACTATGCCTAAAATGAAGTGACGTTGGACACTTTGCTCTTAATTTAACACTGTTTTTTTCTAATTTTCAATTCTTATTTTAGAAACATTTTCAAACGTAAAATACCAGTTTATGCAAATTACCCATATTAAACCGTTTATCAATATATATCCATTACCTATATATACCTATAACCAATGTTTACCCATAACCAATATATACCAATTACCAATATATACCCATAACCAATATATACCTATTACCAATATATACCCATTACCAATATATACCTATTACCAAATGTATACCTATTACCATTATCTACGAATTACCAATATATACCTATAAACAATATATACCTATTACCAATATATACCTATTACCTATATATACCTTTACCTATTACCAATATATGCCTATTACCAATATATACCTATTAACAATATATACATATTACCAATTTATAACTATAACCAATATATATATATATGTGTGTGTACCTATTACCAATATATGCCTATTATAAATATATACCTATTAACAATACAAACCTATTACCAATATATACCAATTATATATAACAATAACCAATATATACCTAGCTCAGTCAGTAGAGCATTCACCCTGTCAGCGAAAGGTACCGGGTTCGAGTCCCGAATTAGCTGTATAATATTTCTCGGCCTGTTACGTATGTTAATAATTAGACGGATAAATAAGTTTTTCCAATATGTTGTCTCCTCGAAAAGATAGTTATCATTATAGTTAAAAATGATTGGATATTTGATACTTACATGTATCATTAAAATGGCAAAATCATTTAGGTTCATTGCATACTGTTTTTCATCTACTATACATTGGATCTGCATTGTCAGTCATGTAATGCAAACAGAAAAGCAATATTATATACTCGTTACACAGTTGTATCTTCGTTTATCACGTGAAACTAGGGTATGTGTCCGTGCGCGAGCGACATGCGTACGAACACGCGCGTGCTTTATTTCTATTTATTAAATCATTATAGGTGATTTAAATCAAAACAAAAATCGTAACTATTCGTCTGCATATAATTGACACTTGTCTCATTAATAAGTCAGTACTTTTCGATAAAGCGTTGCTTAAGGTGTTGCTTTCTTCTGTTGATTGATTTTGTTACAAGTAATACATTATGTTTTGCTTCCACTTCCTAACAAAACATTTCTCTGCTTCCGTCATTTTTTTGTAATATGAACTGTGTAACGGAAGAGATCTGAATCAGCGCTAATGTTATCATTTTTTAACGTGACACATAGCAATTTTGGTAGTTTCCCTTTAACTGACCCTGGTTAGTATCTACCTGGTGCAAATTTGAAATTGAAATAATTTAACCGGTTAAATATAAACTTTTGTTAAATTAATACTTTATACTTATTTATTTTAGCTCGATTGCGAAGAAAACTCAGAGCTTAAATGAACTGCTCTCGAGTCCGCTTCCTAGGTAGAACCAGTACTGAGTGTTGTTTTATGTGAGGCATCGGGTCGAGCTGGTGATCGAACCCACATTCTCTGGCGTGCGCGGCCAACACATTATTTATTACACTACTGTCCCGCCTTACTTTAGTTTCTATCTTTGAAAATGGTATTAATGAGGTATGTTTAATAACACCCTACGTTGGCATACATGGGCTCTTTAAGAGGGTATTATTGTGGTAGTTTTTAGAGACATCCTATTTAGGCCTACTTTGGTTCAACGATGGCAAAAAAGTGTAAAATACGTAACAATATATTTCATTTCCGTCAGGTTTGTTTTATCAAAACGATAAACAAACTAATGAATAAGCCAATCATTTTGATAAGCTTTTAAATACAAGTAGCTTTGAAGTAGTGTTGTTATTTTTGAAAGCTTGGCATCAACGAACTCCCTCGTTGATTGAGGTCTCGCTTAAGAATTACATTCTTTACATGACGGTTGATTCTTACGCATAAAACATTAGTGCTGTGTAAATCGGTTGGGCATTATTGTTGTCGAAAGTGCCTCAACATGTCAGATGTCTTTGTACATATAAGAACATTGGAGCATTTTCATGATTACTGACAAGTTTGGATGGCAATGGGTATTCTTTGATGAAGCTATAACAGTTTAGAGATGCGTAGTGATACTTCGCAATACATGGGCAGAATTGTTAAAAATGAAAGGGTGTTATTAAACAATCGAAGTTGTGAAAAAGTAACGTGGCCAATCCCATGTTTTTCAGCATAATTGAACCAACAGAGGACTATTTATTGAAATAAGGCATTTTTAGAACCATTGCTAATGTGTTCAGTGTTCCAGAAGTGATTTATATGTAGAACAGTGCAAAATTAAGTGTTGTGTGTGACGTTGAGAACAAAATACCGTTTAAGCTTTGTTACATGGTGTTATGGGTGTTTCGTAGTCCATAACCCTTTGGTTAAACCGAGTCTCGTAATAAAATCGGCAGCTGATCGACTCTATTTAGTATGCTACGGATTTCGGAGGTAGTATATTGAATGACGTAAAAAGGGGAGCAGTAATTTGATAAATAAATGAAGAATATATTGAAAGTATGATTAACATATTTTGTATGCTGAAAATGACAGTGTATTTGTGATTATAGATTAGCTAATTAAAGCATTAGGATTATTATAATAGTTCGCTCAATATTTCAAACGGCAAAACTTGAAGAAAAAAATCATGACATATCTGTCTGGTTATCTATTATCGAAATACTCGAATAGCAATGTAATAAAAACACCGCTATCTGTATATTGATTAAGTACACGTCAGTAAATATCAGAACAATTTATGGCATATCTTTGCTTTTGCGACGGCAGGCATGATCTAGACAGTTCGCACAAAGACCTTTTTTCTTTCAGCTATACAATCGTGTGCAATATATTCCAGTCGACTGGGATGCTTTGCATCAATAGTTTCATGTTTTCTTTTGTACTGGGTAAGAAGTTTAGCGAAACAGACTATAGATTGAATTCACATTTGAAGTAGTTTACTTTAATAAATGCATAGTAGTGCATTGTAGATCAATAACACACATATGCACAAAGTCAATTTTACCGACTTGTGCAGATAGTTATCCGGACAATTTGCTTTGTGTCAAACTTTATATCTTCCTAATAGACTGATAACTGAATAATAATTTCTTTGAAAACGAATATAATAAAGAAAATTTTATAATAATTGTTTAAAGCATTGTTTAACAGCTTTATAATTATTAATTTTATTTTAAAAGCTTATGGGAACACAATTAGCCGACAGCACAGTATCACTTTCACCTTGATAACTATGTAAACTCTTCCATTAGATAGAAGGTTACAAAGAAGTCTCTCAGGCAGAATAATGTGGGATATTTCAGATTTGTTATATGTACCTCTTAAAATTGGTTTTCGTGAATTTTTAACAGTTCTTCTTATGCATTGTCTTTAACATGTATGCGAACATTTTAATATTTCTCTGTATGAGACAATAATTATTTAAATGTCTACAATAGTTTTATTATCTTATGTATGCTGACTCATAAAATCAACTAGCATGTCTTTGATTGACACAACGAGACGTTTGTGATTTCTAATTAATCTTACACTTACTAATACAGGAAACATTACTGAATAGTTCTTTTGTTGCTTCTAGCCTATGGAATACTAACATAACGAAGTTTTAGTTGGTGGGTTATAAAATGATGAGCTCGATGACCCAGTAGTGGCAAGTCAGTTAAATAAAATACTCTGATTATTTTTTTGATTAGAATGTTTTAATATTTCTATAATGTCATACTGAGCAGTTCATTAATATTGTCGAGAGCCATGTCACACTCCTACAGTATTGCAAGCTCATGTTTAAACGACTTTAAACGAGTGCTAGTCTATCATAGAACTTGATAACTCCTGAATCAGGTCAGTTAACACTAAATGAAAAAGCACTGAATTCTATGCCTGTCCCACATTTAATAGTAATTGAACGCTTATTAAACTGTGACGTGTGAAGAAATTGACCAATCAACGTGCTCAAATGTGGCGTTCCCAACACTGCTATTTAACGGACTCACTCGGAAGAGTTGGATCCGTTCTACATACTAACTCAGTGCGGTGCTGAAATCGATATTTACTCAATGTACATGCATCACAGCAAAACATGTCTTGCATACTGAATAGGGATATCTGCATTTTTATCGAGATTAGATATATATATTTCACTATAGGGCCGAGACGTCTCGCACTGTGACGACTGAACCGTTTAAGACGTATACCTAAACGTCTATCTTATATGATTTTGATGTCATTCATATGATTTAATGTCTTTAAAACGATAAATAGTATAAAGATGCATTAAGCTGAGCTTATTATAGAATATGTTTGGTATTTTAAAAAATATCATTCATGGCATTTTCGGTTCGTATAGAAAATTCCGTCCCTTGGGATAAATGATAACTCGCTAGCGCCTCGTTTCGGCCAAATGAGTTACCCCCGCACGCCCCACGAAACTTTCTATCCGAACCTCAAACCCAAAAAGAATCTTATAATATAAATAAATGTTTAGTCGTAGGAAAATATAATATTATACAATGATTTTTTATGTGTTTGTTACATATATATGGTATGATTTGTCATAAGTTGATTAATTATACATTGTAAATAGCAATAGTTATAAAACTGAAAACTGTCAAAAACTGATAAAAAACTTGTTTAAATGTTATATATATACTTAAGGCTTTTAAAAACGCAAGTACATGTAGTGTTATAAATCTAGATATGCTATGAATAATAAAACCTAGACAAAACTTTCTTATCTTGTTTTTCAATTTATTCCAATAATTCCATCATTTTAAAGCACAATTATTGTGCTTAAAATATGTGAAAAATAGTCTACTACGTACATGTATACTCACAATTGATAGTTTATATTTGTTTTATTCATTAAATAGTTTATTTTTCATTTATGAAAATCTGTCTTAGTTTATATTCAAAACATGATCAAAAGTATATTTATACCTTTTATTTGCAAGTTATGCCCCCGAAGTATCAAATTAATACTTAGATATTATTAACTCCAAAAGTTCAAAGGTATAAATGCGAGAACATGGGTTGATTTCAACTTGTGGCGCGTTAATTTCTTCATTAAAGACTAAATTTACCGTGGCACTATTTTAAGCATAAGGTGGAATCAGTTTAAGCTTCTTAAGTGTAATAGTAACCCATATATAGGTCTTAATACACAGTTGAATGTTGTACTTTGTTCTATATAATATTAGGTCTATGATCTCATGCTAAGATAAAATTCCTAAAAGATTTTGTTTTAAAGTATTTTATATAGCCGGAATGTATACCTGCATAATAACAGTTAGGTTGACCAGCTTGGGTTTTTTCAAAGAGGGTGAAATGACACTCTGAGATTTTTTGAAAAAAAAGTCCTCAAATGCTCATAAATACATGCATTTGTTGAAATCCTATAAAAGTCACTTTGTTAACATCAGTGATGTCTTATTGCATAATATGCAGTGCAAACTGTTGCTCTACTCGTCTGCAGCAAAAAAAAAAAAAACCATTATGAACCATTTTGAAAATATTTCAGAACCAAATTACATAAGCCTTTTTTTAAGCGTTATAATCATGGAACCGTGGGGGAAAAAGGTGCGCAACTGTAAAGATGT
The DNA here is from genome assembly GCA_029582155.1 of Panopea generosa. Lineage (NCBI taxonomy): Eukaryota > Metazoa > Mollusca > Bivalvia > Adapedonta > Hiatellidae > Panopea > Panopea generosa. The sequence continues at coordinate 34,298,859 of CM055910.1, read as the reverse complement.
AAAGTTAAAACAAAGGTTCATCATATTAACATAACATTCTCTCTGTGTAGCATGTATTTATCTACCTTAAAACATTCAGTACAATTGTCAAATTGACTTAATATTGTTCCATTGAAACCAGAACGAGGCCAGGAGCATATCATATCTTCCAGTAAAACTAACGTTCATAGAGATAACATGACTACCTCGGATAGTGTTTGATGATAACATTTGTTGTTTGCTAGCAATTCAATTAATGTAACGGACAAAAACAATAACCAGTGATTTAAATATTTTTTTTAAAGATTTTGTTGGTGATTTGAAAATTAAGTATTTATTTTATTCAGCATGTATAGTGATATATCGGTAACGATTTCTGTGTTAAGTATAACTGTGTTTATGTGATTACTATATCATAGTTGTATTTACAAATCAGTGGTTAAATATCATTCTTGGACCCTACTGTGTTTATCTGATTACTATATCACAGATGTGTTTACAAATTAGTGGTTATATATCATTCTTGGACCCTACTGTGTTTATCTGGTTACTATATCACAGATGTATTTACAGATCAGTGGTTATATATCATTCTTGGACCCTACTGTGTTTATCTGGTTACTATATCATAGATGTATTTACAAATCAGTGGTTATATATCATTCTTGGACCCAACTGTGTTTATCTGGTTACTATATCATAGATGTATTTACAAATCAGTGGTTATATATCATTCTTCGACCCTTCTGTGTTTATCTGATTACTATATCATAGTTGTATTTACAAATCAGTGGTTAAATATCATTCTTGGACCCTACTGTGTTTATCTGATTACTATATCACAGATGTGTTTACAAATTAGTGGTTTTATATCATTCTTGGACCCTACTTTAAACACCTGAGATGCGTTCTAACAAAATAACTTAAGTCAATTTTTTTCGAGGAATGTTTAAATTTTGAATGACATTTAAAATTAATGCATTCCCAGAAATTGTATCATTCTCTGCATGATTTGAGCCAACTTTGGGTTCCTCGGGATGAATATTATAAATATTATGAAAAGTTATTGGTTTACAATTACGTCGACTTTTGCCGTAATTTTATTAACTCAGTCCTGACCTCTTTACACGTTCATGAAGAATACATCTAATTAACACCCTTCTTTGGGAGTGATTTAGAAGCTATATAGACTATATGTTTAGTCCAACGTTACATGAAGATTACATCTAATTAACACCCAACGTTACATGAAGAATACATCTAATTAACACCCAAGGTTACATGAAGAATACATCTAATTAACACCCAAGGTTACATGAAGAATACATCTAATTAACACCCAAGGTTACATGAAGAATACATCTAGTTAACACCCTTCTTTGGGAGTGATTTAGAATTGATATAGACTATATGTTTAGTCCAACGTTACATGAATAATAGAGCATTACCCTGTCTACTCAAACAAATGCCCATTGTCTAGAAAGCTACAGATAATATTACCAGTTAGTTTTCTTTCAAACAATTTTATTTTCTACTAGTAAAACAAAGATAGCATGGATATGACGTTAAAGGGCGCTGTTGCAGATCACAGAGAAATAATGAAAAACCATATAAAATAAAGCCAAATAACGTTTAAGCTATTCGATACACGATAGTCATGTAAAAAATAACTTTTATTACACGCATGTTTCAAAACAATATTTCAATTTAAATAAAGGTTATATTTTACTTAACATATCAGTTGTATAGCCAGGAGTGAAGCCGATCCAATCGTTTTGGTTATCCGTTAATGGCAGCATTGACATGTAGCCATATAGTAGGAGTAATACATTTAGGCCTACCGGATTATCAAGTGTAACCCGGAATAAAAATGTTCTACAAGAAGATATTGAACAAACATCACAGGTGCTGACATGACATATAAAAGGGACGTGCCTCTTTCTTTCCTCGTCTTTTACCAAATTTGCATTACTGTTGCCCTACGTACTCCATCATATCTATATGCCTTTAAATTGATTTGCGGGAAAAGTTTTCATTATTATACATACAGTCCACTTCCATCCTAAAATAAAATATGTAAATATTATTCAATATTATAAAATATTAACAATAATTGATATATATAGTATGCTATCAAATTTTAAAAATCAATGTATTTAATATACATCATAACACACTTTAGAACGAACGAATTTGTTTAGGATAATGCCAGACGCAGGCGCAAGCATATTTCATTTAAACAGTCTACGTGATGTACAGCACTAGATCACCAGAGTAACATTGCCATGTATATGCATAAATATCCAAACAAAGTTACAAAATATATCTTCAACACTAATGATATTAGACGAAATATTATTTATTCATGAACATCGATAGCAGCTGTTATTGCTACAAGTATATTTGGTGCTATTTGCTCAATTGGCTCTTAAATCGATTGCATCCATACACAACTCTATAAAAGATAGAAGTCAAAATTATTTCATGAAGTCAATTATAGCCACAAGTTATATATAACTATTACCACTTAACCCATTCATGTATACATTGTATATACATTGATGTATTACAACTATTACATAATTGTAGGTGACTTACATGTATAGGCCCATTGGGCCGAGTGCTATTTATTTATCTTTTTCGTATCATGTTTCTTTGCCATGTACGCCATACACATGTTACTATCATAAAATATTTACTTAGTATACTTACTTTCTTGTATATTCGTTTTCCCAATCCAGTGTAGTCAAAATGTGTGAAATGGTTGGTTTAAACATATTTTATTTTAATTGATAAAACAGAAAATGGTTGGGCAACAAGTTCGTCCAACATAAGATCCGGCCTTTCACCCTAATGTGAAATGATTGAAACATTGGTTGGTATAGCTGTCATACAAAAGCGATAAATAGTTCAAACAATATGTTCAAATGTAAATTTTGCGCTTATAGGGATTAATACTGTAACTATGATAAAACTATAATAAACTGAGTCAGCTCTTGTTCCGTGTTAAAAATAAATATAATAGTATGCGGTGTTATAAATGTGTTTAATAAATTAAATGTATTTATTTTGAATCACAAAACAATAATTTAAAAATATGTAAAATCCATACCAATAATAAATAGATTATATGAAAACATAATATTTATTTACATGAACATGCGGTTACTCATATCTACTTCTTTTGCTTAATATCCATTGTTTACTAACACCTGTTCCTTAAGAATTCCATTGACACAAAAGGAAGAATCTGATCTGATATTCGAAAGTGAACACAACATTGTTTAAAATATCTCAAAATATTATACCGTGTCGATCTACGTTTAGCCATTCCCCTGTCTAGCTATAGTAGTCTGCCTATCAGCTGGTAGTGTTATGAACTCTTTGCCTCGTTCATATTATCTGAGTGAGGCATATGTTATAACAACACCGACAAATTGTTTATTGCTGAGTGCAAAATTACATTTCATGTTACTGTTATTTTTGATAGAACTGTCAAATTGGCCTAACGCGAGAACAACTATTGCTCATTCCACTGCCTACGCGGCATTCTTTGCCCAAAAAAGTTCAACGAAGTATTAGTTAAGAAATCGCCAGCTTGTCTAAGGAATATATGTGTAGCAACTAATATCGATCGCTGATTGGCTTATCAACTTGTTTGATTGGCCTACGCAATGTCAATAACTGTGTCGTCAATTATCCAATTATTTGAAAATTATTTCTAGGCATCTTTGTGAAATATTTCCATTTTGCAAGATATGTGATAGATGTGTATTGTTTTATTATGTTGGCGTCAATTTCTTTATTTTTGTTAGGACATAATTATGACCCGACTATGGCTGAAATATTTAGCTTTCAAAATATTAAGTCAAAATTGCCTACTAATGTAAATGTGCATGTCGATCACTATAAATCATTGTATCTCTCTCTCTCTCTCTCTCTCTCTCTCTCTCTCTCTCTCTCTCTCTCATTATCGTCTTTTTTCTGTAAATAACAATGGAATAATGATACAAGCTCGTATAAAGTATAATGAAATGTCTAGCAGTAGATTATAAGATCAAGTATAAGTGTGTTTTGGATTATATTCTAGACCAAGGTAATAGCTATGTCTTTGAACAATGGCACATGTTTACCATTTTACAATTTGAAAGAGAGTTTAAACTTAAACAAAGTACTGAAAACGCAAAAGGCATTAAACGATATACCGGTGGGCGCATTATCTATTTACAGCGTGAATACAAAATAAATATTCTCTCGGTCACAAGCCTGTTGTTGAGATACAAAAAAAAACGCAAAGAGAGAACTGCCAACTCAAATAATATAACAGTCTGACATGAACGTGCAGATAATTGAATAAATACAACACAATCCATTTATTTAAACAGTAGCCATTATAATTTCAGACGCAAAATAAATATTCAATTATCTGACAACAGACTAAAGGCTCTGTAATTAAAGAATAATATTTCCCACAGTCGTCATTAATATTTTACAAACGAGAGAGAAAACGCAGAATACAATCAAATTATAATACACGATATCCTTTAAAAAATAAATATATAATCTAAATACATGATCATTTTAATCATACATAGTTGCACCATTTAAATATAGAATTTCAAAAATAGAGTTATCTATCAAATTCAATATGTCTTCGTTCTACACACTATATTCATCCCTTAATTGTATGTGTGGCTTTTATCTAGTAAGATAGTAAATACATTTTTATTGCATACTCGACAAAGATTTCCGCGTATTTTTGCCGGGTACGGATTTTTCATTACACATCCTCCACGCGCTCATTCTGTGACGCTGGAACAATTTATGACTTGATGTATTAAAACATATGTCGTAATATATTTAATTTGACATCTTAAAAGCCATCGTGGTTAAATTTAATAGTAATTTTAAATCAAAATAAGTATTCAATGTGTTTGGTATGCACGAAAAATAATATAACATGGCTTTTTTTGGTTCAGATAAATTGATTGATTGCATATTTAGCGTCTTTTTTATGCCATAGAGGGCTAACAGACGATCAGTTTACCTAACCACTGTTTCCTGGGATAAACCAGTACTCGAACATACCCCATCTCCGCAAGTATCTGATAACTTTCCCACTTGAATAGGTGGTGAGAGACGAATGATAATGAGATATAATGCCGTATATCAATCATCACGGAGACTGTTGCCAGACAGGGAATTCGAACTCACGACCCCTGGATTGGTTCAGATGGAAAATTCCGTCTCTTGGGAAAACAGTTATCCCTCATCGGGACGGACTTTTCTATCCGAACCTTCAACCAGTGTAAGATCTTTATAATATTTGCACTATCGTGTCATAGGACTCGTTTTCACCAACCAGTCTTGAGATATTCTTAGACTAAACTTTCAAATTTCAGTCTTAGATATACAGTTTATCATGATAAATAGAATAGTTGTGAGAGTTATTGGATTATACATTAGGTGTCCCTGCATGCTTGCAAAATTTGGTCTAAAAACTGGGCTCTAAATATGTTTTTCAAAATTCATTCTTGAGTTCAATTCTAAGAATATTCTTAAGAACGGTTGGTGAATACCACCCCAAGATACTCAACTTTTAACTGCCCTTCAATAAACCGGAACAATGAGCATGTATGTATTTCCTCTCATTCTTTGTCTTATTTCCTACTTCTATTTTATTTATTCATTTAGATTTATTGTTGGTTTATTGTCTATTGAATGCTATTGCAATTTTGATTATAATGATTATTGAAAGGGAGGTTGTGTAACTAATGTTGCTAGAACTAATAGCCCAACCTGTTTGTTTGTTTGTTTGTTTGTTTGTTTGATTGTTTGTTTGTTTAAAGCAATAAAACCCGTATAAACCATAACAGAACACATTGTCAAAAGCTTACTATATTGTAGTGATGCTCGATACCTCTTTCTTCTGCGTAGAGTGTTTAACAATTTGAAATCACAATGTTGCCTATAAACCATTACATGCATCGTACTAAATGTCAATCAAGTAACTTTATTTGCGATTGAGTAAGTCAATAACTGTTTGAGGTAAAAAAAAATATATCGCTTCACATATTCTTGCAGGCGAACACTGTGAAATATTCCAATATATCTTATCTGAACTTCTACATAGAGTTATCTCTTTCTCGTCAGAATTGTTAATAGTGTTACCTATGACACCGTACGTTTATTAAATCTGTGCACATGGACGACTGCCGAACGGTATTGGAATCTATGTGAGACTTACCAAGTTATACAAGGAATCGGACAAAAGACATTCCGCCAAATCGTACGTAATCACGTGGTTTGCTGTACGGTTACAAGAGTATCACATGACCTGTTAGAAGTAATTATCACGTGAGGGTTCTGTCAATAAGAAAGCCGAGCAAGAGGGAACTGTGGTATTACACACATTGAAACGCCGGCGACAAAGTGTATAGAAACAGTTGCTGCTGCAAATCTCTAAAATTCTTCAACAGATTAGGAGTTAATACGAAACTTTGGTCAAACGAATACTCCATCTTTAAAGGTAAGTGTCTGTTTATTTTATTTTGCTTTATGCTTCTATTGAAAGTATTATTTATTATAACTCATACAATTAAATATTATGGTATTTATAACATAAACCATATTTTTCTGAGTTCTTTTTTATTTTTATTTTATTTAATATTTTGTTGCCTGCTGTACGTAAAAAGAATTATAATGCAATTTATATCGTTGATGCTTTGGCCGGTTAAATATTTGAAATTTATATAAAACAGTTTAAGGTATTGTGTTTAATATTAATCCCAAGATGTGATATATATAAATTCAATTATTTAAATATAAGGTATATTGATTGGCAGTTGAATCGCGATATTAGATAGTTTTAAATAAAATTCATTTTTTATGATTATTTATAAAAAAAGAATGCTCTTTGAAATTTAAAGAGACTGATGATATTTATAATATATACTATTCGTAATCCATTCGTTAAATTTGTCGAAATAAAATAAGAACTACTGTATATACAATAGTATGTGAGAATTGAAGTTAAACCATTCTCAAACAAACAACCTATAACATAACAAAGCATTTAAAAAATTAATCAGTACTACACTAAACCCAAAGTTGAAGCTATAGTTCACATTGAAGCCAACCCAACAGAAAACTATAACACCAAAATAAAATATTTTAAGAAACCCTACACCTGCAATTATAGTAGAAATCATGCATTTATTTTTTATGCCATTTTCCATAAAGGGACGAAATGAGCACGTTCGTGTTACACAAGACATAAATAATGAATAATATAAAACAATGCTCTGCGTTAAAAATTCATAAAATGTTCGTAAACAAATTGCTATATCAAATAACTAGCAGCGCTGATCATCGGTAGCATTCCTTTAACAGGATCGTAAATAATTAAATAATGGTTTATTCTTCTAGTGTTTGATGTTACTTAAATATCCTCTCGTACACTCTTCAATGAATGGATGAGAGACAGTCGTCGTCATAATCCTACTCTTTATATCTCTATCATCTCTGAAGTTGTAGCTAAATGTGATCATTTGTTATTACAGATTGAGACAAGAGGTTCTATTTGTGATAGATTTATCAGTGTATTTAGAATTTTATTGTTGATTTTTTTACCTTTGAAGTAAATTATAAATTATTAAATTTAGTTTTGCAACCGTATCTTTCAACATGTTGTTATTAAAATCGATATGTTCTGTTATAATGTTCTTTGCACATATAGGCATAAGCGTTCACATGTGTGGAGATATTGGGGTTAAAACTAAGAGGTTTTGTTACACTAACGGTTGTCACACATCTTTAATCGAAAATGTGCAATCAGTTGACTAATTATGTGTTTTGTTTTGTTGTGTTTATTTTGGGGGGTCACCGTTTTTAAATTCGCGCATCTTTTCTCACCGCGAAAAAAGCGAAAATAAAGCACCGCAAAATAACTCCCTTTACATTAAACATAACGGGCAACTTAATATGACCGAACACGACGTTAGCTAATACTGAAAACAAATTTAATTTTCTCGACTTCATTGTAACACTGTGCAACATTTTGCAAACCAAGTAAACAAAAGTCAATACGGATTAATTTGGATCATGTGATGCTTTAATTATGATTGAGTACGATAGTATGTGTTCACAGGCCTTACGAAAAGCTATACGATAAGCATCCGAGGAAGATGTAATTTATCATATCAGGCAAATATTGTCTGATAATGTGATTAACATTATAGACACTGATATGTGAGATTGAAGGTAAAAGTCTGATAGATTATGGCATTGAAAATGTATTTTAATTGAATGACAAAGCCGATCAACTGACACATCATGTTTATTTATTCGGAGAGAATTGGTACAGATGCTGAATGTTTACATGTAATACTGAGCTACATTTAACATCTCACTACACATTTACGACCCTTTTTTGCCCACGGAAGCATGATGCGTACGCTTAAAATAAGGCCTATGCAATTTTGTATTGAAATATTTTCAACATGGTTCATAGTAGTTGTGATTTCTCGCTGCAGATGTATAGAGAAAAAATTGGCATAGCATAAACTGCAATAAGACATAACTGGTGTTTAAAAGTGACTTTTATATGATTTCAACATATTCATGTATTTATGAGCATTTGAGGACTTCTTTTATTCAAACAATCTCAGTGTGTCGTTGCACCCTCTTTAAAAGAGAATCTGGTCAACCTACCAGTTATTGTGTATTTTCATATGGGTATACATTCCTTCTTAAAAAAAACACTTTAAAAGAAATCTATGTGAAATTCTTTTTTTACAATGGAAATCCTAGACCTTATTTTATATAGGACAAAGAACACAATTTAACTGTGTAGTGAGACATTTAATCACCGATTCTACCTTATTTGCATATCATTTGATAAATGTTTCAAAGCATACGTCCGTTTGCTGGAATGGCATAGAAAGTATTTATACGAAATTTCTCTATGTTTTATCTAAATATTTAACAATGTTTCAGTTCTCATAATTTAACGACAAACTCCGAAGCATCTTAAAGGAAAATAAAGCAATGCTAAATGCAAATCTTACTCAATCCAGCATGTTCATGCATCAAACCAATAATTACTTATACTACTGTGAGACCATATGGCGAACACAATTCCAAGAATCACTATGTAAATATCGTATCCAAATTCATCAAACTTGTTTTTATATAAAACTAGCGATATTCATATTTTTTCATAACGACAAGAATAAATGCCCGTCAACTTCTAGTATTTTTTATTACTTTCCATACACTTGCCAAAATAAAGTTGACATTCTAAGCTACCCACCACGTAATTCTTATGCATTTTATTGTATTGTTTTGTATTGATTGCGTTGAATTCCACTGCATTGAATTATATAATAAGAATTCATGACGCGGTAGGGCAATGTGTCGTGTCCTTGAGCAAGACACATTTTCCGCATATGTTCAGTACTGGTTCTACCCAAGAAGAATTCGAGCGTGATTTGCCTAAGTTGTAAGAACTTGTTACACAATCAAATAATATAAATAAGTTTAAACTAAATGACAAAGCATGATATTATACTAATGTTAAATTACTTCGTATTATATAACAGTGTATTGCATTACATCATTATGGGTTACATTACATTATATTGCAATACAGTATATTACGTTACTTCCCATCACATCACATCGTACCAAATCACAATACATTACACTGTAGCTAATACAATAAAGTAGATTATAACATTATGGTTATCATAATCACATTTGATGTATTTATAAACTATATATCAGCAGCACAATATCATGGAATTGAAAACAATCATTAAAGCAAGGAAATATTTCAGTGAATTGACCGTCTAATAATCAAAGCTTCAGAAAGATTTCTTATGTTGAAACATTGTAGTAATGGTAAGATGGTGGGTTATAGGGTGTTTAGCGTCGGTGTCATCTTGAAGCTTATTTTAACGAATTCGTCGTTAAAAGGATATACGGCTCTTTTGACGATTTAGATATGAAGCCCATTCTATCTTCCTTTTCATTAATTTTTATTGTTAAGGAGATACCAAATGGCCTTTTGTACTTGGCTCGAGCACGGATGGCTTGGACACCACATATAGTCCAAACAACTTATCTGGTCCCGGCCGAATTCCTATTTCGATGTGTATACATATATGGTATAATGATGAACAATACTTGGCTCGAACATCCCTTAACTCGAATTATTTTGTCCAGTCCCGTCGGGTTCGAGCCATTGAGGTTATACTTATACTTTCAAAGTTAGCATTGTATTTTAACATTATTTCCATTAAATGAAGTTTTATATATACATGCCAGATATAATGGTTTGAAGGTTCAACATCAGCGAAAAATTATTTTAAGCTGTAATCCCACCATTGATTTTTGTTCTTTACTCTATAGTAAATAATAAAAGTTTGAAGTCTTGTAATTCATAGAGAACCCCAAATGAAAGAAGTGAAACCTACACTTTTATGTTTGTCTACCTCTGCACTACCAAAATATGATGAGAAAGGTAGGGGTCATGTGTTATATAAGAGATTTTTTTCTGCTCAGTGTGTATACTGTTGACTAAATAAGAGTAGACTTCCGAAATTATGTATTTATACCCCAATTTCCAAGCATCAATTTTTTTTCTAAATCCACAATTCAAACATGACAATGCTTTCAAAATATTCAAAATACATCAATAATGCCATTCAAATAAAAACATGAGCATTAAGATAAGGGAAATGCATTGTAAAGAAGAAGAAACAAGGATTATTTATAACCGCCATTATGTGACTACCCCACAGAAGCACTACCTTTTTCCAATAGTGGTACTATGCCTTAACATCTAACATAACATTAGCTATAGGGATCATATAAACATTTTACCCGGTTCCGGCAATCAAGCTTTATTTTCTTAAATTCAATTTCGTTACATGAGACTGTATTTAATCAAATGACAAACAAATTAGCAAGGGCCTGTTTTAATCAATTGAATTAAATCATTATTGAATTTGTTAATTGCATCACACGTAACTACCTCTCACACGATTTGCAAAATGAACAAGAAATGTCTTTAAACTAGGTTAGTTGTTGTTTTTGTTATTCTAATAAATATTGATTTGATATAGTCATTCAAACGCGTTACCGGACAGGGCCGTTAAAATCGTAATAAAGTCGGAGCAATCCCATGCCACTCTGCTCCCGCTCCCCCCAAAAAAACAACGTCATATTTCGGTAAACTCTGTAGAGTGCTATGTATTATGACCAAGACAAAGATTTCTATGCTTTTATATTTGTAGAAGTATATTATTTTAATTTGGGTATAGCAGGGACGTCTAGGCTTTTATATTTTGATACAGGGGAGAAGTTTAAGCCTTTATATTTCGGTACAGCAAGAGGCTTTGAATTATGACACAGACATGCATTTATATGTTTTTTATATTTGGGTAATGCAGGGAAATTTACGCTTTGATATTTGGATATAGCAGGGCATTATTTGCTGTTATATTTAGGTACAGTAGGGAATTAATTGCTATTTATTTTTGTAAAGCAGGGCAATTTATGTTTTTTCTATTTGAGTAAAGTAGGGAAATTAAAGCTTTTATATTTGGGTATAGCAGGGAATTATATGCTTTTATATTTGGGTAAAGCGAATTATATGCTTTTATATTTGGGTAAAGCAGAGAAGTATATGCACTTATATTTGGGTAAAGCAGGGAGTTTTATGCTTTTATGTTAAGTTATAGTAGAGAATGTCATGCTTTTATGTTTGGGTATAGCAACGACTTATTATGCGTTTATATTTTTGGTATAGCAGATAATTATATGTTTTTATATTTGGGTAAAGCGGGGAATCATGTGATTTTATATTTGGGTAAAGCAGATAATTGTATGCTTTTATATTTGGGTAAAGCAGGGAATTGTATACTTTTATATTTAGGTAAAGCAGGGAATTGAATGCTTTTATATTTGTGTAAAACAGGGAATTATATGCTTTTATATTTGTGTAAAACGGAATTATATGCTTATTTACCCGAGTACAACAGACCAGAATCAGGAGATATCATGTTCTGGAAACACTATTGAAATCCGTTAATTTTGTCGTTCACCTTAAAGATGACCAGAAAAAAACACATGATTAAATATACGTGTGTTGAGTGGTGTTGAGAACTGGCATTTGCATGCTAATTTATCATAAAATATTTGGTAAAATTATATAAAACTCGGCAAAGCCTCGTAAAATATATATTTGCAAACCCGTTTGATACTTTTAATAGCAAACAAAGCATACATGTAAGATCGTACATTTAGTTTAACTTGTTGAAGTTCATTATACTTCATGTTATATAAAGGCTATGTACGTCTCACACCACTATTACAATTTCCCTAGGGCTCCATTGTAACATTTATGTCCAAAACACAGTAAAAAAACAAAACAAGTCTGCAGCATGTCTCGGCTCGAATTCGTCACTCGTTAAAGATATGCAATTATAAAAGAAAAAAAGCAGACTTTGAATATGTTACCCTTTAAAGTAAATGGTTTTGTGATACCTATCAATTTCCAGGGTAATAATATGTCAACTATTCGTCCACGATAAGGCTCGAACCAACAATTCTGAAATGACACAGAATTGCTCAGAAATCTGGTATAAGCATCACCTTTTCAGTGCCGATTCCTAAACTACTTACCTTTGAACACATGGTATGAAAAATTAATCACTGCAATATAAAGTCCTGAAAAAAAAGAAGAAAAAGATAACTAAAACTTTATTTCTATCTCCTTCATCTGTACTCAAGGGAGATAATAGTGGTGCGAGTCCTGTACTATACTATTTCTGGCATCTCTATTACTGAGCATCGTCGTATTTTTAATGTTGTTGTTGTTTTAATTTTAAATTTTATAGATTTACGATAAAAATGATAATTTTCGTCGTTTATATAATGTTCACTGAATGAATCAAATAATATTTGTGTTTTTTAAAAAAAGAGTAAAGAAATCGTGGTCGGGTTACGTCCGTTGTGTGATATCTGGTAACGAGCAAATCTGTGAGATTGTAAAAATAATAAATCCCAAATGTTAATTAATTAATTAAATTGCATTAACGACAAAACGAATACAATTAGTGTAATAAAACCTAGTGTAAATGTATGTATATTATCACCTAAGACACACAAATTTTGCAATATTTTGCACATTTTAATGTATAACGTATCGCTGTTGCTGAGTCATTGTCTTTTATCGTGAAAACGGGAGCAAAGGGGAAATCATTATACACGTTAACGTTCTCTGATTTATTTTATGGACACTAATTTAACCTCAAATTAGCACGAACTATTCGATACATTTAGGGAACAATGCAAACAAACTGTGTGTTTTCTGTTAAACAGTACTGAACGCAGACCGTGTTTAATAATTCACAACAACGTACCCAAGTTCTGGAAAGAGTGAAAAATGATATCACCCTTTAGAATAATTACAGCTCTTGTCGCTCATATAGCTTACAATCGAAATACAACTTATGTATTATTCTTAAACCTATAATAGCATTATTTTAAAAAAAAAACGACAAATAGTTTTGTATTCCACACCTTGGTATTCATATTTTATATTCATAATTATATAACTGTATTTTGTTGTATAAACTAATGTTCAAGACAAACGAATTCGTTGTTGTTTTTTTTTCTTTATAAATATCATACCGATTATTTTCCCATGGTTGTATTTCAATAATTCAAATGTTTCTAAAGTCATGTTATATACAAAACGGTTTGTGAATAAAATATTACTTGAAATGACGAACGGCTCATGTTCACAAATTAAATTAATATTCAGATACGTGAATAATGTTGAAAAAAACCATCTGCATATGCAATATTAAGAATTTGTATCTGAAATTTCATATTGAAAAATCTACTTATCTATTTTGCGTATAAAGTGCTAATAGATTTGACTCAGTGTATAACACATATTATACATTATGTCATACATTAAGACATTGTATGCTTTTAAACCATTTTCCAGAATGGTGCATCTTTCAAAAGTAAAAATCTTCACACAAATTATTGTATTTAAATATCATATTTTTATAATATAAATTATATAATTTTCAGAATTGAAGTTTCCAAATTTTCATGTGTCCGTTCAGTTATATATTGAATATGATGTATGAAATACATTGGTTTCACGTTCTATCTTTTCTATAAATGTGTACTCTAATTATATATATGCCACAATTAATGCAATCTCAATATCGGTAGACGTAAATAGGGGATATCATTGAATACTTTTTGCAAAAAAAAACTCCATATAGAAAGATAAAGGGCAGTGGACTATATGTTTCTATATCCACGACGAGTCAAACAGTGCGTACGAAAATCCTTAATCCCGGCCAATTTCGCAGGTCCCTGGAGACAGTCAATATCTATAAATACCGCCAAACGTAAAGTTAATAATATGATATTAAGTAATCAAGGGTTAATTATATAATCCTTCATCCCGAAAACAAAGACCAAAGAATGTGGTGTTTCTAGTAAACAATTTAAAAAGTGAACTTAAGATATCCTTTTTGCTATAGTGTTGGAAAAAAATACCTGGTTCACAAACTCAATGCATCGCAACTTGACAAGCTACATGTAGGTCAACGTTCGTGGAAGCTATATTTACGACTGAACAATGGCAAAAGGAGAAACTGTGTCACTATTGACAAAGCCATGTTCTATTCAGGCGGTAGCGGTTGTGATATCTAAAATCAAGGTCATGGCGATATATATATATACATCGACTTAGCATAGACGTAAAAGTTGATGCTCAAATTTCTATTATCTTTCCTTGACAAACGTGCGTCACAAAGGTGTCCAGACCAATTAAAGACAAAACATGATCCATTGTCTCATACGAAAAAAAAAACATACGTTTGTTACACAAGTTGAGTGGATGTCGCAAAGTCCAGATGTAGCAACCCTCCCCCATATGAATATTGGAATTTTACGCATTCTAAAGGTAACTTCTGGTTGGACCTTTAAACAGTCATTAAAAGTCAAAGAGTAGACTGAACAAATTTGAACAAACTGGAACAAGTTACCATCAATCATTCTTTAGTTTATACTAGTCATTTACTTTAGGTCGATTGAAAGTACAGAGCTTTTATGAACCGCTCTCGTGTTCGCGTCCTGGGTAGATCCTGTACTGAGTGTTATTTTATGAGAGGCATCGGGTCCAGCTGGGGATCGAACCCACAACGTCTGGCGTAAGCGGCAAACACTCTATCCATTACACGACCGCCCCGATTATTCCATAATACTGACCCAATAGATGTACTTCTAAGCTTATCGATAACACCAATGGCTCTCAAATTGAGCATTTACTGCATTTAAATAGAGTAGAACTTCGTTGAATTGAACACAGATGACTGGAACATCATATATAGCTCGAACCACTTATCTGGTCTCGGCCGAATTCCTATTTCGATGTATATACATGTACATGTATGGTATTATGTTGAACAGTACTTAGCTCGATCAAACCTTAACGCGAGTTATGTTGTCCAGTCCCGTCGGGTTCGAGCCATCGAAGTTCTACTATAGCTTGAAATATGAAGAGTCTCATCTCGCACAGCTTATTTATGTAAATTATTTATATAGCACATATCTCCATCACAATAATATAAATAATAAAAACACTCGGGTGACCGAGTGGTCTAAGGTGCCGTCTCAGGAACAATTACCTATAACTGCTAAGGTCGTAGGTTCGAGTCCCGCTGGCTCCGAATTCTTCACGTGAGAAAGTTTACCAGTTCCATGCAGCAGGTCGGTGGTTCTACTCAGATTCATCTTGAAGTCTTCTTCCAACAATAAAACTGGATTTGCCATGTATGATCTGAAAATGGTTTTAAATACCCTACTAAAAACATACCTATTTATTTTTTATTTCAATATTGAAATAATATATTATTCATATTATTCTCTAATCAATGTACTAGCTTCTATTTATAGAATGTGCGCATGCTAATCATTACATAATACGGTTTTAGAGAAAATGATTATCTGAAATCTGTCAACAAGGTGAAATAAATACTTTAATGTTCATAATACACCACTCACTCCATCATCAGTATAATTAAACTTTACTGACGGATAGCTTGCCCGTTAGCATTTCAATTTCATTAAATTATTGAATATGTATACCGAGGGTTGAAGCGAAAAAGGTCTAAGTGCATATAAATAAAGAAACATCTAGACCTTTTTTGCTATCACCCATCGATATATTAAGGTCTCACTTCACAGTTATGTCCCTTTTTGCCGCGGTAACACGAGTCTTACACTACAGTCCTATGTAATTTGGTTTGAACAATTTCAAAATGGTTCATAGTGGTTATGATTTGTTGCTCCAGATCAATAAAAGCATATATTGCAAAAATATAACACTGGTGTTGATAAGGTGACTTGTATAAGATTTTAAAATATCTTTGGGTGTCTCTGTCTTTAAAAATAAACCAGGTGGTCAACTTGGTATTGCGCATTCTTATATGTGAAAACATTCCTGCAATCAAATTAAAATACTTTAAAAATGGTTCTGTGTGGAAGTATTTTACCTAGGAAATACTAGACTTTATGTTATAAAGAACAAATAACACATTTCAACTGTTTACAGAGAGAACTTACAAGAAACATATACTTAACCTAAGTAACTTAGTACATCTTTTGTTATAATCAAAATGAATTCTTGAAAATTGTTAACTGAAGATAACAAATACTGAATGAAGAATAGTAAATTAGTCCTTTAAATTTTCTATACCACAGAGCGTGGCTTTTCGCGTGGACAGTAACAGCTAACAAGCCTTTATCAAACTTCAAATTTCCTGACCGGTAATACCTTTGAATGACTTTATCAAATTAAGCTTGTTTAAATCGAGGAAAATCTCAACTTGGGGTTTTTAGTGAAATATATAATGCATACGTCCAAAAGGAGATATTGTATTTAAAAAGTAAAGAAACCCGACTTCATAATTACATAAAAACACTGCACTAAGAAATAATAGATATTAGAAATATTTTATAAGATAAAACAAGTACAAACAAAACAACGGACAGAAGAATCAATAAAGGCTATACCTTAGAGCAGTGGGGAGTGAATTAATTAACACTTGTTTTATTTCAGTCTTCAACAAGTAATTGCTATTATAGTAATATGTCAAATCATTCAATGTCCATGCTGTTTCAGAAGCCATGTCCTTTCAATGATACATGTATGTATTAAATTGCCTATATTTTTGAGAGTGTGTAAATAAAGACATTGCCAAAAAATATTGTCCTCTTAGTGATTACGCAGCCTTAATAATGACCTGTGTTCTTTTATGAAGTTTAACTTCATTCTTTAACAAGACTTCAAGATTCAAGATTTCTTTATTTGTAACTTAAACATATAATGTTCCTCATTACATACAAATGGCAAACATACATCCAATATATTTAGTTTTCACGCGACACATTTTATGAAATAAATTCGAAAATATTTTTTAATATTTGTAACACATAAAGTAGTATCTATATATTTGTAGTTTTTATTTCAAAAAGAGGTTGGACTTTTTATATTTTCTAAATAAATTTCGCAAACATTTTACTTTTAAATTAATATCTAAAATTCCATTAATCATCCATGATAGTAAATGAAAAATGTACACTATATTCAAACACACACAAGGACCCCGAAACAATGATTTGTTAAAAGTTTCAAAACCTTTATACCTGGAATACGTTGATTAAATGCTGTGTATATGTATTTTCCTAATTTTTAAAGTTGTTTGCTTAGATTTCATCAAATTAATAAATTTATGAACGCTGGGCCTATTGTAGTAATATGATTTTATATACAAATTGGTCTTTGGTCATAAAATGTCGCACAATAATGTTTCCGTATATTTATACAGGCGGTGATGCCTTACAGACGTCGCAAATTTGATCTTTTAAAATATAATAAAGTTACTGATTTCATAGTTATGCAAATATGTGCACAATATGTGATTATCTATCTACGAAACATACTAAATCAGCTGTATATTCATATATTCAATGTTTCCTGGTGTCTGCTTTTAGATATCCTGTTATAAATTAAGAGAGAGAACCCAAGTCATAAGACAGTGAACTTATTATAAAATAAATCATATTACATCGAGATCCGCAGATGACATATTTGGCAAAGTAGAAAATCTGGAGTGTTTCTGTTTGAAAAATGTGTTTAAACCTATTTATTTACTTCGATTATGAGAAAAGTTCTTACAACTTAGACAAATCATGCTCTAAGTCTTCCTGGGCAGAACCAATGCTAAGCATATTCGGAAAAAGTGCCTTGCTCAAGGACATAGCACACATAGCCTTGGCGCAGGGTCAAACCCATGACCCTTTGATCATGGGTATGAAAGAAGAGTAAGCTAATACATTTAGTAAATCACTCTCGAGTCCGTTTCCTGTCACGTATGACCAGTATTGGATGTTTCTGACAGGTCATCGAGTGCGATTCCTAGGATAGAACATGCGACCTCTGGGTTTGATTTACGGCCAACATCCTTCTAACAACACCACCGTATTTTCTTACTAACCTTTTGGAAGCATGTCGAAGTGTGTTTGTGTCCTTGGGTCAGTACATGTGTGCCGCGGTTTTGATTCCTCTTTGTGAACATATGATGTAGATTTTATACCTCATTTTCTTTTGCATAATGCGATGTGGAGCTTTGACCCTCCTTTCTGTACACATAATCGAGACTTGTGAGCCCTTGTTCAGTCCGGGGTTCAATCCCCTCCTGCCTTTTATTTTCTTCTAAATGAAATTCAAGAATGTATGCCATTGTGTAGACAAAGTTTTATTTAGATCAACTGTAAAGTTTTGACTCTTATATAAAAGTTTGACCCCTATAATTGTTTTGAATGTAGAGTTTTGACCACCATTTTGTTAGGCTGCAATGTAGAGTGTATGCCTATGTTTTGAAGTTTACAGGGCACATATGTACTCATTTTCAGGTCAAGTTTACCCGGGGGGCTAGTGGATATGAGTGTTTCTTTTCGATTGCATTGCCATCACAATAATGATGAAGTGTACTACATGGACATACATTTGTATTTAAAGCTTATGACCATATATGTAAAACATTTAGATAAGACTTCTGACTCCAACTATTCATTTGCTTCTCCAGAACATCTCCAGAACAAGAGTGTCTTTCGGAAGTAAAATTGAACTGTTATCGTAAAAAAAAGTATTTCGGAAAGAACATAAAGATTTGTAGTCAGGTGTCATAAATGAGTTGTGTCTAGTAATATGATAATTAGTCGATGAAAATGTAATATTAACACTTAGTTGTATATTTCATTACAGTAACCTATACACTGTATTTAAATTTCCTTACATCTTTCTTTGTAACTTTATATTCATGTACATACTACAAGTTTATGTTAAGCAAGCATAAATTCGTACACCCAACAATGAATAATATTGTAGTGGCAGTTCGGCCCTCTGTCGTTCAAAAGCATCATCTTTTGATATATTTGTTCTGAATGTGTGTAACGTCTATATCTATTAAAGTGTGTTCTCCTGTTTAAATACACTTCAAAAAGGTCAAAGTGTTTTGATCAAACTCAATGTGTGGAGCTTATGATCCAGTGGTAGAGCACCGGCTAAGAAGGGCATTATTTCCATTTTCATAGACCGCTTGTTAGGCATACGGGCAAAGGATTTTATGCACCTTTGCAGACAAAGCATGTCTAAAAAGATTAATCATTGAGTAGCGGTTAAAAACCTATGTAATGGTTAATGTCGATTACAGCACAAACTGTCAGGAATTAACGACTTCAATTACGAAGGTAATTGTACCATAATGATAAATAACTGCCATACAGGTTTTCAAATCTGGTTTTATTTTACTAAATGATCCGAGTTAATGGTAAACAAGGTAACGCCACATATAAGATAATGCAGATAATGAAAGGAGCAAATTTATATACATACATGTATTTTATCTTCAAAATAGGGGAGAATAACTCATTTCTTTTATTATATTTTCTGAAACGTATATATCCTTTTTAATTGAATTGAGTTTAAGAAGTGTATCTAATTACATTGAATGTAAGTGTTATTTGCATGATAACAATTATTTTGCAAATGGCAATAGTGATATTAGATGCTGTTTTAAACCAGACTAAAGCTTCATATTGCGAGTTCGCCAATAAAATAATGCATCATTTCGTCGCTTTGTTTGTAGCTTTATAGTGTTATAATGACCTGATTCATAGCTTGTATTATACTGTTTAGTTTTCCGGGTGCAGTCCGGTTGATTTTTTATTTTCCAATTATTTTTTGTATGTCTATGAAAATATGGTTAATTTGGAAAGGGTTTATTTCTGAATAGTATTAGAACATAAAACATGCTTAAAGCAAACACTAAATTCCAGACAGATTTGCTCATACTGATTTTTACCTATGTGCATGTATCATTATCTGATAAACGAATCTTTTGAAAGCAAAGATAAAACCTAAAATATTAAATAGGATGCCTCGGTTTTACTGAGTCGGATCATGGTAATGAAACATGGAAAAACCTTCACGTTTCTTTAACTATCCTAAGCGATATTCCCAAGTAACACTGAATAGTTTAAACTTGTTTATTTTACTTCGATTGTGAAACAAGTTCTTAGGCAAATCACGCTCGAACTTCTCCTGGTTAGAACCAGTACTAAACATATGCGGAAAAGTGTCTTGTTCAAAGGCACTACACATAGCCGTGGCGGAGGATCGAACCCCGCGACCCTCCGATTATGGGTTCGGTGCTTTACCACTGAACCATGCACTCCACAATGAATGAGGTGACACTGAATGAGGTGTGTGACTCCAAGGAATCAGAAATAATAACATCACTGAGTATAATGTGCAGGGTTAATATTTACTGTAAACAGAAAGGCTTTCGTTTATTTAAAATTGAAGTTAAAAACTCATTTTGTTCCACTGCTGAGTTTTCAAGAGGAAAATAGAAAAGGCAAAAGGACAAAAGTGCATCTTACGAACATGAAATATTGTCAGACACAATGTTTTGCTTTAATTCATCCGTAAAGGGGTTAAAAGGGGCAATCCTTGTATACACTTTTCATGTGTAGCTATACTATGTATCAGTTGTATTGCTGATTAAATAAGTTGAAAGTCGATACATTTCAAATTTTCATAATTTTCCACTGAGATAATTACCATTTCTGTTTATAACATGTTTTAAATATGATACTTTGTATTTTTGATAGTGATTTATAGGCCCATAGGGCCGGGTGATACATTCTCATTTATTGTTCATATGCTTTTTATTGATTTGTTAATGCATATGTCATTTTAAGAAAATACTTACTTACTTATTCTACTCTACTCTACTCTACTCTACTCTACTCTACTCTACTCTACTCTACTCTACTCTACTCTACTCTACTCTACTCTACTCTACTCTACTTACTTACTTACTTACTTACTTACTTACTTACTTACTTACTTACTTACTTACTTACTTACTTACTTACTTACTTACTTACTTACTTTATTTCTTGTACATTTTTCGACAAAAAATTAAAGAGTTAATGTATTTTTAGAGTTGTAATCATGTTTTCACAATGAAAACATTCGAAACATTTAACAGAATAGTTATATGACATCTTATCATTTTAGTGCTCCGCACGTACTCTAACAGTTCAAATCAGTTGCATGCAATACTTGGTATATAGTAAATTCATTCCAAATGAAGAAGCGTTAAAAGCATTTTTTTTTTAATTATTTGAATTAAAATCATTAAATATTCACATAGTATTAAATTTCATTAGTATGACTGACGACTTTTCCTACTTTCCGAATATTAATAACTCCATAACTTCAACCAGGGTACGATTTTTTACCGGAACACAAAGTAATGTCTAGGAGGAAGTATGTCGAACAATATCTCCCCTGTGAAATAGTGTCTACCCAGGAACATTAAATGAAGATCCTCTTATCCACATGGAGAGAAATTCAAGTGCTAATAGTAATGTAACATAAAAGTCAAATTAACACTCTCTGGTGAGAGATAGTCTGTGAAAATGCTACTCCATAAAATACATTCATATGAACCAATTTACAGACAGTCCTAGATTAGTTATTCTTTACGACGTCTGTGATGACATTTTAAGCAAGCTAAAATCTTTTCAGCGCTTTTAAAGGATATTACGCACTTATCAAAAACTAGCACAACTAGATAAGGGACCCTAACTGTTTTCATGGAGATTTTAATTGTATTTATTATTCAAAAAACACCCAAGGAAGATTATTCTTTGATCAGTCCACTTCCTCCAATAAATGTAAATAGAATTAAAGGTCCTCAACATCAAAGTTCCTCGTTAAATGGAAGGTAGGTCGCTAATTTTCCTTGAGTTTTTATAACACCAGATAAAAAAAGTGGTACATGTAAAACAAGTTTACTACTGCCATCTGTATTTATATTTTTAAGGACTGAAGGTTTCCTCTTAAAACTTTAAACAAGTCAGAAGGGCTGAATCATGTTCTTATATCCGTCTTGTGATACCCGTAGACGTCTACCTTCACAGTTAAATTTTGTTCTGTGATCTATATAAAAAATATATATTGTCTAGCGCATTCAATGTAAAAAACAAACTAATTTTCAGTAGCATGAATGTATCCGTTCATAAAAATGCACACGTAATGATGAGTTGATCCATCTTTGTCTTTAAAAACAAGAGTGATACCTCTTAGTATTTTAAAAAAAAAAGTGTCTTTAAATGGTACAGATCTAAAAAGTCTCATTTGTAGAATAAGTTGTGTCAAGTTACAATATATACTATATCAGCTTTGGTTTTCTTATCTCCGGAAAGAAATCACAACTAAATAAACAATTTTGAAAACTTAACACACACAATTTACTAGTTAACTTTTAGCATGAGAAATAGTGTTCTGTCACTTAGGGTTTAAAAGCTATATATTGTCCTTATGTAAATCAGGGGGTAAGAGTAAGAACATGTGAACTATTGACCTTACGTCACTTAGGGAATAAAATCGATAATGTGACCTATTGGCCTTATGGTACTCAGGGGTTAAAGCGATGTTGTATGCAACATTAAACCACGGTTAAGGTCTCACTTACGGATTACCTCCCTCACATGACGGTAGCAAGATTCTTACGCTAAAGAAATAGAGCTGTGTAAAGCGATTGAGCCAATTGTTTTGTTAAAAATGAATAAATGTCATATTTCTTTGTGCATATTGGAACATTTTTATGATTTCTGCCAAGTTTGGATGTCATTGGGAACTGTTTGATAACGCTATAACCGCTTTAAGATGCGTAGTGATACACTGCAACAAATGGGCTTAATTGTCAAAGATGAAGGGGTGCCATCAAACCATCGAAATTGTAAAAAATCAACCTGGTCATCCCCATGTTTTTTTCTGCATAATTGGACCAACAAAGGATTATTTATGGCAAAATGACACTTTTAGAACCATTGACAATGTATCCAGTGTTCAAGAAGTGCATGTCTGTATATGTAGAACAGTACAAAATTGATTGTCTCCGATGGTGATTTTGCTACTGATCGTTCCAATGAAGTAAACACTCTTGTTATGTCCTCTGTATATATGTATGTTTGGTACATGTTAGGAATATTCTAAATGTTGATAACAGTCGTGCTGTGTCGTACTTTGAGCACTTAAACTTCTCTCAGATATATATTTTCCACTGAAAATCGTGTTTGCAATTGATTTAATTGTATGGTCATCAAATTTATGTATAATATTAATTTACTAAAATGGCATGGTTTCTTTTCATTAACTCAATGAACTGATGTGGCTAAAACATATTATAAGCAAAACAGATTTTGTGAACGGATCTCTGCATGAATGTTTTGTTATATATGCATGTATTTCAGTTAAGAAAAGCAAGGACTTATATAGAAAAAATAGGAAAATTGTATCTCTTTAAATATGTTGATAAAATAGCATGCGTAGAATTAATACTTTGGCAAATTAATATTCAAATTTCACAGGCAACTGATTTCTTTTACAAAAATGTAAGTTGCATTTAGCTTCAGATGTTTTATAATGTTTTAAACATGCTAAATTATCCTGAATTTAAAATATTACAGTTTGAAGTACAATTCTAAATGTTTTCTTTGATTTTTTAGTTGAAGTATACACATTTTGTAATCACAAAAACTTCATCAATTGTAAACACAATTTGCTGCTAATGGTCATGTTTTAAAGAGGATTTGATTGTGCAACGAAATAATATTTCATTTGTATGCCTGAGATATTGAAAACTAGATTTTGCGTGAATACGCGAGCGTTCATTACATTTTTTTCGAATGAGGTTTAACGCAATGTCCAACAAAAATACCTCTGAATTTTTCTGAGTAGAGATTCAAGTGGGAAAGTTATCAGTTACTTGCGGAGATGGGGTGTGCTTAAGAACCGGTTTGTCCCAGGAAACAGTGGTTAGGTTAACTGACCGTCTGTTAGCCTTCCATGGCATAAAAATTACGTTAAATATTCAATCAATTTTATGTATGAAGATTTGTGCTCTTATTTGACAGGGAAAGAATTACACAATGGTAGTCCGCATCACAATTGTATTTAATGGTTCCATGACAAAGAACGCTTGGCACAAATAATAACAGAGCGTATAATAACAGAACGTGGTGACCAGTCTGCTTACCACTTCTAATCGTCTTCTCGAGGAAGCTTGACGTGGCATTTTTTCGAGTCGCTTTTTTTTACTTTTACCCACTACCTCCCTAATTCCTCATTGACTCCGTTTAGTTTAATTCTATTCTAGCCTCAGTTTATACATAGTTTAGGCAAATCAGAACATACTAACTCTCTTGTTTACTTTACTTTTTATTTTGTATCTGGCGGTTTTATATGCAATATATGCTTTAATGTAAATATATGTATAGATAATTAATGTATCTTTTCTGGAATTACATAATATAATTCCCCACCTTTCTAATTAAAATGTTCATATCGACACACGTGTTGATTACATCGTTACCCTAGCAACTTCGGTTCATCCTTATCATTGATTGTCATTTATTTAAACCAAAGTTACGTAATGATGAACTGCCTCAAATATTCTTCTGAAAAAGCACATTCCATCGATAGAAATATAGAATTACAAATCAATCAAAATTTGATGTCATGTGAAAATCTTACTGAAATCTGATAGCAATAATGTTCATGCCTTCAATGCAAAATATCCTCGCATTTGAAGTTAACTAAATAAATATTCAATATTTGGCATTATCGCGACAGTTTGAATAGAGGCCCGTCAATAGGCAATTGTGTTAAGCGCTACGTTTTTTTTAAAACGAGAGCCATTTATGTTATTTGTACTTATTTAGAAATTAATCATGTGCTTTTCTGTCAAAGTTAAACTAATGAAGAACATTTTTATTTCTATTTCTATGAATTATTTTCCAATAACGTGTACCTGCAAGGGATGGTTCAGTCTTTAAAGTTATATCTTCTTCACGGTTCAATAATATGGATCAACTACTTTATTAAGTTTTTTTAGGTTTTTTTTTTAGACATAAACGGTAAAACACTGTGTAAGTTTCTTTTCATCTTGCTAGTTAGAATGAGAGTATTGCTTATCTAAGATTCCGCCATGAAGACTCAATAAAAAAGAGTGTGCTATTATGTTGAAGTTGTGAAATTCCGATTAATATATGAATATATATATGTTTTATTTTCGATTACAACCACGCATTTGTAAGCTCTTGCATACCTGTATTTTGTATACAGTAAAACCTGTGTAAGCGGTCATTTCTATTTAGAAGCCAACTGGTTTAAGCAACCATGTTTTATATTTCCCATTTCTATGCTTTCAGAATAAATTAACCTGTATTAAGCAATTACCTGTCTTAAAACGCCACAGTTGCTCTTTCCCTTGACTGGCTGCTTAAGACACGTTTGACTGTATATTCTAGATAACATTTACAGAGCAACACTGTTGACACAGGCCTTTTGAATACATGCGACGAAATCTATAACGCTTAGCAAATTTGTAGTTACATTGTCTTGGCGAACGAGCGACATTCAGATGGTAACCATGAAATCAAAAACAACTGGTGTATGCACATGTCTTGCTTACCAATTACCTCCCCTTAGTGACGGTAGCAAGATTGTTGCGCCCAAAATATTAGAACTGTATCAATCGGTTGGGCTTTATTTTTGTTGAAAATGCTTAAATTGTCATATTTCTTTGTACATATGAGAACATGCGAACATTTTTCTGTTAAGTATAGAAGTAACTGGGTAACAAATTGGCAGAATTGTCAAAAATGAAAGGGTGTCATCAAACCATCGAAATTGTGAAAACTTTGAGAACCACTGGCAATGTCTTCAGTGTACCAAAAGATCATGTTGTCTCTGTATGTAGATCGATACAAAATTAATTGGTATGTAAGGCATATAGTTGACATGGACACATGAGGTGTCAAGCATCAGATTACAAGATATTTTATAAGAAGTAATATATTCATATGTTTTTTCACTACTGCTAAAATGTGAAAAGTTCTCAGCTACATTCGCTAAGCAGTGAATACAACATTGCTGTAGCGTGTTTTGCAACAATTAATAACAGTCGAATGCGACACAATAGAATTAAAATAAGTACGTACAGTGGTTTCTGTTGCTTCGGGTTGCAGTAAACTACAAAATCCTCTATATGTATATCAGAACAATTCTTGTTTTATGTTGCATGGCTGCCATTTCGTAAGAGTCAGAAGCGGTTCGTCCCAATTTCAACTTGTATAGTTCTACAAATGCAATTACACACTGGCATTAATGACCGTTGTTCGGAATGCTGAACGGTCTGGAAGAAAAAATAATTAATGAAAGGCTTTGAAGATTCAGTTAGTTAATGTTCGCGAGAACATAACTTATGGAGGGTTTACGACCGCGGAGATAATAGCTGTCGTTAATTGTTTAATAAGGCAACGTGGTAATGACGCGAGCACTTTTGTAATGTTGTGTGGTCACGCCCGGAAATGTGACGAATAGTCAAGTACATTTTTGCATGTAACTAATAGCATAGAAACTGCTCAGTTTGTAGAAACATGTTTGGGTATGCAAGTACTCGAGAAATTTTCTATGTGGTCGTGCATTGCACGTACATTCAAGCTCATATTTATATTTATTCAGCAGCATAAAAACTGCGTAGTTAGTAGATATGGGAATGCGAGACATTTTGTTTTGTTAATATATTTCAGTTTATATTTAATGAAATCAATAACTGTTACAAAGAAATAAGAAACTGCTTTGTTCGTATTTATAGGTGTGCAAGAATGCAAGACATTTTGTAACATTAATATAGTTCAGTTTATGTTTAATGTTATAAATAACTGTAACATAGGAACTAGAAACTGCTCTTTTCGTATTTATAGGTACGCAAGTATGCGAGAAATTTTGTAATGTTAATACGTGGTCATTCATGGCGACATATATTCGAGTTCATTTTAGTATGTGATCAACAGTATAGAAATACTTAGTCTGTGAAAGATATAAAGGTATGCAAGGTCACGTGTGAATTAGATAGGAAATATGCTTCATTGGCCATGATGTGTTAATGTTCATTTTGACCAGTAAGCTGTTACTGGATGTATATAAAATATATATACATTTAGACTGTTGATTTCTCTATCAGCACATTTTCAGTAACAAAAATAGGTTGCAAGGAAACATAGTCCTGCTTAGTTCAAAATAATGAAGAATAGCAACCAAACTTCATTAAATAGCTACCAATAAAATAGATATACATACTTTACGTGCAAACAATGGTCATAGATTGACTGGTAACATTAACATACAAATCATGCAGACAGTAGCGTTTGTCAGACCTTTCCCCAGATACAAAACTTTTAGAACCATTACTTTCTTGATTGAAACGACATACGAATTAACCGTAGTCCTCTGCTAATAATTACAGCATTTCTTATTACATGTAACGCCGTGTACCTGGTACGTTGTTCTAAATCAATGAAACATTTTAAACAAACATGATTATGGTCGCTTATTGAGCTTCTATATTAAATGTATTCTATAGAACGTACCCGTTTGGGTCCGTTGACTAGTAATTGTTACAAGCACGCTGATTGGTCAGTTGCTTCATGGAACGTTTGAATGACGTCATATTTTAGAAGGCATTCGCTTGCTATGAATTGTGGGACATGCATAGAATTTCCTGCCTTTTCCATTGGTGGTTAATAGACCTGATTCGGGAGATATCAGGTACTGGGATAAACTAAGTACCCTATGTAAAACATACAAAACCGAAATATGCATACACATCTAAAGTTACTAGAAACATTTTAAAGATAATGATATATTCATTGATATGAAAGTCCCATTATATGAAAAAATGTACTGATATATCGGATATTCTATTAAAGTACTTAATTATATATTTGCCATCGATAGGGGATAACAATGCATTGTTTAGTATAATAAAGTATTTCTTAATATCCACCATTGTACCTTTATAGGTCTCACAACACAGGTGAATTTTGTTCTTTGTTCTTTATAAAATAATGTCTAGGATTTCCATAGTAAAAAAAAATTCCACATAGATTTTTTTAAAGTATTTTTTTCATAGCAGGAATGTATACCCACATAAAATGCACAATAACTGGTAGGATGACCAGCTTGGGTTTTTTTCTTTAAAGAAAGTGCAGTGACACCCTCAGATTTTTTTTAAAAAGAAATCCTCAAATGCTCATATGTTGAACTCCTATAAAAGTGACATTTTAACAGCAATGATGTCTTGTTGCAGTATTATGCTATGCCAGCTGTTGCTCTACTCATTTGCAGCAAGAAATCACAACCACTACATGTATGAACCATTTTGGAAATATTTTAAAAACCAAATAATTTTTTTTAGAGCGTAAGAATCATGTTACCGTGGGGGTGGGGGGGGGGGGGAAGGGGCGTAACTAGTTATGGGACGATATAGTTACTGGTGAATTAAGAATGGTGTATCTAATAAAATTGATGAAACAACAGTAAGAACCCTTATATATATTGGCCACGATTCGTGTATTCAAAGAAATCACGTTCGAATCACCTGAGCAGAAAGAGATTTAGATAACTTTATTTTAATGTATTACTATTCATTGTAATCTGAAAGAAATAAACGCGACGGAAGTAAATTACATAATGTTTTGTGCAAATTATTAAATTTTCATAAAAAAAAATAGTATCAAAATACGAAAAACTTCTTGACCAACATAAAACGAAATGGAGATGTTTTCTCTATCGAAGGTAATATTCTAATTTTAGGAAGACTGCATACTATTTCTTTCCCAATTCTTGTCTTACTTTAAGACATTTTTACCTCCCATAAACTATTTCATTAAATATTATATTACAGCAAACATTGTCTTGATAGTTTGAGGGTCGGTGTTACGTAATTACGTATGCTTATGC
The DNA here is from genome assembly GCA_029582155.1 of Panopea generosa. Taxonomy (NCBI): domain Eukaryota; kingdom Metazoa; phylum Mollusca; class Bivalvia; order Adapedonta; family Hiatellidae; genus Panopea; species Panopea generosa. Next base: position 34,269,395 of record CM055910.1, on the reverse strand, counting down.
ATGTACAATTATAACAGAACAATTTTATAACGAAAAAATCGAGCATTATGAATAAATTTTATATATGTGTTGTGACTATGTTTTTGCTGATTAATGAAATAAATTATAAAATTTAAAAAAAAAATAGAAAGAAAATAATTACCGTGCCTTGATTTATATTAAGATGTGCATGTTATGCATGTAGTGTCTTTTAAAAAGCTTAGCTCGTCCTGTAAAATAACAAAGTCAAATCTGTTTTGGATTATTTCGTCTGGTGTTATATAGTTAGACAGTGTATCTGTGAAGAGGGCATCTGTTTGTTGATTGCGTCTGGTAAAGTATCAAATCAGCAATTGTAGCTTCAATTTTATGATAACGTCTGTAGGTATTACCGATGCAGGGTGCAACATTGACATCAAGTGTACAGATAAGAAATATTGCGTGTGATATAAGTCTATCCTAGTTTTACAACAAAATAGCATATTAAAGGGAATCTATCAGGAAAAATGCTATTAATGTCTTAAAAAATAATATAAATAGGCTCAAAGGCATCTCAATATCATAACTAAATAAAATCCGAATGGTATGTCAAATCCGCCAAATAACGTGACAAAAAAAATGATATATAAATTGGAGTGATAAACTTGAAACGAAATTCACATTCCTAAAATAATCATCGCTTAAATCATTCGGACTCTTTCTAAGATGAATCAATTTTTGCTACGTGTTAACCTCTATAACAGATCAAATTGATGTCAAAATGAAATCATGTGACTCATTTAATATGCCACGAAATATGTTTAACATTTAAACGGGAAATCTATTTAAGTCTAACCTAGGCGCGTAAGCCAAAGTTAGGAAACCCCTTTTCAATATATTATTTAGCATGTCTATTTGGCAATACAGGGGTCATTGACTATATATAGGCATAATATATCGGAAACAAATATTTTAGTCATTTTTAAATGTTTGAAAAATCCTGATATATTCCCTTTAAAGAAAATATATTTTTTAGAGAATTTGAAAAAAAAATTACACCCGGAGATTCCGCATGATAATCCATGCTTTAATTTGACAAAACTTGCATGTTTTAAGTTTAAATATATTTTATTTCTAAATATATATATACAATATGTAAACAAAATATTAATGAACAATGATAGAAAAGGGGATAGAACGAAAGAATAATGCTAATATAATCCTTCTCCTACTCATACTATAAAGTACACATCTATAGCAAAGGATATAAGCTAATTGATACAAAAATAAGTGAACTTAGGTTAGTGATAGTGAAAACAGAAATATATGATAACAAAGGTGGTTATTACTGATTGATACATACGCGATACTTTCTTTAGATATCGTTACCGTGGATATGCAAGAAGACTAGGTTATTCAGAGAATCACATTTGATCTACCGCTGAAAATGTACTAAATCAGACAGCGCAACGTAGAGAGATGTTTTTACTTTTATAATGGCACGTATGGTTACATAAAGCATGCTACAGTGATAATTGTGGCTTCTGTTTGGTTGTTTGTTACAGAGGCGAATTTCAGATACGTTATGATATTGTCATACATGGACAGACTGAATAAAACCAAGTCGTTTATTTTATTTTCCTGTTTGCATTCTGCGTTTTCGAGGTATTCTTTTAAACAAATAGTGTTGACTACAAATATAATGCTGCGTGACGTGTTGTGGTCGTAGAACAACAAACAGTTATTTGACTCGGTTAGTGTCTGGTCCTATCAATTTCCAATCTCTACAACATCGGCGCTTACACGTCTCTACCAGATCATTTACTGAGTATATCGTCTGCTTTAACTTGTATTGTTGAATACATACTTTTTACGGAATTAAAGATTCAGTATTGAATAATTAGAATATGAAAGCTACGAACACATATTTTGACTATCCAATGCTGAATTAATATGTGAGATTCGTTTCGGTTTTAAATTGCTGGAATCGTTGTTTAATGTGTCATGTTAGGTTTTTTCTCTGCTTTGTTATAGTTATCATCTGAAATGGAAATTTCAACTATCAAAATATGGCAATTAATTAAAAACAAACAAATTGATATCTCCTCTTATACATTTCGTCTTTTTTAACTGTGACAACATGAACGGTGCATAGAAAACAGAGTTGATAAATCTCTTAAATGACATACGCCATTAGCTATCAACTGTGTATCGAAAATTATGCTGAACAGGCTCGCCATGACTTTACGCCAAGCGTCTAGCCATTCATGCAATCTAATTCAATTGCATGCTTTGTGAACCCAATATCTTGTCACAAATACCTTTGATCTAGCAAGAGAATATCTTAAGAGGCTTTCCAACTTACCAGAGAATAGCGCATAAGTTTGATATCAAATAAGTTGTCAGTCGAATATTGTATATCAGTATTTATTATAGTTGTCATTGTGAATTTAATCACGTAATACTCTGTGACTGCATATTATTATGTAACAAGTTGAAGCAATTAGGAATGGTCTCCAGTGATTTAAACCAGGGAACAAGAGACAGGTTTGGTAATTGGAGAGGTTTGCACCGTAGTGAAAAGAAATAAGCACGGTGCAGTGATATCGTGTATTTTGTATCAGTTAAACAACTTGAAACTTGAAACAAAGAATCGTGGCTTTTATGAACAAAATATGATTATATTTTCTATAAATCATTTTAATTGGATACATACCATTCCGTATAGCATGCCAACAACCAAAAGCCATTGGTTTTGCATAACATACGCTGCATTGGGATGTGTGCTGATAAAGCTATTTTGATATGATTTGAAATGCCTGAATAATTGATTCGAATTACGCCTGATTCGGTTAGCTCGGTCGGTAACACGTCTGACAGTCAATTTTGTGGTCGTGAGTTCGAATCCCCACCAGACCAAACTCTCTGTCATGATTAAACTTTGTTTTACAGCCATGAGTCGCTAACCTCTGAATATGTTTAAGATTGGTGGCTTGTAGAGATAAGGTATGTCAAGTTCTGGTGAATCATCTACTTGTTCTAAGGAACAATAATTAAGACGGTGAACGCCGTGATATAGCTGAAATACTGTTGAAAATCCCCATAAAAACGGTTATTCCCATACTAACACTTACTGACCTCTTATGAAAATATTTATGAATAATTTGAATTATGTTGTTCGGAATACACAAGTGCAATGTGAAGAATGCTACACATTTTTTTCATTCGGTGGTTACATGAAATTGGTAACTCATATCATTACGTATATATACATACGAAATAGAGTTCTCCGTGGCCAAGTATGTTGTCGTCTGACGATCACTTACCTCTCACGTCTGAGCTCATGGGTTTGAGTCTAACTCGATCTAAAACACTTGATTTACTTGAAGTAAAATGTAGTTCTACTCAGATTTATTTTGAGGTCTTCCTCCACCAGTATAACTTGATATGCCATATAAAACCTATTGTGTTTTAAAAATGGTGTTACATCTCATTGCGTATATGTTTAAGGACGATTACTAAAGTTTTTATATGCGCACCAACTCCGCGCACAAAGGGAAGCAATTTTGTCAGGATCTGCCAGAGTCACTACAACTGGCCCTAAATTTGGTCTTATTTATTGTGTTCAATATATGAAATATGCATACTGGTATTAAATAATTGTTTATAGCAATTCAACCTGAGTATGAAATATAACAGAAATCTTAATATTTATACAAATATGCTCAATTAATATAAAAACGTAAATATTCCATCTGCAGTTTATTCAATGGTGACATTCTTTAAGAGCTATTTTTCTCAAATTACGCGGTAAATTGTAATTTTTTTTATTTTGATTGTCATTAGAATAGGCATCAGAAAGTATTTTGTGAGGCTTTAAGCAAAATTTATCCATCACTTTATCAAAATATTTTAAAAAAATGCTATATTTGTATTGCAAAATTAAAAAAAAAAAACTGACATTCTGGCGAAATGATGTTGTTAATAAAAAGCCTAAACAGTTAAATTCAAGCTTATAATTACCATTTCCATGAAAATAAATATTATATGCATGCATATATGTAAAATGTTAAAAGATCTGTACGGTAATATGTGTCTTTTTTTATTTCTGATATTGTATGACAATACATTAAACTTAAATAGTTTCATAAAATTCTTTCCATAGGAAAAAAGTGACACACACTATAGAAATTGTCTTTAAACTACTATTAGAATAACAGTCATCTACAATAATTATAATATCCGACTCACATACGCCAATGACAATCAAATGTTACACTCTTTATATTTCAGTATAAGTTGTCCTCATCTTAGCTTAAAACATTCGATGAGATAGTATACTTGTAAAGAGCTTATCTATATCGGATGCACAACATCATTTCCAATGACTGGACGAAGCGATCTTAAGCAAAGACCAGTACGATGTTATTGCTATTCCGAGCCCGGTGTATTTGTAATTAAGGTATACGTATCTGGCAATATCACGATACGGTTAACGACGTACAATTGTGCCTTGAATATAGAATTACAACGTTTCCATGGTCATTTCGTCCCTGTGTTTAGCATTATCTACTATAGTTTCCCGATAGCAATTCATAATAAAAGAAAATTGCATGTTACATGTATATGTAAAGATACTTCACCATTATGTAGGACTGATAGATATTAACAGTTGATAAAACGACCACTGAGAACATGTAGATGTGTTAACGTTTAAGCGTCTCACACATTCATTAATTTTAAACATATAAAGAAATGCACTTTTGGACCACTGAAAATGTTGGTTCTTAAACCGTCAATGTTTCCGTAGATAGTCGACTGATGCTCCAAATATGCTTGAACGGATAGTTGGGGTGTACTCACTAGTCTCACTATTAAATTGTAATATTATTGTAGTATTCTCCAATTAGACAATCATAACCAATCAGACCAAACATAAATTTGAAATATAAAATTGGCCTCTTGACACCATGGCGAGTAATGTTTATAAACCATTTGCTTACAAATTTTGTTGCAATCATTGTCTTACTGGTTCATTTCCATATCAAAATTAGTTTCATTGTTCATACTCTTTGTTATGTTGATTCCGAATGAAATTCTGTCCGCCCTCGTACATGTCAACAAACGATAAACACAGAGAGTAAACAAATGAGAGTAATAAATCATTATAAACCACAACAGTAATGACTCTGGCGGCTTGATTAGCGCTATCTTCCGTCCAACAGGCAAATGGTCTACAAATAATCCATCAATAACAAACGATTGCAAAACTGAAATAAACATCTAACATGAAACAGTTAATCGAAGGTTACTCTGTTGAAATGGACGGCTTTTGCTTTCATTTTCTGCAGTCTTGCTCCTTTATTAATCACAGATTACTACTTTATTGTCAGATTAATTTGTTTGAAATTTATAGAATTGATAGAATGTTTGCTAGGTGGCAGGTTATAAAAAAAATGATGAATTCTTTTGAGATTTCGTTAATTGCATTCGATTATATCAAACAAAAAAGATATAAAATATCAATGACTTCATATCCTAGTTTTATTGGGAGTTAACAATAACTATTAGGCAATACAATATCACAAAAACATTCGAATACTTTTTAATGAAATTACAAAAAATGTTGCCACTGATTTAGGGATTTTAGAACATATTTTATTTTACTCTGAATAACAACAATGCTAGCTTGATTGGGAGTTTACAAAAGTGTTCTCACGTTACAAATATAAAGCCAACTAGTGGAATGAAGAGAATAATATTATCAGACTACTAGTTTGTATAATTAGAGGTGCACCCTTTTCTTCTCCCATTTATCTCCATAGAAGATACATTTGTTTTATTCATTTTGGACAATCTATCTTCATTGACATGTGGCATCTTTTTCAGATGACCAGATCAAAACCTGAAACTTGATCTATCTATCATTTTATTAAAAAAAAAATAACCATGGTATATTTATTTTTTCGCCTACGATCTATGTACAGTGGTCTTACTATTATCTGAATTGAGAACAGAAAAATGAATTTATTGAAACGGGTGTAAATTGTCTGGATAGATATGCAAATATGTACACATGTCATAACCGGAAACCAACTGAAACACAGATGTATATTATATTAACTTGTCATCCTTTTTATATTAAAATACTCATTGCATTTACATGGTCTAGGCAATACACTGAATCGAATATGTGAGAAGAAAAACATTACAAAACGCATAAAAATAATTTGAAAGTGCATATTCGGAAAAGTGGATATAGTGGACATATTTTGGAAAGCCAGTTACTCCGGGTAGATAAATTAAAAAGAGATTATAGTTTGAATCCATCAAATAAAAAATCCGTTCGTGGTGATATTTTCAAAAATGCTTGCAGACAATGGGCACATACTACGAAAACACAAACTACAATGTACTAATAAGACAAAATGCAATACGTTTTCTAGAGTACGTCATCCTTACAATTTGAATGATATAAGAACTTTGTAGAAATAATGTACATGTAAGAACGAACAGAGTACCGCAAAATCCCCTTTAACAAGACCACCTTTTGGACCAGGCAAAAGGTGTTTTAATAGCGGGTCGGTTTTATTATCGAATTTCCGAGTCATTGGCAAAAGTTGCAGGCCTATGTGACCCGAATCGTAAATTGATATATACTATATCGTGCATATGTGTGCATTAACTGTTTTACCAATGATAATAATAATAATAAAAAAATCCTTTTTTTTTCTTTCTATGGATTTGTTACTGCTATTACATGTACTTATTATTATTTTAAATGTATGCATTTGTAATAACAAGAGGATAATTAAAGTAAATATTTAGTACGGTTTACCTTTTATTTACATACATAAAATAATAACAAGTAAAAACAACACATTAAATATTTCAACGTTATGCATGAGTAGATATGGTTCTTTTCGTGGGGTCCTTAGTAGGGTCGTTTCCTTTCACTTCCGGCATTCTATCCCTATCAGTGAACGTAATTGGACTTACATTTCATCATTGTCAGGACCCTGAAAACAAACAAAAAACAGAGAGAGATATCATTAAATTGTGAAAAACATTATAACAACAGTTTCATTCTTTATCATCATTTAAAATTGCTAAAATCCAAATGCCGAATGATCCAAAGAACGTTGTATTGTAAAACCATGAGTCTTGGTGATACCCGTGCTACATGTACATCTAAAAAAGCTTTGTGCAAATGCTTTTCTTAGTGTGATATACCAGGAATGAGATTCTGACTGTTTTTTGTCATCGGTGTGAGCATACTGTGCTAGTATGAGGTTACGAAACAAACGATGGAGGAAAGAATGAGCAAACGTATAAGGGTCATAAGATAATAATATGTAAAACAAATAAATAAACATTGCTTGGCTGGCTGTTGAATTGAAGATATAGACGTGGTTGTGTTACACATTCGTTGTGTATATTAAAACATCATGTCAATGAATATTCTAATTAAAATTATGATTAAAACGAAGTTATTAATTATAAATAAAGTATATTTACATCATTAACTAGTAATACATATTAATAGTCTAATTATACTTCGTATGCATTATTCATCATTAATCCTTAGTTCATATTTAATATCTCATAATTAATCATACTAACAAATAAGCTTATAATTATTCAGTGTAAACTTACTATTAAATTCACTTGGATGGGTCTTCGTTATCAAGTGGTGAAAGACGATGTCTAGTGACGTCACATACCTCTAACAGCAGAGGTCGCGTGTTCAAGACAAGAGAGATTATAATACGGTTTTGTGAGAAATGTGTTGTGTGCTTAAGGACAGTCAGTATAAACAGATTCATTCATTCTTAGGTCGTTCTACACCAGCAATACTAAATATGCCATAATAAACGTATAACCCGTCATGAGTTGAAAATGTCGTTAAATCCCATATAAAAAGAAGTTCACGTGGGAGATTTGCAAACGCTTACGGTTGAATGCAGTTGGGGGAGAGTGGGGGAGATTTGCAAACGCTTACGGTTGAATGCAGTTGGGGGAGAGTGGAGGTGGGGGCTAGCAAAAGTATTGACTTCTTAACTATTCAAGGAGTCAAGCAGATTTTTTTAATTGAAAAACGCAGTATTTTAGAGGTAAATAATAAGTATTTTAATTTTGTATATAAGATTTTAATACTTTTGGAAACATAAAAAAGAATGTTTGTATATTATGATAAGACGAAAATAAAGATTTAAATATAATGTTTTACCTTATGGAAACTAACTGGCTTAGTATTAAACGTCATTTGACTTACAGTTTGTATAACTCTAGGCGGGGCTACGATGAAAGCTTGGATGATTGATTGCTAAAGCCGTTTCTAAGCGAAGCTCGTGTTAGTTTTGTAGATTGAACATTACTCGTTTAGAATTGAATCAATGGCGGAGTCTGTGTAATGTCTTTCACGCATGCGCAGTGATGACTGAATAGTAATTATCAAGAACGAACTTCTTAATAATTAAATTATTTTGTAGGCTGATTTTACAAATACGAGCGATAAAATTTTGAAAATAATAGCGATTTCATTGGTTGTCAAATGAGGTTAAACACTAATGTTATTTGTTGTTTGACTATATGTTTCATAATTATAGTGTTTTAAGAATAGCGCAAGCATATGTTTACGAACAACCAGTTTAAAGATTGCAAAAAAAATAGTTTTTCGCACTTTCTTGTATTGTTTATGATATCCGGGGCATATCTTGAAACGATATATATATTTTGTGAATTCATTTTGATTTCAATTTAAACCGTAAAACAGGTTTACATGTAGTAAACAAATGTTCATCTCAGAAAGAGTCCGAATGACAATGCAAAGGTTGTCGAACATTGTTTAACAATATTTAATTGATGTCTATTTTAAGAAGTGGGGTTTCGTTTCAAGTTTACCACTCTGATTTAAATATCGATTTTGTCACATTTTGGTGGATTTTGGTATAACAAACCATCCGGATTTTGTTTATTAAGGATAATAAGATGCTTTTTATCCATGTTAAAAGTTTTGTGTTTTTTTTCTTTTCGAGACAATTATAGTATATTTTCCTGATATACTCGCTTTAAAGCAATGTCACTTTTTTTTCATCTCAGTTTGAATTAAATGATAGTGAAAATGATATTGAACACAAAGTGTGTATATAAAACATATGAATTAAGAGCTGATATTAATTTTGTTAACTTTGGAATCTTAAGTTATTGAAGAAAGGTTGTTAGGGAATGTATTCTAAATCTCTGGAGAAGATTGTGTCTGGTGTTGTTCGGTGTATATAACTAGATTTTGTGAAGCAAATGATAGGTATTTCTCATTAGCATTTAATTCAGCTATCGTGCATATTTTCTTTAAAAGCATTATTTTGGATACAACGAGGGGCGTTTAATAAGTTATACTTTTCGTCCCATAAATTATGAACCGTGAACATGTTAACCGTTAATTGTCTCAGTCAGATAGATGTATTTGTTGTCTTGACCACAATAATTCATATACACTGCAGTCGAACATAGTTGGAAAAAGAACTGTTAAATGTGATCATATACGAAGGCGTATGAAATGCATTGCAGAAGTTAAGTACATGAATCGCAGATTTGTATATGTATATGTATATGGTAATAGCAAGAAAATTAAACATTAGTTCTCTTTTTCGAGCCTCATAGAGAGAATTGCAGCAAATTATGGCCACCCAACCAAAACGTAGGTCTAGCATCGCTAACAGAAAATGTTGTTTTCTAGTGTATGATATGTATATACAAAACAGACTGTGAAACATATTTCGGAAGTTGTTAAACATATTAAATAAGTACATTTCTGTTAAAGGTGATAACGTTGAAGGTACTAATCAAATATAATAAAGATATTATTATTTTTTGTTGGTTTTATTTTTATTACTTATATGTGAATACTTGTTTAACGTCCTTCGTATATTAACATATAGGTAAATAGCATTCAGGTTACGACAAACACTACTTCAGTACAAATGAAAACAATGCATTTAACAATGATGAAACAGTTGCTACAACCAAACAGAGTACGCGGCATAAGAAGTCACCGAGCTGGCCAGGACGTGATCAGTTGCAAAATTAGGTTTTCGCCTCAACTGTGCATATTAATCATGTCATATAATTGCTTCAATACGATTAGTCTGTTAAAAAATATAAGCAATTTCGTAAATGGATGATGTCAATACTGTATCCATTAATTCAACAGGGTTTGCTACGCGTATGGCGCTTAAATGAGGAAAGACATGGAATAGTATGCCAGACTGGAACAACTCATAAAAACGTTACTTCCACATTTAGCCAAATAGCGTCTACATGGGGCATGATCCATGGCTTGTTAGACTGAATCTCTATTGATCTTATTGCATTCTCAGCAACAGACAAATGACCAGATGATTATAAAATGATGATAAATTGAGTAATAAAACAGGCGGATGTAATAATTGCAGTATATATATATCATGCTGGAGATAATAAGGGGGAGTTGCCTCGATTTTTTTCATATGTAGATAAGGTGATAATTATTATAATTTTGATTATTGTTTTAATGAGAGAGATGGTACCAATGACGAGAATAATAACAGTGATGATGATGATGATGATGATGATGATGATAATGATAATGATGATGGTGGTGCAGTTGATGATGAACTTGATAATGGTGATCATAAATATGTATCATGTAAATATGATAATAATTATGTTTATGATGGGCATGATGATAAAAATGATGATGGAAATAACACGCATACAAAGACACCAGTGAAGCCGATGTATATTGAATTTAAAATGGTTGGGATATAGGTTCAATGGCGTTTCATGAATAAATATTCAGGTCAACTTTTTATCTTGTTAAAGATTCGTGAATAATTAAGTATGCCTGCTGTTTTAGACGATTTCATTTTGAATATACAACATAAATATCTCATTGAATTACATATACATTTATTTGTTTCAACTAGTTGTATTACAACGTGACTGTATAATGTTGTACTTTAAAAATAAAAACAGTACAAACCTTGAATGAAAATTAAGCGTCATTTAATGCAATCGAGAGCTAACATACGATCACTGTTTCCAGGGATCTTGAAAGGTTAACGAAAAAACTCGAGCGCACCCCATCTTCGCTGCTTACTTTCTCACTTGAGAGACAAATGAAAATAAGACGCAATGTATTTTGCCAATCACCATTGAGACTGTCGACTGACACCTTGTTAGTTAGACGCGCTTACGACTGAGTTAATCGGTCCCGGCCACAGTAAAATATCATCTATAGTTTATGCATCAAGAAATATAAAAAGTAAAAAAAAAATAAAATATCTAACAGAAGACGCAGTATTCATAGGTCATATCCAACACAACAACATAGATATACTCAAAGAGTGACCATCCTTGGGCAGCCAGTTACAAACCGCATGTTTCAGCCAAAGTTATTTTCCCTTTTATGAATTAAAAGGGGATATATCTATAAATTGGATATCAGGTAATCATTTTTTTACCGTGAAAATATGTAAAGTAAAATAAATTTTACAGCAAAAACTAATTTTAAATTGGCAAATCCTATAACTTCTGATATACGTAAATATCGTGATAAAACGTTTAGCATCATTAAATATTCGCAATTGATATATATATCTAATCAGGTGTTAATGTAAATTTCTTTAAAAAGTTTCTTTTCAAAATTTCACTCATCAAAATTTTACATTGAAATTTGTCCAACAAAAACATTCTGATATTTCAAAAAGTGCTCGACCAATTATGATAAATGAAGCATTTTCACCTACATTGTACCGTTGAAATACTGTTCAACTGATGTTTATGTGTGAGGATTTATGCCCACAAAATGAAATAAATAAATTTGGCTGAAACAGTAGTTGGCTAGTAGAAAACTAACGTATAACGTTTAGAAAAATAAGTGTAAGGTTTATTTCAATTATGACACTACGATACAAGTTCTAAATGTAATCCAAATTAAGTTTGTTTTTCAATCTTTCAGGTCCTTTGAGAGTCTAACACTTGGACCCTTCCATTATAAAGCTTTTTCCAATCAGCAACCCCAGCCAAATTTAATCACACGTGTGAATCGCACAAAGGTAAGGTTATTGAACCGTTATTTTATACTTAAATCCGGATCGTATTGTACTATTGAACCAACACTGACTATGTGTGTATTTTTTCTGAAAGCTGCGACTTTATTGGATATTTCTGACAACCATTTGAGGTAGTAGACTCACGATATATGAAAACGCAACATAGGAGGAGATATGAAAATGCAACACAGTGTTTAGAAGGAAATTACTTGGAAAAGACAAAAAAGTGATACCAATGTAGTATTGTAGTAGGTACCACATTTTTCAGTAATATTTCAAGTAAACATCCAAATTAAATCGACAGACAATTAATACTAAAGGCTATGGATGCAAACACTAGACTGATGCTAAATTTGTAGCGTTTCCAAATCTCTTCTGTATCGTAAAATATCAGAATTGCTTGAAATAAACTGGATACGATTGTAAAGTAACTATACACAATATCAACACAATGTCAAAGTCAGAGTGTATATGTGTATCGGGACATTTAGTATCCAAATGATATTATCACCACAACAGCACACGCACAATTAATTAGCCCCCTCTGTAGCGATCCCGCCACTTAGACTCTTCAATCTGGTTAATTGGGGTATCTAGTCTCGCTCTTCTCCTGTCATTACACAATCAAAATTATCTGCAACATATTTAAAAAGACATTATACAATGACCATACTTTATTTTTATTGTTTTATTTGTTTCTGCTTTAATACATGAAAAACTGTTCCAGGAACAAAAAGTAGTCCCGGTCGCGTATGATCATTTTGGCGGTAATAAACACTGCAAAGCTTGCTCACGCTGGCATAAGCAGGGCCATAAAGCCAATATATTAGTAAAACGGTGTTAATCTAAATATTCAATGTCGATTGCTTCTAACTGCATATTATAACACACACAGGGCACACATTTAGCAACATTTGAACATATGGTGTTATGTTGGAAATCAACACTTGTGCAGATTAAATATTGTTTATGTCTTCGAAGTATTTGAGAATTACAATTGGTGAAACTAGTTTGTAATACTCCAAAACTTGTCGCACATTTTCCTTGGAAGAATAGGAAACATAACACTGCCTAAAAATAGTTCAACAGTTCTTGCGAATATACAAAAAGTAAAATATAAAGTGTTTGTTTATAATAGTGTCTTTCCTATTGAAAGGGTCAAGCACAATAGGCTTGTGAGACACCTTTATAATGTACAAAGTTACTTCCCAAAAAGCTATCCTTGCCAGGCGTCAGACATTTAGACATTCGGTACCCATCAATTTCATTAGTTCGTTGTTGAACAACCGGCTGAATCAAAAATAAAACAAGTGCTTCCAGGGGTATTCGAACTTTCGATGTCCCGCTCCCGAAGCGGACGCCTTACCCACTAGGCCACGGAAGACAGTATATATTTAGTTAAAAACGACATCGTTTAAATTTCTATAGCTTATTATCAAATCTAGATGTTATAATTGTTTTACCATAAAAATAAATGATATCATTTATATTAAACAAATTGCAATAACCACTGTAAATTACCCTTTTTACCAAGATTATTATATCGTTGTATGCAATTAAGATTGTGCTTGTGGAATGGTAACTAATCATAATTCTATGATTCAGTCATACAGTACTGTAGCTATATCATTATGCAATATTGCAAACTACAATTTACAATATCAAATGAAAGCACTTTCCCGCTTACTGTTAGGTAAAATATATTCTTATAAAAGGTTTAGTGGAATGCACTTCGGGTCACTAATACGAGTTCATTGCTATGCCTAATACATTAAGTAAAATAAATTCAAGGAAAAATTGAGAAGCAGTTTCAAGATTTGGTGATTATATTCCATATCATCCAGAGTAGATTCGGTACAACAATCTTTGATATAAAGTTATTACAGTGGCTTACAACCTAGTGATTACAATAAGAAATCAATAGCAACCGCACATATCTGTTTTTCAGAAGTTTATTACAAAATAGAATCCTTACATTAGAGAGAATTAGAAACCTTACACGTTTTACGAAATAAACAATGTTAATATATCAAACAAATATATCTTTCCCCCCCCCCCCCCCCCCCCCCCCCCCAACCCCCCCCCCCCCCAACCCTTGAATTAATTAAAATGTTTTTGGCCAAAATATAGTTTTGGCTGTGTGTGGTGTTTCCAAGCAAGACATGCTTAGTACTGGTTCTACTCTACCGAGAAATACTTTTAGCGTGATTAGTCTTATCTGAAAGAAGTCCACAATCGAAGTAAAGTATTAACCAAAATCTGCTAACAAATAGAGTTGCGGCACTTGATTGTATTAATTACACTATAATTGTTCTTTTATTCATATCCAAAAGTTCTTTTTTCATATCATCATAATTTCTAAAGTATAGAATGGTTAATCGATATTTGTTAATAGTAGTTTACACCCAAGGGAATTCGTGTCAGATTTGTATAGCTATACTGAACGGAATAGCTTACCCGTAAGTTTTGTATCTCGAATAACTTCGTTAAGATATCGAGTAGCGTTATTGAAATTTGTATACGATATTAACAGACAATTATGTATTGATTTAACATATCCCTATTGTCCATTAATATCCTAAATCTTCTTTCTCATTCAAGCGCAAATTTCAAGGAAATTTCCTTAATACCTTTTCAGAAAATAGCATAAATATCAGGTAGATGTTTAGCTGAAAAGGCTTTGATACATATCAGGTGGCAGGTTAGCTGTTCCGTTCGACATGAATAGTTTCTCTATATTGTCAGGACAGATTTTATGCCTGTTTCTTATATATCAAACTGCAGAAATGAAATTAAGACAAGTATTTGAAAAGAAAGACTACTGTTACACTGAAACTGTTCTGGATAATTAAATAAACCCCATAAACCGCCCCAATAAAACCGAGTCTGCTATTTCGTTTTTTCTTATGCGTTCCGTGCTTCAATGATTCGTGAATCATCTTATCAAATATGTCTGTTATTTGTTGCACTGATTCAAGCCAGTTACAGAGCGAAATGTTTGAAAATGAAGAGACCCTTGCAAAATTTCAAATGTGCTACAAAATAATTTGCATAAATACATTATAACAGTAGTTTGCAAAATTCTAATCTGCAGCACCAAACGACAATCAGTCGTAAAATACGACAAAAAAATAGAATCAATTTGACTGGCTCTCATTTGTCTCTATCATACCGTTAGTCTTCTTCGGTCTACGGATGATTCTTACAAATCACCAATAATACGAGTAGGAGTGCTGCATGAGATCCCTGTTTAATCAATACACTCATGAAGCCCATTTTGTTAAGCATATTCATCCACATTGTTTTTAAAAGCAATATCTGCTTTTTACAAAGTTAATCTAGCCAATTAAAACAATACAAATATTGAGTATTTGCAATTGTTATTGAATTATGATCAGCCAATTTGCTTGCTTGTGGTTATAAAATCAGCGTTAATCATGCCTTCAGAAGTGTTCAGACAAAAAATAAAATCATTACTACTCTTCTAACTGCAGTTCATTACACAGTTCTTCATGCAATTGCAAGTTGCATGTTATACAACTCCAAATTTTTGTGACATTCTAAACAAATTGAAAAGAAATTTGCTTCTAGTGTATACACGATGAGTAATTTGGCAAGTACGGAGATGACAAGATTCTGTTCATCTCCTTGTTGATAAATGAAAGCGACTTTTTCAGTATTTTGCCCATTTTTGTACGAATATTACTGTTCTTCCTTCAAAAAAAAAGCGTACTGCGTGATAAATATAAGCACAGCATACGTACTGCGTAAGGTTTCTCTGTTTCGTATATTTACTATTACAATAACAATTCTCTTTGATGATGCCTTGTCTGCCATGTTTTGGAATAACGGCATTCGAAATCGGTGTGGTTATGTCTGCACATTAATGTCTATGAAAGCTTTTAGGACAGTGTTAAATACGATCCCTGACATACAGACGTGAAACTCTATAGCACATTAGATTAAAAGTAATTATTTTCAGTTTGTCAATATGCATGCATTTGACATGAGTATTGCTATTATCACACATGCCAAAATGCATTTAATGTGTTTTATGGACGGAACAATTGTGTATGAAGGGTACTTATCTTTAAATACAAATTACAAATATACAGCCCATTATGCATAGATCTTGTAAATAATCATTAACTTATAGTATAGTTTGAATGCTAATTAACGCTATACATGTATAACGTTTTTAAAGTAATGGTTCAGCGTTTCTATACGATTGTCATTGTTGCGTCATAACTTGCCTTGAATCACTCAAATTATGTCTGGCGCTTTAATTTTTCAAGATTAACACTATGCACATATCTGACTTCAGTAAAACGTTCAAACTCAATCTATATTCGTGCACTGTTGCTTAGATGTGGATTTTAAAACTAGATTATGCGCGTAAGTTGAATTTTTTGCATAGTTAAAAAGTCGTATTAAAGTAACCGTGGACGTTAAATTGGAGATTCGGTTCGACTAAAATAAGGTGTTATAAATAATTCTCATTTTTTTGTATTATTCCTACTTTTTATGACACAATGTAGAGGAGTGACACATGTTCGAATCCCGAAAGAGATAAAAATAAGGTATACATCCCATTTTTTTAATTTTGTAACCTATAATATAGACAAAGGACTGATCGATTAGTTTTCAAATTAATATGACTTAAATATAAAATATTGTGTCTGTGCCAGTATATTTCTGTTTGATAACGCTTGTAACAATGTGTCAAACACATTCGTGATGAGGCTGAATGCTGAGTACATGAAGCCCTAATCCCCATTCAGTACATTTAATAAATGAAATCTTTTGTAGACATTAAAAGGAATGTTAAGACATGCATTTTATAGCATAAATCGTGTAACCGTATGATCGTATGGTGTATGAAACGTAGTTTAACGTTGCCACAACATAAAACATATAGTATTGTGTAGTTGATACTCATATCAACGTTCAAAATCAATGGTGCCGGATTCCCAATATAGTAACAAAGCAATGTTTCATGTAACGTACTACAAATGATATCCGTTTAAACGTCCTATTGTGTCTCTTTAAAGTCATTTGTCCCATGCTGTTTTACATTCAGCACTTACCGAATAGTTTTAATACAGGACATACGCTGTTTGAAGTTGTTCCGTCAAAGATTAAAGATAGAATCAGACGCCAATATTGCAGTAACTGTTCTCATCCGATACGTTTACACAAATATGCCTCCATTTAAATATTGCTTTTAGTATATAGCCATTATCTTCAATGAAACATTTGAACAGCCGTTTGATTCCATTAAAGAAATTTCATACGAAATTATTTTTTTATGAAAAAGAATATGTTGGCGTTGAATAATATAGCTATTGCTTACAGAGGGTCTGAAATATTCGACGACATTGAAGCTTTCTGTCTGTGAAATTTACTTACAAAAACAATACCAAAAGAGAAAGTCGTTTATGGGTTATTCGATAGTTAAAAAATGTCAATCTTATTCATTCCTTCGCTATTCTTTTTTCTATTTGTTACAGTCTTTACTGTAATGGATTTTTGCTTACAAGTTAGTATATTCGTTTCAAACTGAGTAAAAATCTATTATTTGAATATATTTCACTGTATATTTATTTCGTTTCAACATATTTATATTTTAGATTATTTTTTTTTTAACAAACAAAGACTTGTTTATCATGATATTAGATATTAGATTTGAATGCAGTGAACACATTTTTTCATGTAGGCAAATGATCAAAAGCTGACATAATAATGGCTTTTATAATGGTGCTGCAATTTCCGATGTATTCAATTTTTTAGAGAAACTTTTCTGTCGGCTGCTATCAGTGATTTCCTCACACCAATGATCATTATCCTAATATAGCAGATGTATTTCCACATGCTCTTACAGACTGTCATTACAATATTGCATTGGTCACGTTATGTTTACGTAATATGCGTACCCTTTTAGTGGTTTCAGCTCGCGTCTGATATGTTTATCTTCTGCATCTTTGTATTTGTTGTTTGGTGTTTAGCGTCGCTTTTAAATAAACGTTCAGTCATAACGCGACGGTGTCTGCTTGAGACAGTATTCCGAGCGCCGCCACACCGGGGTACCATTCAGCAGACATATGGTAGTAGGATAGCAAACCCAGTCATATTTTACTGAC
The DNA here is from genome assembly GCA_029582155.1 of Panopea generosa. Classification (NCBI taxonomy): domain Eukaryota; kingdom Metazoa; phylum Mollusca; class Bivalvia; order Adapedonta; family Hiatellidae; genus Panopea; species Panopea generosa. Next base: position 34,251,202 of record CM055910.1, on the reverse strand, counting down.
ACCGGGCCGATCAGACCTGGAACTATCCTTTTAATGCTGAGCGCTAATCGAGGAAACATCTGGTACCATCTTTTTACCAAGTCTTTGATATGCCATGGACCGACCGGGGGATCGAACCTAGGACGTTCCGCGTACGACGCGAACGAGCTACCCCTAAATCCCATAACGATTACATCTTTTGAATGTTAAATGTTATCAACTTTTAAAAAAACATTGTATTTTTTTACATTCAAAATGATACCACAGCAATGGTTTAGCGGAAGCTCATAGAATCAATAGCCAGCCATAACTTCGTATTCGGAGTATCTTCGTGTTAATGTTAGAATTGACAGAATTAAAGTACAGTAGTGTTCGAAATATTTTGTATATAAAATATAAATTATGTGTTAAAACTGACATGACTTAAGCACAGTGGCGTTCTAAATACTTTGTATATACATTATAGTTTATGTGTTAGAACTGACATGACCAAAGCACAGTTGTGTTCTAATTACATAATATGCATAACCCATGTGCTAGAACACCAGCAACAGACTAAAGTGCAGTGGCGTTCTAAATACTTTGTATATAAATCATAACGTATGTGTTAGAACCGACATGACCAAAGCACAGTGGCGTTTTAAATACTTTGTATATAAATCATAACGTATGTGTTAGAACTGACATGACCAAAGCACAGTGGCGTTCTAAATACTTTGTATATAAATCATAACGTATGTGTTAGAACTGACATGACCAAAGCACAGTGGCGTTCTAAATACTTTATATATAAATCATAACGTATGTGTTAGAACTGACATGACCAAAGCACAGTGGCGTTCTAAATACTTTGTATATAAATCATAACGTATGTGTTAGAACTGACATGACCAAAGCACAGTGGCGTTCTAAATACTTTGTATATAAATCATAACGTATGTGTTAGAACTGACATGACCAAAGCACAGTGGCGTTCTAAATACTTTGTATATAAATCATAACGTATGTGTTAGAACTGACATGACCAAAGCACAGTGGCGTTCTAAATACTTTGTATATAAATCATAACGTATGTGTTAGAACTGACATGACCAAAGCACAGTGGCGTTCTAAATACTTTGTATATAAATTATAATGAATGTGTTAAAATTGACATGACTAAAGCATAGCTGTGTTCTTATTACAGTATATGCATCATACACGTACTACAGCACCTGTCACAGACTAAAGGACATTAGAGTTCTAAATACTTTGTATATATAATACTATGCTAGAACACCTCTGACTTAAAACAAACACAATAACGTCTTAAAAGCATTATAGGCATAATTCAACAAACAACCTTCTAACAGTAAGAAAACACAGTGGCGTCTTAAATACAGTATATGCATAATGCATTTGTTAGAACATAGAACAGATCTGACAGTAAGAAAACAAATTAGTCTATGTAATTTAATTGTATATATATATATATATATATATATATATATATATATATATATATATATATATATATATAGCAGTGAAACCGGTTGAGTGTATTTACATTTATGGTAGGACAATAATTTACATTGAATCAACATGCAACTCTTAGTTGAATTCCTTCAACTTCTTTTTCCCAAGTAAATATATATAATACATGTGTTAGAACATCTCTCTCTGACATTAAGAAAACAAAATTGCATTATAGATGCATTATATGTATTATGTAAACTCGGAACATCTCTAAAATAGCTACGACACATTGACGTCACTAATGAATATGTTCACCTGTTAATAAAATATGTGCACTTAATAGTAATGCAGCTTAAATAATCATACTAAAAAACGTTATTTAAGGTTTAACTTCAGCATTGATTACAATCTACTTTAATTACCGATGAAATACTATACTTTGTCACGCAAAATTTATCTTATAGATTTGTATTTTAAAGTAAAAATAGATATAAAATATAAAAAAATATATCATACCTTGTCTAGAATGAATAGCATGTCTATATATTTTATCAATAGGATTAAATGGAGTAATTTATCAAGATTATCTTGAAATATTATTTTAAAAAGCTGGCAGTGTAAATATCGATGTTATTAATTAAATCTACAAAACTAACGATATTCAACATGGCATGCTGAGAAATATCACGCTCGTCTTTAAACAGTTTTTTTCTAATAGTCCACGTGGCATGTATGATTTATACGTGTATGTGAATAACAAAAATTATCACAATACCGTTTGATTGGTTATAATTACATTTTATAATATTTTTATATAAAAAAAGAAATCATCTACTACGCCTTACAAATCAAGTTTTGAATGTTCATGGCGTTATTATCAGTCGAGTTGTAATACTTTGGTTTATGTGGCCTAAATAATTAATAGTTTTGTGTAGCCTAATTAAGCAAGTGTCACTATCGTGACAGTTAATACTTAATTTAGTATATACTTCGTGCGTTTTATATGAAGGATTACTATTGATTCTATATTCTGACAAGAAGGGCTTATTGTATATTTTGGCATAATCTTTATTCGTTTAAAAGTTAACTTAGAAATTATTTATAACTTAGAAAACTGTTAATAAAAGAGTGAACGAATTGCATTGTATTTTTATTTCGAAGCGATAGTTAAGCGACAAATATCAACTAAAACAGCGGTCTTTAAGCAATATGATGATTTGTTCAACGTGTTTGAAGATTGACAGGTCATAAAGCATTACCTGACGTCATGATGTATTACAAATGAAAATCTACCTTTGAAAATTGTAACAGTCATTTGAAGCATTTCGCAATTACCTAAGCGTATATTAAAGGCCAATATGGGGTCAATCGTGAGAATAGGTTAAAACAAACAAGATTAATGACTTCTGACACGTACACCATGTACTATTTCAATCATGCTGATAACGTTGTTTTTTCACCTGACACACTGCAATTATAATTGCGAAAAAAATGACACAGTTGCAGAACTTTAGTTTCGAGTTTCGTTCTACTGAACGGGTAAGCTGTTTTAGTGAACACGCCACTTTTGCAATATCTTCGTCAAAATATTGAATATTGGTATTAGAATTGGTTTACGATATTAACAGACGATTGTGTATTGATTTAACAGATTTTGTCATTGTAATCCTAAATGTTGTTTTGTTTCTGATTCAATACCAAATTTCAAGGAAACTGCTTTGACACCTTTTGAGAAATACATAAAACACAACACAGTGAATTTCTGGAAAAAAACTCTTATCTTTCGTAATTTTTTATTGACAAAGTATCGCAGTTTGAAGAGTACGACTGTGTGATCACAAAAAAATGTAATCAAAAGCATTATAAATTTCCGATTTATGTCACTATTATAATCTAAAAACCTCAAAAATGCATGCTTTGAAACTGGAAAATTGTTTTGTCCAAGCTGGAAAGTTAAATTTCCAATTGGAACTTCTAATTTCCAACCAGCAATTGCCAAATAGGAATCGGAAATATATTTTAGAATAGCAAATCTATTTTTAGATAGGCCAATTGGAGGGTTCCAATTGGTATCGGTGTTTTTTAACTAGAAAGTGCCAATTGATAACTTGATATTTATTTGTTTCCAATTGGACGTTGATTAAATAATAATCATTTTAAAACGTAGAACATAACAAGAATGAATATACACGGTGACGTTATGATTGGTAAAATACGGCTGCCTCGTCTTACTTCATTTCTTGTTTCCGGTTTGTCAGTTTTCAGAGATTTAGGATATAAAAAATAATCTATTTCTTCGCCGGCATCGGACCGCGATGTTACTTCATTTACACCAACCTCTGTTAATACATATTGAATATCAGACAGCGGTTGAGTTGAGTAAACATCTTCATGATATCAGTACGTGTAAAGAAATGCCAACTTAAAAAAGCCTTTGAAACTCATATTGTCCTATCTCGGGAGTATTATCTGTATTTAATTTAAACTATATAGATAGCTTTAAGGGTTATCATAATTTGTTTTGATAAAAATATCCATCATTTTTGGATAAAATCATTACAAATGAAATGCATGCACTTAACAAAACCATTTACTCATAACCTGGTATTTTATGAACACAAAAAGAACAATTTAGAGACAAAATAGAGATGTGATCGGTGGTTCGCTTCATAGAATTAACAATAAATTTAAACTCAGAAATAAAAAAATGTCAAGATCAATTAATTTTTATTCTATTTCGTTTTACTGGGTATTTTATTTCGTGTATTTTATGTCAATATCACCATCCGGAGACATATCGGCGCTGCTTTCAAATTGCTTGGTTATTTGTTCTCACTCTCCCACTCATACTAAAAGAAAACATAATGTCTGAACGCCAACCTGCTCCAGTCCTTAAAAATATAAACCAGACAGGCTAAATGCGCCAAGAAATTTGAGGCCTATATATCCAACAGGAAATCTAGCATACGAGCAACAGCATAGCACACAAGTGCAATTACAATTGAGTCATTGTAATGGAACAGTTATTAGTGAAATTGCCAAAATGATGCTTTGCAGGTGTCCCCAAATATTGTTCTTCCTGTCAAACCCTGTCCACACTAACCATTTTGTACTAACCGGGGATATGTACACACATATATTTACACAATACGGTATTGACACAATGTCAACAATTTACAATAATTAACCTATTAGCGTAATAACTTTTTTTTCAAGAAAACCATTTGCTACTCGATTTTTTCACTCGATAATATTCACACAATAAACTATTGACACAATTTTACCAATTTACAATAATTAACCTATTGGCATTATAACTTATTTTGAAGAAAACCATTTGTTGCTGTATTTTTTTTATTCTTCCACTTAATAAAATTATAGAGATTACTGAAAAATTTCATTTTCGCTATTACTCGGGAGTTTCAAACCACGCAAATTCAAAGATTATGCTAAAATTACATTCATGTTACATTCATGTTACATTCATGTTACATTCATGTTCACTGTCAGAATTTTTACAATGTCCGAATAAAAATCGCTTTTCCGGCGGTTTCACTCCTCGAACGTCGCGAATTCAACATTTCGCGAATAAATAAAATAGGACAATTCAGAGCAAATTCGCAAAATAAAGTTCAAGCGAATTTAAAGTGTTTTACAGTATTCAATCATCTGGGTGAAGTACGGTGAATTAATTCACGAGAGGAGTGGCGTGGTGTTTTTTCACGAAAGAGCATATTATCAGTATCTCGCCAATATGCACCCAGTTTATATCTCCTAAAACATCTGACATTTGAACGCTTGACGTTTGTGACAGCGGTTTTTTTGTGTTTAAAATCTTTGCATAAAAAAAGTAATCCCAAAAAATCGTACTTGCGCATTTGAAACGTGCTTGCCTTTCACACGTTTTTAAAACAACATTATGAAATGACAGTGCTGTCGTTCACTGAGAAATCCTAATCTTTCTCCGGTTAAAATGTAATCAACGGAAATTACTCCGCGGCCAACGTTATTCATCGGGATATCAATAAGATTCTTATTCGTCATACTTTTAGACCATTTCTAGTTGCCATGGAAACAGTTTACCTGCCGCACTGTTTAGTCTTAGTTTAAATCAGGTGCTAGTGATTCAAATTATGAACTATAATGATATTTAATTCCAATGTTACGAATACATATTGATTTATTCGGGTTATGTGAAAATAGTGTTACGATTTTTCAGCATAAAAATATTTTGGTGATTTTTTTTTAATTTTTTTATTTCTTCAGAGCAGATCAATTTTTGTTGTGCATTATTAACATCATTGAAAGCTGCATAAAAAATGTCGTTTAAAGTACACGTACATGTTAACAACACAGTATACTGAAAATGATATAGAGGATATGTGTTTGTTTTGGTGCAAGATCGAATTATATTTTACCAAAAGTCATATTCTCACGAGTAGTGATCACGAGATGAAATATCATTTGATCTTACGTCAAAACAAAAAAAAATATTTTTATTTTATACTTTTTCATAAATTTTATTGTTAATCATATAATGTTTATTTGACGTCAGTTCGCCATTAGATTATATTTTTGGATTAACAAAAAAATGTTAATTAGATAATAATTTCTTTTAAATTGATACGAAAGGATAATCTTTTTTTCTCATAATTTCACTATTTGAAACAGTTGATTACCATAAATTATTCACTGAGAAATCTCTATAATTCATCAAAAAGCATAAAATAAAAACTAGTCTTATTTGGAAGTAGTTTGAACGTCACAGTTAGTAACTTTACATATTTAATAGTTTATTAATATCTCATCATAAGCACAATTTCACAATACAGTTTATCGAACAAATAACATATATGCCATTCTATATAAGAATTATAAGAGACAACAATAGACAGGTAACTTTGGTGCCACTGCCATATAACTTATGGTATCTAATAGCCGTACATAAATACTTAATACGGTTGCTTAGATACCATATTAATTAACTTACAAACAATTATTTTACAGAATATAAAAGTTGAAAAAATAATTTTGCTAATCTTGACTTTCGCCTTAAAGATTGTTACAATTCAAAACCTATAACCGTGATATGCTTTTTTCTCGTTAAATATTTTATACTATATGTAAAACAACAGTTTCATGTGCATGCAAGCTACATTTATTCAATATTATCCAACCATTGCGTCATCTGCAAACCAAATTTTCGCCAGAGTATCATACAATCAGATATATTATTTATAGTCCTATAGATACAAAACAGAGGTTGTCTCTGTATCTGACAAGTGATTGCATCTGTTAACAACATCATCTGCTCTTCTTGCTAATACTTGACATGATTTGTGGCAGCCGATTGTGAGATTAATGTCGTTTTTGACGTCATACTTCATACAGAAAGAGTCTATTGAGACACTCTGTATACAACTTATGGCGTTTGAAGTTTATGCACAAGAAAACTCGTTACTTAATGGTGAATAAATATATATGGCTTACAATATGGATGCTATTGATAACAGATCAATGTATATTTCTTCAGACCCATCAGCTATTACTTGATAGTGTTACCATGATATAAAAAAATATACTTACATAGCCTATGTTGAGTTAGAATTTGAATTAATACCCCAATAGTCGAACCACTCAATGTATTTAGGTGAAACTTTACATATGGCTTTGTAGTCAGTCAAGAAACCAACTAAATTAATCAAGTGGGATAACTCTTGCCAGATATTTTTTGCAAATTGAGGCCTGTGTTTGACTTGGAAACTTGGAACTCAGCAGTCACATTGGATTGAAACATTTAACAAGGTATTGCAGTTATCGGACATACTCAATTTTGTTGATTCTGTAAGTTAGATAACTTTTTATTTGTTTTGATTTGTCATCAGTCTCAATTAAAAATTGTACTTTTGTGACAAATATTCGAATTGTCGAGCGCGTTATCCCTCCGAAAGCTCTTATTTCTGAAATACTGCCTTTAAACCTGTTAATTAAATTCTCTTATTTTGCCAGATATATATGAAGTTTTTGTAAGTCACAAGTACTTCTACTTTGGCAAACAGCCAGAACTACTGCCAGGCACCTGCATTATCAAATGATATTTAAATGGGGGAAAACAGTCTTTGAGATACTGTTTACCATTTAAGTCATTTATATATGTTAACAGCTTATATATGTAGTCTGCAAGGCTACTTCCGGTTACCTGGAATCATGGGGCTTCTTCAATGTTGTCTATAAATAGAATACTGTTTAAGCTGGCACTAGGGGGCGTGATGGATGTTAAACTTTTTATCATCCATCATATTAAACAAAGTACTAAACAACCGAATTCTACTATTTTCATTTCTTAGCTTCGTTCTGTGCTTCCAAAGGGGTCTTTTTATCATGTAAATGAATTCATTTCTCTTGCTATTTTACTATATAAGAAAGTATTGTTTGTAAGTTGTTTCCATCTTGAGTGTTCAAAACTCGTTTTGTCTATGAATTGTTTCGATATACATAAATTGTTCACAGCATTGCAAATATAGTATTTTACTTTCAATGCAAATATGTATGCTTTTGTTATAATCTTGCATTAAAAAAGATACCAAATTATGTATTTCTTTATATATACATACTAACCGTTTGGTATGCATTGCTTGTCTCTCAACAGTTAAGCTTGTAACTATTCTATATTGGAAAAGGAGCATGTTTGGTTAGTCTGTAGTACGGATCCAGCAGCTCTCCTGATTGGTTCCCTTAAATAGTAATGTTTGGAAAGACGCATTTAAGCACATTGATTGGTCAACTGCTTCAACGCGAAGTTTGGATGACGTCACAGTTTATAAAGCGTTCAATTGCTATGGATTACGAGACAGGCATAGACTTTTCCTGATTTTTCATTGGTGGTTAATAAAACTGATTCAGTAGATATCAGTGTCTGGGACAGACTAATGTTCGGTTAAGGTTCTAGTTTGATATCAAATTTCAAACTACTGTCAGTATAGAGCTTGCGTATTAGTACAGTTTTAGACGTGTTTATATAATTTAAGCAAGAAAACCTAATCAAAAGATTGAATGCCCATGCAATCAAGACAACCGCCAATTGTAGAATATGGCGTCTATTTTACCTACATTTTCTTGCGTTTTACTTAAATTCTTAAAAACTCAAGTCAGTTTTGACCGCTCATATATCTATTATATGCTTAATATCCATGAAACCATGCAATTGAACTGGAACCAGTCTACAATCTGGTTATCCTTGCGGTTTGTCTTAGACTTTTTATTGGTGAACCAGAAACTAGACAATAATGACTCATTAGTTAGACATAATCATCGATAATTTCAGTGCTTGTTTACAGAAAACATCATAGCCAATGGCAAAAGTCTATATTTGCAAACTAATAAAAGTACGTGAATATATGTATACGTTATGACTACAGTAGGATCATAAACTCAATATTAAATGAGAGTATATGACGATATATGACGTTTTATGTGTGTGTGTAAACTAAAATATAGCTATATACGTATTAGTGTCCATTCTGTGTGAAACTGGTCTAACTCAATGTAGATTAAATACAGATAGACAAGTTATACACTAACCCCTCGACGTATTTGACATAAAATAAATGTTTCAGAATATAATTTGACGGCTAATTAGTATATTATTCGACCAACATGAGCTAGATGCTCTTTTTAAAACAAATATGTAATCTTAAGGTTTCTTGAGAGAGCCAAACATAGTTTTCATGAGCGATTCGTGTTTGAAATATATTAACCACCAGCTGAAGTTGATACTTGAACAACGATGTTCGCCTTCAGAAAGTTGTTCAAAAATAAGTTGCAAACACTCCTTTAGACTACTCTAATTGTTTAATTACTCTAATTGTCTAATACGTCAAAAGCGCTAGATATTGACCTGCGTAACCCGTGGACTGTTTTGTTAAAAGCTTGGTTTCTGTAGGCATTTTATTTTTTATCGCTTATGATTTATTTTTTTATTCTTTTCTTTTCATTTAATATGCAATTAAAATGTATTTATTAACTTCAAATTATAGATAAATCCTAATTGATAAAAAGCTTGCTTGGAAGCAGAGAACGTAACTAGTAGATAACATAAGATAATCTGAGATAAGGAGCTTTTGAAGTACAGAACTTAGTCAAATGAAGAAAGAAACAGACTCGATTTTACCATTTATATGAGCTTTAAAAAAAGATGCAACGCCCTACACGCCTTCCAGCACTGGAACGTAGGCGGAACTTAATTCTCGTACACCACTGAGCAAGTCCATTGATTCCACTGAAACAGAAATTACAAGAAAAACTGAGTCCTAAGTTCGGAGCACCACAGCGTCCACACACTACGTAAGATTGCTGTCGCAATAGGCAACGGTATATGACCAGAGGGTTCCTTGGAATCATAGAGCGTAACCTATAAATGTAGACGAAGTAAGTTCTGATAGCCAGAATTTTACAAATATCCATACGCCTTCCTAATTGCATTGATATTATTATAGCGTTTGGTTCATTTCATGCACTATTTTTTTAAATGACATAATATAATGTCCGAAATATTTTTTGTTTGAAATGTTTCGTCTTGATTGTATAAAATATATTAAAACAATGAAATTTGAGGGATAAAAAGTTGTCCCTGTCGCGTATGATTTGCGTTTTAGTTGCTCAGTCAGGCCAACATTTTGTCCTTATTTACTCGTTATAAACATTATCCATCTTACACGTTCAATCTGTATACAATGTAACAATATAATAATGTTTATATAGATATCTATATATAAGCATACTATTGCACATACCTTCTCTTCTAGTTAAGTAGGATAACATAATCAATCAACAATCAGCTAGGGCTATAAATATTGTATAAGCGGCTAAAAAACTGCTATAAACGAATAAACATCTGCGTTTTGAAGGTACAAAGACTAGTGATTCATCACCATGTAATGTCACCATTGCCCGAAAGAAAGCTAGCGCACGTTCATGTCGTGTTATTCTACAAACATTTACGATCCAGATAATTGACTTTTGCTTTTGGCGTCTAAAATTTGTTTCTATCTGACATCACAGTCTGCCAGACGCTTCGGCAGGGACAGTATTGGCATTAAATGGCGTTTAAGGGACACTGATTATGTCTACCTCATTTAAAAGCTTACATAAGTATGAAAGCGGCAGATGCATACGTTCTCTGACAATACATTCACATATTGTACAGAACTCTGTAACATAACCTTCTGTTATACTCAGTCGTAGCCCGGAAAATCTTTTTACGGTGTCATCATTTTCATTTATATGCTTTGATCACGAAACACTGTTAGCTGCAAAAATTAGTTTATAAAACAGGTATAAAACAAGACAGAGTGTACTCAATATGCGGGTTTTGGGCTACATTGAAATTAAAATCAAATGTGTTGACTATATTAAGAAACTACTCGTGCGCTCCTACTTTAAGAAATTTAGGTAAAAACGTATTTTCTTGTATTTTAAATACGTTTAATTTATGTTTACTCAATAAAAGCAGGCCAATTAAAAAAAATAAATACATTAATAAGATACATAATATAATTGGTTTCAATGTATTTGTATTATCGTATATGATCTATTTTGCAACTTGCACTATTGCGTGATAAATAATAGTCAGTGACATCAATAGCAAATGGAGTATGGTTCAGTCAATCATGTCCAACGCGTAGAATGCACTGTTAACTTATCAATTATATACATTTCTTATATTTCATTAACATGTACTGTTAACCGCTCAAACGGGTAACAGTCTTAAAAAAATATTACGTCACGATACTGTTAACCGTTCCGTTTGGTACTATTATCTAAACTGACACATTTTAAATCCAGTTTTCATGTGTAGAAATGAATTTAAAATAAATGTATAATTGTAGTATTTTTCGTGTGGGGTCCTCCGTGGCCGAGTGGTCTAGGGTGCCGTCAAGTTCGATTTCCTCTCACCGCTAAGGTCGTAGGTTCGAGTCCCGCTCACTTCAAAAACTTTATTTCAAGTGTCCAGTTACTTGCGGAAGGACTGTGGTTCTACTCAGTCTGTCTCAGTTTAAGGTCTTCCTCAACCAGTAAAACTAGATATGCCATATATAATCTGAAATGTGTTGAAAATGGCGTTAAACCTCATTCAAAAAAATTCGTTTCGTCCAACTGTATATCCCACAGGTAGGCAATATCACTTTAACACTCAGCATAATGTAATATTTGTATAAAAGTAGAAATTTAAACTTTAAAAAATTAAAACATTTACTGCATAGAGTCGCATATATATATATATATATATATATATATATATATATATATCTGTTCTCTAAACTGATTGAATGAATATGATGCTGGGCTATTGCTATTTCTGACAGTTGCCAATCATATAAATAATAAATTCTATCTTTAACCTAGCACAAACAATTGTTTGATCAGTCATTCAGACGAAAAACGGTACAGATAAGCATTAACGGGGCACGTAAAAGCTTATATCGCACCGATGCGTTAGGTTGATCGTTGTTTGGTTCCTGTAATTCGATTTGCCCATAAATGAAAGCGATTTCATTATTCCTTGTGGAATAGCCAGTGACTGATAGTTATTACATCCCATTTTAAAATATCACTTCAACTGTGCAACTATATCCAGGGTCCTATTACATATTAGATGTTTAAGCAACTATTAAAATCTATTCATAGCACATATGAGTGTTGGCTACAAAGGGTTTCATCTTACTTTTTAATGAAACAGCAGCCTTTAAGGTCATTTCACATATAAGCCGCAACATAACCGCACCGTATCGTAAAGATTGAAAATGTGCCTTATAGTGACCATTTACACATATACCTATAGTAACCCCACCGTATCCGTAAATATTGAAAATGTGCCTTATAGTATGATCATTTTACACATAGACCTACCGTAACTGCACCGTAGTCGTAAATATTGAAAATGTGCCTTATAGTGTCCTTCGACACATAGACCTACCGTAACCGCAATGTTACCGCACCGTAACCGTAAGTCGTAACTGTCAACCTCTACGAATCGAGTTTGAATAGTTTGCGGACACGATCGTCGTATTTACAGTTAAGGTACATTTACGTTGCGATGTTTGTATATTCCGCAGAGTATAAAAGGGATAAACATGACATATTAGACGAAAAACAACGGAAGAGTATTACAAAGTAGCGGTACGAGCTTCACAGACATTAAATTAGTCAAAGATTATAATTTATTAATTGCTAGATTATCATCCCCGCCAGACCCTGAATTTTCATGCCGCCCTATGTTTTTTATTTTCATAAAAAAATCAACAAAAAAAATGAAATAAAAAAAGATTAAATTAAAAATTTAACTTTCCCCACTCCCTCTATTTAAGAAAAAAATGGATAGTCTAAACTTATTTATTTTGCTTCGGTTGTAAAACAAGTTCTCACAACTTAGGCATATCACGCTCGAAGTCTTCCTGGTTAGAACCAGTACTAAGCATATGTGGAAAAGTGTCTTGCTCAAGGATTCCACATATTCAAAAATGGATAACAATATAGCAATGAGTTTATAATGGCCTAATGATTTACATCACCAAATGATAACTTAAAATTATGCTTTCAATAATAACTGTTTACATTTACATGTTTTTTATAACAACATATATTTGTATCATTTTATATTTAAAACCAATTATTCAAAAACCAACCAGAAAACGTGACGCCAACAAACAAAACAATTTCATGGTGACAATGAATGTAAACGGTTTGGTTTTAGCTCCGCCCAGTTACAAAATGGTTTCATTTTTTTTGCAAATGAAAGGCGATTAGTCTATATATTTAATATAGAATGATTACAGAAAAGATGTGATAACATATTACAAAATCTATATCGATACTTAAATAACCTTTCAGTAAGCTGTCAAACATAACACGTTAATAACAAACTATATATATTTTAATTACAGTATTCCATCGTTAATAACGATCAATGTTAAGCTGTATAGACTGTTCACTAATATACAATGTTCTTATGTCAGTACAAACTACAGTTTAAGCACAAGACGATATATACGTAATCCCATGTCCAACTCCGTAAACCATCCTTAAATTCCGTAAATAAAATCTTTGTCTAGAAGACATCATTGCAATGTAAGCAATTTCAAGAGATGGATAAAAACTACCAAATTCAATACTGTTGGTGTATTTCAGCTACAAACGTTGAGCTTTGTGACTTATCTATTGAATGATCAATATATACCGATTACTATCAAATTGAATGTTGATTTACAGGAATCACACTGAGTAAAATTATTGCTTAATGAGCTTAGATTATGGCAAACGGATAAAACCATTGTAAGGAATATTGTAAACGAGTAAAACCATCCAATGAAACGAATATTAAAGTAGGTATTACTGTTATGCAGTTAGGATGCTCGGAAGCAGAAGAATATAGACGATTTGTGTATGTTAAACCAAACTTAAGAGTAGAACTTGTAGGAGACGTTACAAAACGTAACATATTGTATTGATTGTATGAGCTTATCGGAGACTTGTTCGGAGATTAATCTTAAATAGGTTTATGTTGTTGTTGTGTGTGTTTTGTTTGCTTTATATGCATTCTTGTCACTTAATCTGTACTATAAATATTGTGTGGTTAATAATAAATAATATTATTAGATAAATTCAATCTAGAGTCGTCGAAAGCAAGAATAACTTGATAGATAACAAATTGCTAGCATCAAAGGAATACCATTTAGAAACCAAATAAATGTTACAGTTTGTATTTAAAAGTTTTAATATAAAAGCCAATACACCGTTCTAAAGGTGATTATTATTTTTAATTCTATAAACTAAACGAAATATGAAACACACCTATATTGAATTAATGTATTTTATATCAATAAATATACGAAAACGACTTGTCAGCTATTTTAATCGGTGATGACAACTATAGCAGAGAGCCATACTACTGAAACGATTTCGGATGAAGTCGGAGAAATTGAGAATCACGGCCCTTAAAAAATTAATCACATAGAAAACCAAATAATGTTCCAAGATCATATTGACTGATTCACTAGGTTTCTTTTTTTTTTATTTAATTATGAATATTCGATTTCATACTTTCAAAACTATGAATCATTTATTACAAATGTTAGTTCATTGCATTGAACGCAGACAGAATCATTTATGTTATGGCAAGAATTACAGTAATCTGGACGAAATATAATCCAACAAAATGGATCAAGCATATGCCTATTCATCTATTGACGAGATCCAAGTTCTCGCAGACATCAAGTCAAATCCATTAACAACATAGGATTGTGTGTATATCAATTTGGTGTAATTTGTTTGAAATTATGTCAATGCCACTATAACAGTGCGTAGAGCGCCTTCGACATCTTGTATTCGTTTAATAATTGATCTACCATTTTCACCAATCGCATCGGATTTAAAGCTTACACTATTAAGGTTTTATATTTTTGATACTTGTGCATTCGTTTGTTAACATGCCATAAATAGTTGATGATGTTTATGCAATGCAATATCAAAATTTAATACAAAATGAACATATACAGAGTTGACAAATGCTTCACTTTTGATTTAATTTGATGCGTTGTTTGCTATTTGTGATTTGGTGAAAGTAGGTGCATGCAAACATGTCTTAAGCAGTAATGGGATGGAACAAAAGTGGTCTTAAAAGACAGGTTTTGCTTATACTTGCCAATTTGCTACGAAAAAGAAGAGTTGGGAAATGGCGAATGTGGCTGCTTAATGCTAGTGGCTGTAAAATTATAGTTTGGGATTTCTTATATTTGCACGTTTTATGATGTAAAGACTCGGAAAAGATCGTGGTTGGAAGCATCCGTAAACCATAGAAGCGGTATTGACACTTTCCGCTAGAGACCGTATAATTGCGGTGACTTACGAACACTTCGATTGGTCAATTGTTTGAATTACAGGATTCACATTGAGTAACATTTTGACACTTTCATTGGTTAATTAGTTCAGGGGAAGTTAAATAACGTCATAAACTAGAATGCTATGAATTCTGAAACAGGCAGATAGAGACTACATGCATTTGCAGCAGGGTTATTATATCTGAATAGGGAGAAACCAGGTACCGGTGTAGACTTTGTGAACCAGGTTTAATCTCCCACATGATCATTATACTCTTAACCGTTCCCTAGCGGTAGCCCCCTATAATAGTCGATTGTGTCTGTGTGATGTACTCATATTGCACGTATTGTGAGTTTTATTTTAGATTGTTAACTATTATGTGCAACTTGTTGAGGTGGATGCTACCTTTGATTACTACGTCTTCTGCTGGCCATATGCTTCTTCTTATTTTTTGTGTTGTGTAAGATATAGCTAGTGTCAGTTACTCATACATACCAACTTCTATTTAATGCTATGTTAAGTAAAAGCTTGATCGCTTGGTGGCATAAAAATTACTCTAAATATGCAACCAAACAAACTTAGTATTGGAGGGGGATAGTGCAACGTTAAATAAAGGCAAAAATCTGACAACCGAGTAAGACTAATTCATGACGACATTTAACAGCAAGTTTATTCAATTTCTTAATAATGAAGCTGTGTTTGAAAAATTAAAATAACAAGCCTTCTGACAATATCGGCCCATTTAATCAATTATGTAAAGTTAAGCGTTCACAAAACAAACAAAGAAATCTGGATTTAATTTAACTCTTAGCGTCGTTCATGATTATTCTAAACAATGTTTTCAAAAAACAATGTGTCTAGTTTATAATGACAGAGCAGACATAAATTGTATAACTGAAGAAATGGTTTGATATTTAATCAATCACAATTCACGAAAATTCCGAGTTAATGTCAGCAAATGAAAATGCTTCATATTCATAACGGGGTTTATGTGTAAATAAGGGAATATTCCGAAACTTAAGTCTTAAACAGAAACTGAAACTGTTATGAATGGTTGGCATAACTATTATTTTGCAATAATAAAAACTTAACATGTAAAATGAAAATAAATTTCTTTCATAATAAAACTATTTAATCGTTATATTATCTCATCAAATAGTTTATACAGTAATAGTTAATATGAATGCGTTAAGAACGTGTGTTGTCTTTCTCAAAATGCTGATATGGTTAACAAAAATGGAGGAAAATTATTTATATACATTATTTACATAATTGACCTAGTTACTCAAGTAAAAGTGAAACGCAAGTAACTGGAAAACATCAGTGTGATCTTCACTAACAATATAAGTTAATTTCTAGGCATTTGCGTTTAAATATGGTCACATATAAACAGTTGTATTCGTATTTTTAGTGAATCAAATCTCGGCAAATTTGTGGCCGGCTTCGCTTACAACACGTACCGCAAATCAGATGTTACTATATATTTTGCAATAGGAGTATGATCGGAGGAATACGTATGCTTAATATTGTAGAACGGGACACGAAAAGATAGACAGAAACACAACTTCGCCTTATGACCACCGTATCTGTATTTTAGAAAAAGACGAAAGACAGTTTTAATAGTTTATCAATAAAAAACAACTTGTAAAATGATATTGAACATAAATACAACTATATGACTGTGTGAGTGGATAGAGATAATGTTCACACTTTTTTGTCAAAACTATTCCATTGACGTCACAAAAATGTGTTGATTGGCAGGTTCCCTTTGATAAATTAAAATGCCTGCGCTGTTGACATTATTGGTCAAATTTGCTCAATTAGGTTAAAAGATGTTTGTTACAAACGAAACAATGAAATTGTGAACTGGATGCAATCATTGTATCTTTGATTACTTTCCCCATTATGTTTATTTACGCCGTTTTGTTAACAAAGAAAAAACGTAATGTGATTTTATGTGTTAAGCTTTGCTCTAAATCAAGTTTTAGCCATATACAAAACAGCGTTTGCTTGCCACACTCAAGGGTCATAACGCATGCGCGTCACATGCAATTTTAACCAATCACGACATACTTAATCCAGTGTGTTCGAACGGTCAGTGGTAAATTCCACTGACGAGCTTAAATCAGGGCAACCTATTTGCAGGAAACGTTTGCTAACATAAGCAAACACAAACACGTTTGAAAGCCGTGTGCTTGTGTTAAATTATATTATTAAGTGTGGATTGGATTGACAGCACCGAGCTATTTGATTAATATCAGTTCAGTTAAGGACCATTAGCATTAGCGTAACTAAGATTACTTAACAGCCCTGGTTTACGGGTGCCTCCATCCTCGCTCTTTCATATCATAATTATTAATCATAAACAATACATTATACAAGTCCAATATATGTTCACATAATAGCTGTATTGATCATTGTGTCCTCATTCAATTTTTGAAAAAACATGTATTGAAATGACACGTGTTAAATATTAAAAGATAAATATCTCAAATCTTTAACGCTGCGTAAGTCAAGATAGCATGATGATTGCAGGGGGAACTGAAATTCATATCACTTCTTTTATATGTTAATACTTCATCATTTAATATGAATGCTTTGAGCAAATACAGGGTCAATAGATTTATTTCTGATATATTATATATTTGTTCAAAATCACATTGTACTTGCTATGACCATTACACAGAGATATTGACTCAATCTATGCGTTATGATAAGATTGTTAAGAAAGACAGATACTGCAGAGACCTGTTCGTGTATTTATTTTCTATGAATATTCAATTTAGGATTTTCTCGGCTTTAGTCAGAGGTAGTTTGTAATTTGCTTAAGTTACCAAGTGACGTCTTTTTCTAATGACTGCCCGAAGGCGATGGCCCCTGTAACATGACTAATGGGTCAATTCATTTTAACTGATATTATAATTGCGATATTCAGAGTTTACAGTTAAATGACAAACTTAAACAATTCAGGCACGGCTCAAGTTTAAAATAAACAATTGAAACAGTATCATGCAAATAAAGAAAGCAAGAGAGATACCTTTAAATGTATTTACAATGAAACGCACGGTATACACACATTGTTTGATACAGCGTATTTAGTAGGCGCAGACTTTAGCTGTTTAATCACGTATTAATAATGCAATACAAACTATGATTGAGTGATATATTATAGAGACAAACTTTAGGAGTTCCGGTACAAAGGCAATTTACAATAATCAATTCGAAGCAGCATTACCCTCACAACAATTACTTCAAGCAATAGTTCTATATTCTGCGAATAACTCTTCGATGAAATGTTTCGGAATTAATGTTAACGGTTATATATAATTTATAATGAGACAAGAATCTTAGATTATTTTTTTTTATCAATGGTGGTTTATAAGTAACTTTCTTGGGTTTGAGATCGGGAGCCGAGGCTCGTTACCGTTGAAACATTGATATCCCTCTGGTTGGAATTTCAATCCGCAACGAAATACACATAAAAGATACTTTTTCATGAATACAACCTTATCTGTGTGATTATTTGAGATTTTTTATTCCGGTTTAATGTTTATGGTAGCATGGTAGCGTTAGGATACCATAGTATTTATGATTGAATACGTCATAGCACAAGGATTTTATGAATGGAATAACGTCATAGCGCGAGGAATTTTTCATAGCCCGAGGTTTTTATGAATGGCGTCACGTCACAGCGCGAGAATTCTATCTCGGCCCTACGGTCATATAGAAATATCTAACATCGGTTCAAATGCAGATATCCTTATCCGATGTGCAAGAAATACAAGTATCAGAAATGTGATAAATGCATTTGTCACAATTATTTATATAACACTTTTTATTATGTTTCTATGATGGAATATAATTCCCGAGGACATATCAAATAGAAGTTCCGTAGTTTTTGTATTTTCGTGAACTATATAGCTGCTTTTTTTCGTATATCAATAATAAGTTCTTCCATTGTAGTTTGATTTAAAACTTAGCATATCAGCAGCTAATCAAATTTTATTTATAAATATGTATTTGTACATGGAATCTTAAACACACTCTCAGAATCTCCATTGGTAGAACCTGTTCTAATGATATGGACCATATATTGACAGCTAATCCAAAAATCTAGCTTTATTTTGTATAACTTAACAGTGAAACCTTAATACGTGTTAATTTGCCCGGAACGAATAGCAAATGCGACTGTTTAAGACATGTGGCTGCTTAATAGAGGAGACAGCTTACACGAATTTGTATGTATGTATGTATAAGATTTTAAATTCAAGGGAAATTGAAATCAGGCATGTATCTTCCATGGCATTAAATTCTTCAAATTAATTGACGAGTCACGTCGTATTCTTTCTCCAGTCAACAGTTTATTTAACCAATCAAAAACACGCGTAGAACACAGACCTCTATGTCACCGGAAGTAAAGAAAAATGCTAACAACAAACCATTTTACATTCAGGTTAATCGAACGAGTGCTTAAGGAACGGAAACGTTGTTTTGTCTAAAATACTTTATTGTCGTTACGTCTTCCGGTATACGAACAGCCTTGTAAAATAATACGGACATAAAGACAATAATACAAATGTGTCCAATAGCTGTCTTACTAATTCCAAACACAAACTAACACAGTTTTGCTTTCAAAAACTACGGCAACAATTCGCAACACGCTATCCATAAATTTACACATTTTTGTTAAAACTATATGGAACATAGTCACAACTTTTAATAAATCGTTTTCAGTTAATTATATCGATGTTGAAGTAACTATCATTTTATATAAATGTATTCAAGTCAGAAAATATAGCAGTTGTGTTTTGCTTTTCAAAATATTGAATATACTGTTTATTAACATTTTGTAACGGAAACAATCTTAATAGGTCTTTAAACTCCGAATTAATCTTAGTCTAATCTGCGTCAGTTTAATTGACATATACAAAAATGAAAAAAAATCAGTTTTTAGGATAATATTTAATCAGTAATTTATACATAAATTAAACCATATAGTAAACGTATAATTTTTTTAAAAAGAAGAAAGAGAGAAAGAGCGACTAATTATAAGACAATAGAAAGACATATTTTGATTACTTTAAATAG
This sequence comes from Panopea generosa, assembly GCA_029582155.1. NCBI lineage: Eukaryota > Metazoa > Mollusca > Bivalvia > Adapedonta > Hiatellidae > Panopea > Panopea generosa. The sequence continues at coordinate 34,230,805 of CM055910.1, read as the reverse complement.
TTTATTAAACTGAAGCATTATTTATTATATGCAAAATCAATACATACGTTGAAATAAGTGGTATATGTATATATCGTTTTATAAAATCGATATTTTTGTGAGAGTGTTATCTTGGTATTTAGAAACAGTCATAAAATAATTATTTAAAGCATAAACTCAATACAAATTTGAATTACAATACAATGTGTTCTACATTAAACTGTTAAACAAGTATACCTCAGTTTAAAATCCTTGATACGATAAATTGCAAGTTTGTTTAAAATTGAATTTTGTCAATATTAAGAAGGTTGATAAATTTAATCATGCTTGGATGAGTTGAATAATATTTAGGTATATACGATTTTTTCAGATCATTATAAAATGGAGAAATAAGTATGAAATACATATCGTTAAAATTAACGACAAGGCTTGGTATTTTCGTAAGTCGAATAATGTCGTCTGCGTGCGCCAAAATGTAAGTGCATTACGTTTACATTTTAAAATATAAGTCTTAGGTGATATTCACATTTTGTTGAACCCATGAACTTCATTTCGTATTTATTACAGAATTAGTTTTTTGTGTGTGTGGTGTTTTTATTTGCAAGACAAACACATTTAAGTCAGTTATACAGGTTATTTGCCACAATGTTTTTTGATGATGTAGTTGTTTATTGTAGCTTAGTAGCTTTCCACTGTCATTTTAACTACCTTCTGAATGATGTTTCAAATAGTCTATCAGTTTGATAAAAATATCCCATGAAAAAAAACACTGTGATTTCTTAGAACATTTATGTTGTGCACACTTTTAATTTTGGAATTTGTTATTATTGTTGTTGTATGGTGTTTAGCGTCACTTTCAACAATGTTTCAGTCATATCGTGACGTTGTCTACTTGAGGCTGTATTATTAGCGCTGCCACACTGTAATATCATGCCATAGACATATGTTGTGATACCACACCCAGTCACAGTATACTGACACCAGGTCGACCAGACTAGAACTATCATCTTAATGCTGAAAGCCAAGCGATGAAGCTTCCATTGTTTGGTATGACAGGATCGATCGAACCCACGACCTTCTGTATGCGAGGCGTACGCTCTACCACTTTAAACGCTGCGGTTTTAAATGGCAACGTGGTGATGCTGTATAATACGGATAAAACTTTGTCATTAGAACGATTCTGGTACGAGTGGGGTTTATTCATCAAGTGCAGTATCCTTCATTCTGCGGGAATGTTCTAGTTCTTTAATCAAATGTGGGTTTTTTTAAAGCATGGAGGTAATTACGCTCTGGTACACATTATCTTGTAATTACTCTTCAAACTCCAATACATTATGTTGTAATTTTTTTTATTTCTAACTATCACCGAACCCAGGGAAGGGCTCGTCATGATTCGGCAAAACTTTGACATTGTGGTTGATTTAATGTTTGGAGAAAATACACTGCATTTCTGATTCTGGTGAAAATTAAATTTCAAAATAATCTGGTGTCCGGCTTAACATTCATTACAAAGCTAGCTTACATGCAAACTGTTCTTCATTAATATTTACTAAGGTTTGTTTAAATTTAAGAGAGGTTTTAAGATGCTAGTTAAGTCAATATAGGCAGAAAAAGAGTGTAAGTGTAAGCTCGTTTTGTAACCATTTGTATTATTTATAAATTAAACTCTAAATTGGGAAAGGAAATTAAAAGTGGCTCACTTTTCAACACAGATAAAAACCAATGACATACCGGCCCATCTTTGTTGTTACAGTGTATGTCGACACTGGCTGAGCTACTGTTGAAATCATTGTCTGAATTTAAAAACAATAGTGTTGTAAACTGTCCGTTACATCATTACTTCTTATACGTGTAGCAATCCCATCAACTGACTGTGATTTAAACCACCCACTCTTGTCTGTGTCGTGTTTTTCTTTTTTTATTATTTATTTATAACCTGTTACACTAAGTATGAAAATATCAGTGATATTTTACTAATTGATATTTTACTCATTGTTCTTTATTATAATTGGCGAGGGTATCAGTTTTAATGAGGTACATATATGGCGATTTCGTTTGCCCACGAAGGTTCCAACATAATTACCACAGTTTCACTTCTGACTGTTTGCCAAATGTTTATTGTGATTTTCAGTACATTGTTTTATTGTCGGGTCTGGGTTTGTCCATTTACAAATTAATGCTTTAATGCTTTTCATTCATATTTTATTCGTATTGTCCGTGCTGGACTCGAGATGCCTATCGCTCCGCCAACTGGTCACGTAGCGTTGTTTGTCCAAATTGATACAATGTAGTGTTTGTTTACTTAGAGACCGATCTCTTGTCTAAGGAAAATGTCTGTCATGAAAACAATATTGATCGCTAAGTAGATTATCGATTTGATTAATTGAAGCCCACGTCAGGTCAATTACGATAAAAAAAAAGCTTCACTAGTTTATCTTAAAATAGCACTATTTCAATTTTAATGACATTTTTGTGCATTTTGACTTTTTGAATTAAAACACTTTAATGATTAATACATAATTACATATATATGATTTTGTTTCAAAATAGGTCACACAATGTAGTGAGGTGTACATTCGGTATTCGTCATTTATGTAACAAGAACTGCGTTGTGCATAGAGGTTTTTTCTAAATAAAGATAACAAAAATAGTAAGATAATTTGATGTATTATGGTCTTGCTCTGTACAGTCTTTGTATTATAAGTATTATCCAATCGGTCGACAATGCAATTAAGCCGTGTTTTGGCTGATAGAACTCGGTGCAGAGTGTCGCTTCTTTCAGTCAGCAAATTGTAAGATAATTGACAAAACCAGCGTTAATGTCTGCCTATATCACACGAGATGTTTCCAATTGCTTTCATACGACTTTTCTAATCGACGGCAGCTCGCTTGTCTTTTGAAAATGTGCAAAATATAACGCCAACAATAGAGATGTAGGTAGACACACCTGTCTTAAAGTTTAAACAATCTAAATAAATGCAATATAAGATTACATTGTTGTTCCTTTTGGAACCTGAACCGATGAGATTTGAAATAATAGCATGTGCAGCATGTTTTAGTAGAATGCCTATATCCGACTTTCCGTTACGATGGCTGTGACGTTAGAACGTCTCATACTGTGTGTTGTTTTTTTTGTTCTTTACTTAAATCTCTTAGTGCATTGAGGCAAGCAGCGAAATACGTTTTCTCGCAGTTTTTTACTTCACTTTAGGTATGATTTATCAGACTGAACGCCTGTGATTATTCTATATACGTATATTTAATGAGCCCTACTGCATATTCAGCGAATGTCTAAGTACCATTAATATTCATTTTTATGATAATTCTATGCCGAACATTGAGTAAAAACTGGAATGCTATTTTTGGTTCGTGCAAAATCTTGATTTCAAACAGCAGTTATACAACTCTCCAAATTGTCGTAACATCATTTGTGCACGACATTTATACATAGAAATGGTCGTTTAAAGTGACATTTGCTAATCATGTTATGTCTGTAAATCAGATTACTGTTTACATCTATTTTGGTCACTGTCAGAAAACTACAGGCTACATTATGCAATCAACGATGTTTAATAGGTATTAATTGATATATGGAAAATGTTATTGTGCAACACTGTTTTAAAGACATGTCAGTAGTCAGGAAAGTTTCATTTGTCAACGTATAAATGCAATTGGTTGTCAAGAATTACATTCTCCCGACGACGATGTTAAAGACGTACTGCTCTCTTAAAATTAAATTATCAAATAACATGTGTACACGACTTCTAATATAAAAAGCTTATAGCTAAAATCAAAGTACTTAAGAGTAATGATACCCGGTCTTTAACAGATATGCATACGCTTTCCTGATTTGATTGATATCATTGCAGTGTTTAATTCATTGTATGTAACATTGATATAATGCAACGTCCTATATATATTTCTATTGTTGTATTTGTTTCTGCTTGCATGTATTAAATACATGCAAACCTGAAATTCTAGGAATAAAAAGTAGTCCTTGTCGCGTAATATCATTATGGCGGTGATAAAAACTGCAAAGCTTGATCACGACAATAAAAGCAGAGCATTTGACAAAGAGCCTGGCTAATACGAAACTTAAAATCCAAAAAGAGAAGACAAAGCATTTCGAGTAAAGAGCAGTCACAACAGAAAAGATATAGCCAATGTACTCATCCAAGATAACAAGTGCAAGTGGTCTTGACATTCCATTGAGCAATTTTCCTAAAACACAATTTCAAGCATCTTTTTCATCAACATTGTTTAAATAATACTAAAATATTGAGCGTAAACATTTTTTTCTTTTTATTTTGTACCAGGGGCCTTAACAAAAATCACTGTACCTCATGAATGTTCGAAATATTACTAAAATTATTGAGCGTAAACATTTTTCTTTTTTTTTGTAAAAGTGGCCTTAACAACAGATCACTGTACCATATGAATGTCTGAAATAATACAAAAAATATTGAGCGTAAACATTTATTTTTCTTTTGTAACAGTGGCCTCAGCAACAGATCACTGTACGTCATGAGTGTCCGAAATGATACTTATATAATGAACGTAAACATTTTTTTCCTTTTGTACCAGTGGCCTCAACACAGATCACTGTACCTCATGAATGTCTGAAATATTACTGAAACGATTGTGCGTAAACATTTTTATGCTACCCCAAATGGGGGAATTATATAGTCGCCCTTCGTCCGTGCGTACGTGCGTCCCGAAGTTCTTGTCGGGCTATTTCTCTACAACCTCTGGTTGGAATTTGCTCGGATGCATCATTACCAAGTGAAGATGCGCATATTGTCTTTGTGTTCCGGTTCGATGATTTTTCACGGAGTTATGGCCCTTTGATTATGTCTGTGACCAAGTTCTTGTCCGCGCTATTTCTCAACAATCCCATGTTGAAATTGTATGAAACTTGATAGGATGCATCACTACCAAGTGGAGATGCGCATATTGTCTATGTGTTCCAGTTTGATAATTTTTCATGGAGTTATGGCCCTTTCATTGAGTATGTGACCAAATTATTGTCCGCGCTATTTCTCTACAACCTCAGGTTGGAATTTTATAAAACTTGCTATGTTTATGTTCCGGTTCGATTATTTTTTTGACGGAGTAATGGCCCTTTAATTCTGTCTGTGACCAAATTCTTCTCCGCTCTATTTCTCTACAACCTCTGGTTGGAATTTTATGAAACTTGCTAGGATGCATCATTACCAAGTGATCTGAACTTAAATAATTTTAGACATTCATTTTAACACAATTCTGTTAATATTGTAAAAGTAACAAAACACTAACATAGCCTATTCGTTGACCCCGGGAGTAATCTGGATACTCATGCATAACCACTTTCTTCTCATCTTTTCTTTTCTACCTGTTAATCATCTCCGTTAAACCATTTTTAGCTTTCTTTTTTAATTTTGTTTACTTCTTCTATTACAATGTGTAAGAGATTTATACAAAACAAACACTCATATGAATTAACAACGCCAATGAACAAACTCTAAAACTAAAACAATAAAAAATTCAAATAATATGCAATGATGCTTTATAGGTCTCCACTCCATTATTGTAAACCATTAGTAATTTCTGTGACCTAGATACATGCATGCTGTTTAGCTTTTTTCTAAATCCCAGTTATTTCAATTATTTTTCAATTTATTACTTTGCAAACGTAATGTAATATTCTAGGTACAGTTCTTGAATAAGAATGATCGAGTAGAGTAACAAACACGGAATCGGAGGGTCATATGTTCGATCCTCACCCACGAATGCGTTTGGTGTCCTTGAGCTGCTAGACCCTTTTTCTGTTTATACTTAGAAACGGTTCTACCGTGGAAGGCTTCGAGCGTGGTTTGTATAATTTGTAATAACTTGTTTCGAATCGAAGTAAAAATAAATGAGTTTTAACTGAACCAACACACACCAAATTCATTCGATTCATTTATCTGAAAATATTTGAAAGTCGTTTTTCAGTTTCACTATATTTCAACAAAGTGTTTTACAGCAAACTGACGAAATTGCAAAATTTCAATTAGTGACGCTGGCAATTTTTAATCAAAAATCAATCCAAATGTGGTCGATACGAATCGTTGCTGCTATAATTCCACTGTATTTCAGGCGCGTCAAATCACAATGACGTTTCATTAGTCAACCAGGACAAATTGGTCGTAAGCGACCTATGATTGTTTGAGAAGTGTGCTCCTCATATAATTCAATCGAGTTCCCAGTCGTAAACGATGTTTAATCATATAATGAAGATGCAGTGTTTACATAATTATCATGCAACATACGAGCATCAGTAATCACCATTGTTTTTGCCAATTACTCCAATTTTCTATGTATCTGAAAATGCGTTTCGAAGTATAACTCAATTCTTTTTAGGAAAACATTAATTGTGTTTGGGCTTTTACATACTAGTTATCTTAAGTAATGAGTACACAATCACAAATTTAAAAAATCGAATAAAAATATTCCAATTATTTCCCAGCAATTGTACGTATATCTATGGGTTAATTATATTTTTATGATTTCCAAAGTAGAGATTTCCAAAACGGATTCTGTTTTTTGTCTTTTTTAAATAAATTAAATGTAATTGAATATTGCGTGTTTAAATACAAAGCAAGAAAGACAGAGGATAAAGCAGTGATTGTTATCAACGTATTAACATCACTTTAAAATTTAATAGGACACTGTGTTTATATAATTGCATTACATTTATAATGCGTAGCATGTTACTATAATAAATATAAGATAAACCATTTGTTATATAAAGTATATAAATAGTATACATTAATTATTATTATCATTATTAAAAGTAATGTGTGTTTACGTTTTCATATGTTTACACTATGTTGACATTGCTGTTATGATATTACATTATATTCTAAAATGACAAATAAAACAAAAAAACGACTTTGAACGCGGTATCAATAGAAATGCCAACAAATGAGATTTGCTTTAATACGACGCGTGTGTGCGTTTTAAACACTAGAGCACAAGAAGACACATGTGTCTGTTACATGTAATTGATACCAAATGCTATATCCTTGACTGTGATTCATGATTCAGTTATTTAATATTTACTTGTAGACTTAGTTATAAATATATCCATACGCAGTGTGTAGATAGAACGAACAATGGTATGTAATTTGTGTCCATTTATAAGAACAGCCATATATCACAGAAATAAATTATATAGAACTATAGAAGTCCTTGATCTCATTACTGCATTAGATATTACAAAACAAATTGTTTATGATTAAGTTGTTTTTCTGTTTACATTTAACGGAGATGTTGGTTATTATTCAACCAGGAATGACGTTAAATGTCGTCTGCTTTTCCATTTCTGTCTTTGATTCAACCAGGAATAACGTTAAGTGTCGTCTGCTTTTTTATTTCAGCCTTAAAGGTAAGATAAAAAACTTGAAGACGGTAATACAAATGTGAAAAAGATCTTTTGTTTTAAAAAAAACAACATATCTTTAATGTGTTTACAACTTGCATATGCAAACATAAAAAATAATATTATTATTAAAAACATCATTTTTTTATTTTGAATTGAAGTAGGCTGTGTGTGTGTGTGTGTGTGTGTGTGTGTGTGTGTGTGTGTGTGAATGTGATGGCGACAATGGTCAAGTACAGTAATTGTAACAGATGTGTTTCATATAATAAGCGACGGTGGCGATATCGGACATTGAAATTAGAAGATGCATGAGGATTGTAACTGTCTTAAGGTGGACTGATTTTCAGTTTGTCTTTCAGTGATATTCAAATATCGAGCATTAACTATTACATATTTGAAAATGTATGAAGTCCAACGTCACTGCCACAGAGCAAAATACCAGCAAATGAGTAACTAGTATAAAACAAATGCGCAGCACAAGATTGTAGAGCCGGACAGAGGGATTATGCATGTAAAACAATATGCCAACAACACATAGAAAGACAACATTTTAGACAACTATTGTATTAAGATGACCGTTTAAAAAAACTTATAAATTAACTCCAATTATTTTCTTAAACAGTAAACTACGAACACAATAGGAAACCAACCAATAAAAACATATTAAACTATGCAACAAGGTAAATACAATAAAAAAGCAAAATACTAGTGGTCAATTTTGATAAATACAAAACAAAGACAAATTTAAAACAAAAGTTCTAAAATCACTCTTTGTTAAATTTTCGGCTTTAGCAAAAAACTCACTTTAAGTCATTCATTTTATTTTATTTTTTTTTTAAATTCATAATTATGGTCGACAATTTAATGAAAAATGTGATTTTTTAGTTTAGTTTATATATTTACTTCCAGGAAAATGCTGTTCGAATGAAAATACTAACACATTTAACTAATAAAACGGATTAAAACCTTGAAACAACGGGTAAGAAAAAAAAATCTTATATAATTACCAAAACACATTTTAGATTATATAAATACTAATATTCTTAATTAACAATACGGTTCATTTGGCAAATGCTAAAATGGTATATTGGAGAACAAGGTGTTTAAAGGAGGTATTAAAACATGACTAATTGTACTCTTAAAGGAAACAATGATTCAAATACGTGTTTCATCATTTGTAGTTGTTTCTTTTTTACTTTAAAAGCAATTGAGAATGTCAAAATCAAGTTAAATACTGAAGATATTTCTATAGTGGGTAAATGCGTTGCAATGCCAAATATTTAAAATACGTGTAGACAGATATTGCGTTACCCGTATTCATTTACTATAAATGAGGTACCGTCTTACAATTATATGCCTATGTAATTAATGTAAATCACATGGCGTTATTGGATACTTTAATACTACTTATTTTGAACTTGTTTTGCACATTTATGAGCAAATTTATAGTTTTATGTTGATAAGTGTAAAATGATAATTTTAAAGTTGAACACGTAAATAAATTTCTAATCCATTATAACGTTGTCGCCCTATCCATTCAAATATTTTTTTCAGTTTTAGATAAAAAAAAATCCGATACATTGTACATGAATTAAAAGACATGCTTCTCATCCGTTCTTGGTTGAATTGTGTTATCATTACAATAGTTAAAAACCACGTGGTGTAGCTAAATTCCTAGATTAATTCGTTTTAAAAGAATGTTAAGCTCTGGTCAATGTTTTTTAAATGACCAAAACCTGTAAATATTTTCTTTTTGTGCTATTTTATTTTGAAACTATTTTTTTTTTGCGTTGTCTGCGACACAATCAAATGTATGGTCCTTTCTGCTGCTGCAAAATTGATTAATTCCATTATGCACGTTGATTAAAACAAATAGTGTTTCGCCAGTGCCAAATTAGATTATTAGAATGCGTATATCTCGTACATATATCAGAAGAAAATACGTTTTTGTCGTTTTCGTCAGAGCTTAATTGAATTATTAGACCGTGGGCATGATTCATTTTGATCTGCTCCCTCGATTCACAACAAACTTGTTCTGCGGGTATACGTGGAAAAAAGTATAACTCACTTATCAATCACCAAATTACTAGTATAAGAGGAGCGTTCAATAAGTAAATGTTATTCGGTCTATAAATTATAAACCGTGAACATGAACATTTACACATTTTATTACCAATATAACAATACTTACTGAACGCTCCTCGTACGCGATGTCGCCTAGAGAGATAGAGGTAGTGACTAAATTAAAAGCATTAATTATTCAACAGTTAAATTCAATTAGTGCTTATTTATTTCAAGAAATTGTTCATTATAGGTCCGTTCTACGTCGTTAATGCAATCAAGATACTGTGAAGACAACTATTTGATTGTTAGAAGTCCACTAAATGCCTTAACTGAAGAAGACAACTCCGATGTACAGTTTCCAATTATCTCGAACCAGTGATGGTGTTTATGAACGCTATCCTGTCTGCCTTCTTTCAACTCCACAGTCTAACTGATTTCTTATCTTAATAATCGCGTGATTGCATATTTATTGCCATGGTTACCGGCATTTAGTGTCACAACTGTAGTTTAATATATGAACATTCCAATATAGTTAAATGGGTTAAGGGCGTTTTAGTTGAAACTAAAGACTACAGTGGGACTTAGGTGATATCTATATTTATCTTGCCAATGGTATAGCTGGACCGTCGTGTTTAAAGCTAGAGAACAAAAACAACATATTGTTTGGTATATGCGGACAGCTTCGAAAGTTTTATAATGTTTTAACAAAAAGATCGGTATTTTCATGCAAAATATTGATTAATTTTCAAAATGAACACATTCTTGGTGATCAGCGTTGAAAATAGATGGCAGCAAGAATACTTTAAACTGAAATTGATTACGTGCTAAAATGCATACCCTTACGTACGGTTGATCTTCAAAAGAAAATTGTTTAAATTAATAAGCCCATGTTAAAAATCTAATAAATCTTTGAAGCTTTGAACGAGTCCAAGAAAGTTGGTAGGGCCTGGACGATCATCTTGTTTATTTCTCTGACATGAAAAATTGATAGAGAACCAGTTACCTAAGAAAACCTATCCAAATTAAAGAAAACAAGTAATAGTTTCTCTACTTTATAACGCAAATTTCCAAAGCCCTGGTGACTATAATGGACAGATTGTTTCAATTAAAACATAAGGGAATGGCCTTATCTAATTAGAGAACTTGCGGCGAGAACCTTTTGCCTATAATTGTATGTGATTTATATAATGAAACAATTGTTTATATGACAATAAAATAGGTTTTAACTTAACGTGAATATTATATGGCACCATGCTTCTTTACAACCTACTTTTCAAAACAAAGAGGTAATCGCAGCAATTAGGATTTTTCAATTTTCATTTCCACCTCTAACTGGGAAGTACATATTGACTTGATGTAGATATGAATCAAATAGTCTGGTTTGTGTGATAATCATTATTTTCTCTTCTTTTTTAAAACGGGGTAAATGGTTGAAAGGCATTATATTTCATATATAAGTAATTGTTATTCGCATTTTCATTTTTATTAGTTTGTTTTGAAACGATTGGGAAAAACCCAAGGAAATATCAATTTTAGAATTTTAAAAAAATGTTTACTGCAGATGAAGCTAATAGAGTGTCAAAGCTCACACCAGAGGCCGCGGTTATGACACACGTAAATGTAAAGATCAATTTGATTCGTCAACATGAGAAAAATTTACAACGTACAATATTGCTCATTGGCATCTTTACCAAACAATGAGATCGCAACAGCAGCACAGAGTAAAAACTAAGGTCAATATCATTTAATTTAATTGTATTTAATTGAATAGTATTATGTTTACAAATTACACATGTAACCATTCGTACAATTACAAACATAATATAAGCACATGGGTTGGTTTACAAGTTATTACAATATTATTTACATCCCTTCCCATTGCAGCAGATTAATTGAAAGAAATAATGACATATTGTTCTTAACTTAATCTTAATTTCAAATGCTTGAATATGGTTAATGAAAATATAAATGTTTTATTAACTAACAAAACGTTTGGTCAGCATTATCTTGGAGCGGGCAATGATAAAACCGCCATTTGAAAGCCTTAACCCGGTCTATATGTTGCCGTTACAAAATGAGACGTTAAATTATAGTAGCCTGGCTTTACTAGAGTCTCATGTACCCAGGGCAGCGTCCACCTATCAGGACTGCATCCAGGTCGGTTTAACGCTTACTAACATTAGCTGACACATTTTCTTGGACACCGGCTCAACCTCAAATTAGCACCCAGTTAGCAATAATTTTAGGGAATCAGTCGTTAAAACGTGTTTGTTGGTTAACGGTGCTGAACACAGCCATAGTAAAAATAAATATATGCAGGTAAGACTTATAAAACATGGAACATGTGATGATATGCGTTCGCTGATGTTTCAGGAGTCAATTTTCGAGCAGTCTTACGCCATTTTAATACGAAAATGAAATGAGTTTCGATTTATATAATAATAAAATGATATTTTACAAATAGCTAAGTGATGCAGACGAAGTTATATTCCAAATCTAGGTCCTCCGTGGCCAAGTGGTCTAAGGTGCCGTCTCAAGATCTCTTACCTCTCACCGCTAAGGTCGTAGGTTCGAGTCCCGCTCGCTCTAAAAACTGTATGTGAGCAAGTTCCAGTTACTTGCAGAAGGACGCTGGGTTTACTCAGTCTGACTCAGTCTGAGGTTTTCCTCCACCAGTAAAACAGAATATGTCATATATAACCTAAAATGTGTTGAAAATGGCGTTAAACCCCATTCAAAAAATGTTTTCCAAATCTAAAGGCTTGCATGTTGAACCAAAATTACGGCATTTTAATAAACTTTGAACTGTTTTTTTTAACTGCAAATGTTGCTAATTAAATGTCCATTTCTAATCCAGGGCAGTTAATGAACTATGAGTAACATATTATATAAAGAATTAAAAAAATATTCGCAACAACGGAAAACGTGACTCACGTATATGTAACTAATGAGGAAACAATAACTGACATTGTTGACTGAATATCCCGGTTCATAGTAACGGTTATTGAATGTTAAAAAAATTATCAAATCACAAATAAATCTTATTTGGTGTAGCGGTACAGGGATACTTGAGTGTTTGATTGCTTTAATATAAATTCGATGTATAATTTATATAAAAAAAAAACAAAGCCTTTTTTTCATTAAATGTTTAATCAATCTTGATTAAGCAGGTTATCAAGCTGATAAGGAAAGTGCAAATATGAAAAGCAAAATGTACCAAACGAATATTGTGAGAAGGATATTACTTGAAGTAATTATTATACTAAGAGTATTAGAAGACTTTGAAATCATAATTGATGTTGTTATTTTAAATTGCATTAACTATTGAATCTATTTAAGAAGTAATTGAAGACTTACTTTGGAAGTATAATCGAGTTAAACTGAAAATGCCAATAACTATTGAATCTGTTCAAAGTTAAATTGAAGAATTTGAAAGCATACTTTTTGTTGAATTTATAAAGAGTCTAACTATTAAATCTGCTCAAAGAACAATTGAGGAATTTGAAAGCATAATTGTTACAGCAGTTGAAATATTAAACGCCATTAACTATTGAATCTGTTGAAATAGTAATTGAAGACTTTACCTTGAAAGCATGATTGTAGTTGAATTGATAAAGACTTATATTGAATATATTTAAATAGTTTCGAATATTTTGGAAGCATAATAATAATTCAAGTGATAAAAGATAAAGGTCACTAACCATTCCCCATCATACTGTTTAAAGTCTAACAGAAGACGCTAAATGAAAACGTACCACCGAATAGGTTGATAGGTTTTGTTCCTGTATATAAACGGTTTTCTTCGAAATCATAAGACATTTGATTGATATTTTTATTACTATTGATGTATTTAAAATCTAATACTGTTAAAGTGTTGAATTAGTGATTCGTCAAAGTTTTAATAACAAAACAACGGCTGTACCCATGATGAAATGAAAACTATGAATTAATTGAAAACTAAAACCTAATATACAAGCTAAATTAATATTGGTAATGGAATGATTCTGCAACAACAATGAAAACAACGATTATATTGAAACTGAAAGGGAAACTTTGAAATGTGACAATACACATGTCTCCAATGTCGGAAATGCCGATAAAACGAATTATCAAATAATGACGGACACTGGTAACTAAGGGTTCCTGTGTCTAAGACATTTAATGTGAGAAACTACAAACCAGTCGTTCCGTTTCGTTGATGATGAGTCTGATAGAAATTAACAAGTAACCCACGTTATACTGGTGCCTGGCAACACCGTATGTAATACAAAAGAGATACTAATTAGGTGTAGTCTGCTGCTGACAGTTTTAACAAACACAGAAGAAAGGGACATTGGAGAGGTACACAAGTGATCAGAATAACGGCTATTCTGTAAGATTGTCTGCAATTAGTACATGCCTATTCGTACTTCATAAAATCCAAGGTTTGTTATATGTATTGCTGTATTGTATTTTGTTATAGTTAATAGTTTTCCTTTCATTAATTATGGTTATTGTGTATATAACTTATAAAAAAATACGATAGGTGATTTATTTTATGTAGAATTTGTTTCATGATAAACATAGTATTTCTGTATTACAGCTTTTTAACCTCAATTTGAAATGTTGAGTTTTCGAAAATAATAGAAAATTTCTTGTAGATAATGGGCATTTTCTGAAGATTAAAAATAATGGTATTAACATGCTTTGATAATAATTATGCATTCAATGTATATTGTAATATAAAAAAATGTAAATTGTAATGATAGATTTAATAACTCAAATATAAAATAATCTTTTACTACATTTGAATTTTGAAATCCTTGGCGAATTAGTTTTGTACTATGTGTTATATTAGTATTGTTAATATACTAGTAAAATGGTTGATTTAAATATTCACTTCATATTTACTTTGTCACTTCGGATACACTGTATATAAACGCATATACCAAACTTTAAACAAAATATATCATTTCACTCAAATTAAAAAGATACAAAGCAATGACATTGAGTTACGTGGGAAGAGGATAATAATTGTAACAGCAAATTACCTCTCCACATAAAAGTCACACAAAATTTAAACACTTAATTGTAAAGTACCCATATTACAACTTTGTAATTACATGTTTACTATGTTAAAGATCAGCAATTGGGACAGTGTGTTGATATAACGCTTTGCATACAAAATTTTCAAAATATTTCAAATTTCAAATATCCGTGGCTTTTCTAAAAAAGGTCGATATATTTGTATCAAATAAAACAGTCACTTTGGCGTTTTTTGTGTTTGCATTGTGTGTGACTTTAAACGGAAGTTACGCATCATACCGTGATACTGTGGGGATACAATTAGCTTAGCTCATTTGAAATGGTTCGTTTATCCTAATAGAATTGGTAAACTTAACACATTGGAAATGGTAAGTTTATCTTATTTGAATTAGTTACTATAGCCGTGTATGGAAACAATACGAGACAAAACTGAAGTAATGGGGACCGTCACATATATACACATCTATTTTATACCGGCATCGATCTAACGTAAATTCCATGTTATCTAATTTAAAATGCAAAGCATAGAACAAGTGGAAATGTCAATAGGCGTCACCATATAACATTTCAATAAGGACGAATTTACATATAAATATAAATTAAAGAGTGAAATTTTTTCAGGAACCGTAAACCAAACCGAAATATATTTTCTTTAAATCCTATACTTATATGACATACCAGAAAAAGAAAACTTGAACCATGCCTAGATAAATTCCCATGACTGACTCTACAAATTGAATTGCCAAAATAATTAAAGTAATTATGATTAATATTACCTAATAAAATGTTTAACACAACTTTATTTTTAATAAAAACATATAAGTAAATCAGTTTTACAGCTGCCCGTCGTATTGGTGTTGTTTTTGATGTTACATAATCGGCAATTAAAATTATCTGTATAATATATTTTGTTATCATAATAGTTGATGAGGATCACTTTGTTAATCTTGTGTGTACATATAGTGCGGAAGGATACGATTATAATGTAAAATTAGCGGATTAAAATGATGTTTGACTTAAAAGTAACCTTCAAAAAGGTGTTACTTTTCTGACAAATGTTAAATATTTTTATATTCAAATTTTATGTTTTGCATTATTCTTACTTTATAAGACTCGATGATATCGCTGACGCTGCAGGGGCCGTGGGTTCGAATCCAGAAATTAATATTATTCTTGTTTTAATGTCACTGTTAAAAGGTGTTTAATCCAATATTGAGTATTTAAACCTATATTACATGTTTACTTTAGTCGTGGTATCAATGGGTGTGGATGTTTGACAGGTCCGGCGAGTAAATGCTTTCATGCAGACTTGACTGGTTCACCGGTCTCAATAACGAAAGGTTGTCGGTGAACCGTACCTGTTCAGATCGGTTATTGCAGCCGCATGGCCTCTCTATGCCGTCCGTCATTCATGCGTTATATCATCTGTCATGTATTAAACTCTAATTAAGTACCATGATACCATACTAATTATGGTCTAATCTTTGAATTGGAACTATCTTTCCCAATGTTCTTTCAAAGCTATAGAAGATATATTATTCATGCTGCCACCCAAAGCTCTGGATACCTTGTATAGCGAGTTTGTGTTATAGTCAGTCACTAAGAAATTATTGATTTTATTAGTTTGATAATGTAAATTTTAAACCCAATATAATACTTGTGTGGGATATTTCATAGGTAAGGCAAAATGCATGTTTTCATTAAATGGGAGGTCCGAACTTTGCTTGAACTTCTGATAATTGACACCCTGTCAAAACAATAGCGTAAATAGGTCTAAGATAGAGATGTGAACGTGTTTTTACCTTATGTCATTTTAATAGTTCAAGTGACCAGTTTTAGGGGAGTGTACTTCTGGACGTCAGGGAGTTAAGGCAATAACCTTAATAACCTTGATTTTAGGCAATAAGTAGTGTTGTGTGTGTGTGTGTGTGTGTGTGTGTGTGTGTGTGTGTGTGTGTGTGTGATGGGAACTTAGTCTGAACAACACGTATGTTTTGAAGCGTATATCGTGTTTCAGTAATGACCATTATAGTTTAAATTAAATATGCATAAATGTAGAATAATTATATATAGAAAGTTCTGCATTCTGTGTCAGTTGTGTGTGATGTTGAAACAAGTTGTGTAATGGAAATGTTAATGCTCGGTCTGATGATCTGTCCAAAAACACCCAGGACTTATATAAGCTTTAAGTTTTCTTTGAAATAGAGCTAAAATAGTATTAACTTATAAAGGGTGGCCAATTCCAACTCGCAAGCTCTCTGCAAAATAACAAATTGATTGATACATCATATACGCATTTTACTGGTAAACAAGCATTACCGAGTGCAGAAAGTATCTCAGGGAAATTTGAGGTAATGTATGGGCATTGTTATTAATGAATATATAAAAATGATATTTTATATCCACACGGTGGGCAATTGGGATCACTGCTTTGGCACGTTCTGTTAAGCTTGTTTATGGGTGCAACAACGCTTTTCTCCGTCATCACTTCATAAATCGAGACAGCGTAAATAAGCCAATCCCCACCTGAATAATCTATCGAAAACCCCATACGTAAACCATGGTTACGACGAGGATGTAAACTGTATGGAAAAAAACTTTAAATCGAGTGGAGGGGAGCTATTATTATCAACCCTATATCAGACTATAGTGGCTGTATAGCAATACCAATTACATTTGATAGCCAAAAATCCAATAATTCAATTGGAATATAGTGCTATGTTGTATATTATTTAGAATCAAGGCAAAACATATGTATACAGATAAGGACTACAGCATTAAAATGTTTTAATGCACTTGTTTTAGAACTGTTTAGCGAAACAAATGACAGTTATATCACTTTTGAGACATTTTAATAACATCAGGAGAATTATTAAATGTTATAGTAAACACAAACATAATATTGAACTATTCTCTCAGACACGGTAAAACACATTTAAAACGAGACAATATTCTGCAGTTTAGTGCAAATTAAACTATATTTACTTATCTAACACAATATGTTTTAAATTTGCATATTAAATATCACAATTGGTGAAAGCTGAAAATTGATTTACACGTTCTGTGAACTCAAAATTTAAAGGGACACTGTTGACTTCAATCCTAAAAGTTGGTTAAATTCGTTTGAGATGTGTTTATGTAGGAAGTGACAATAATACAGCACATTCTAAATTTGCGCTCCCTTAACCTGGTTTGCAGTAGTATTTTCTACCATGCTGCTGAAGAGTTTTTATATTTTCAACGTAAGAAGTAACAATCGAACTACATAACCATGACATCAACATTAATATAATCAATATATAGAATTTGCATAGAATACATACTAATTAAAATACATACTAAAGACGGTCAACACCTTGTAGCAGAACAGTTACTTGGCTGCTTAACCCTGTTTTACGGGTATATCAAACACAAAAAAATAGTTCATTCCCTGTAACATGTATCTACAGAAATAAGACTACGGCATGTACCGTGAAACGTTTGTTAATACTATCTCATATATTTCTCTGGTCCTAGATTTACCAACTTAAAGTTTTGAAATGCTATAACTTAATTACATTGATCATCTCGTATGATATCCTTTACCATCGAGTAAACATTTGTTATGACATTAGTAGTCATTTAATCTACAATGTGTTACTGTTATCGTTTAGGCGAACTGAGTTTTTTTTCAATTGACGGAAATCTCAGCTCGAGATATTAAGTGAACCGGCCTCAGGACACTGACTCAAATTCGATGTTAGAAAACCAGGCAGCAAATGCATTTGCTGTTGAACGGTACTGAACGCAGTACCGGTCTGCTATATCTAAACTCATAGCGCAGTGAACAAACTGACTGTCTCTCAATTCAAAGCGTTTTAGCTTCTATCATAGAAACGTGTGGTTTCTTGTTTTATTGTACTAGTTGAGCAATTACCATCGCATAATCGTTGAACAACCCCTAAAGGGAAGAGCCGGGAAAGTTTCTTTAGTATAACGCAGAAATGGTTCGACTATAAATATGTTTCTTTGGCGCAAATCATAAATATCAACGTATATTTCTTGTGAGGGTAAGCGTGTTTAACAATTATACTTTGTGCTACATATTAAATGACTACCAGACTAACAGTCTAGTTTTGATGCAATATTAGGCAAATATCATGCTGATAACATTTAGACCCGTTTACTCGTATTACCTTACAACTAACGAGCACTCACATATTAGATGTAACAACAAACGGTCCCTATGCATCCATTACACTAAGTAAATAGATAATCGTTGTCCTTTGTTCCAAACCTAATGTCAATATGGCAATTCAAAGATTATCGTCGTACTACAAAAACGAATTATTCTATGTTCATATGCAAAAAGTAAAAATTAATGGAGTATTATAATAAGCCGCGGTAGGTTTTATGGCTATACTGTCCGTCTTATCATTGGTAGAATTGCTGAGTACCTTTGTAGCACGTTTAGATTACACGTATAAGGTAAAGGTTATGAGCAAATACTATCAAACGTTATATCGAAGCATGGAACAACGTAAGGTTTAGAAACAAATCAGCAATGTTCACCTATTAAGAAACAAATAATGAATATGTAATGAACATGCCTGATATCGCCCTAGTGCACAACAATGTTGTAGACATTTAAATGTTTTCACACGCGACTGTTGGTATAAACTACACATGATATACAGAACATTTGTGACTTAAACTATATTTTGTTATAATAAATGATATATATATTGTCTTGGATTGTTTGTGTTCAAGAGATAAGTACAATGTTCCTTATAAAGTAACTATTTGGTTTGTGTTCAAGAGATAAGTACAATGTTTCTTATTTAATAACTATCTGGTTCAACAATAATAAATACTGATTGAAGAGACTTTGTATTTGAAATTCGTGAAGGAATTATTCATTGTTTTAAAATACATTTACACCGCTTTGTCATTATGATGTGACGACAGGGAATGAGCGAGGTTGGCTGCTTTCGTTGATATTGTATTTCGTATACCTCTAGAGCTATATATAAAAATCATCGTAAATATTGTACTTCGTATACCTCTAGAACTATATATAAAAATCATCGTAAATATTGTACTTCGTATACCTCTAGAACTTTATATATGAAAATATCTATGAGCAGTATGTTTTGCCTTTTATTATATGGAACAAATTCCAACCGTGTAGTGAAACCTTGAGGAATTAACCGTTAGTCAGTTATAACAGCTGCTCATATGTAATGTAATATTATTTTACATTGAATTGCCTTTACTATCACAATACCAGATTGAAAAAAGTGTATGTGTACATGTGTGTATATAACTATAGAACAAACAATAAAAGGTTATCTTCATGCAAATATTTTTATTTTTTTCAAAGACTTTATAATGTTTTTGTTAATTTCTTTTTTTTTCAAATAATGTGGATTTAATTAAAAAAACACATTTTGTTGACTTTCATCTTGAAGAAACTTAAATGCAAAAACAATGGAATCAGTTGTGGCCGGTGTGGTAAGATGCGTGTTTTCTAGGAGAAGAAAACTTAAGAATGACAAGCTGTGTGTATGCGTTGTTTTGTTTATCTTGTATTTAATTAAGAGTATCCGCAATTTATCAAACATGTTTATGCGTATATACTGAATTAAACACATTTTTGTCCTTGTGGTTGTTCCGTAACGAAATTAATGTCTGCATCTCTCAGCAAAGGGATAAGCTTTCACAAAACGAGAGTCATGTCCGTTTTATTTGTTTGTTACGTTCAATATTGTGGTTAATTTGAAATCACCGTTTGGTTTGGAGTTTGACACGAGTGATACCGATAATAGGATCACTGTTTTTCTTGTACGTCGCTGTTCACAATAAGAAAGACAAACTGAAAAGAACTACTTAAACATTTGACGAAACCAAGCAGCTCTCAAGTGATAAATATATTGTAGTAATTGTTGTTTGGATGTCACAGAATGACCTATTTATGTGTCAACCTTATTCATTTATTTATGTCACAATATCTGTATGTTTCATGTAACAGTAGATGCAATCAGTGTTGATATTGCTTCTCATAATAGAGTTGTATTAGCTCTCATCCAATCACTGCCTTTGTCCATGCTATGTCTGGATATAGATTTTCCCTTTTAGACTGACTATATATATATATATATATATATTTACATTTGTTGTGATTTATTTTTCAATATGTTTTCATCTGTGGTGTCTATTGTATTCTCTTAGTAAACCGCGAGTGAGGCTGTGTTATTTTCTTTTGACGTTATATGAAATCTTGGTACGCTGTGTAGTCATCTATTCATATTTAACCTATAAAAAGTATTTTGATTTCTTTTTATGATCGTAGGAATCCATTTTTTTACTTTTAGGATATCTGTTTTCGTGTACACATCAGTAGTTCCAGTAACAACAACCATCAACAATGAATGACATGCTTCATCGAGTTCTCGGAGGACTTCTACTGTTTTGTCTATGTATACAGAAAAGTTTTGCTGAAGACAAGGTAAGCTTATAAAATCGATTGAAACCCTCACATATTTATACACTTACGAGGGGGTTTCAATCAGTACTGTTACATGGTAATAAAATAAAAACAACGAATGATATCTTCATGATATTTAGTTAGGTAATCTCCTATAACAGAATCATTTTTTTTTTTTTATCTTTTTCACAACATTCGAAGTATATCTTCATAGCCTGTTTTGTGTACTGCCATCAGATACTGAAATGCCAAACTTCTGTTGTTAGCATCATTTCTTATTCATGTATATGACTGTATGCTTTGAAGACTTTGATAAAATTCATCTGGAAATCGCATTGTTCGTTTGTTGGTATAATCAGATGAATAACAAATATATATATATATCTGACTGTGAAATGTTACGATTTTTATGCTCACGGTTCATAATTTATGGGACGAATAACATTACTTATTGAACGCCTCTTGTAATTACAGTATCTGTGTATAATATGTTAACTTTTTTAATAAATATTTGCTACTAATTGCTGTTTTAAATGCAATTCTTAACACATTGTAGAACGACTTAAGACTTGTGAACGTGGATTAAAGAAGGATCACTATCCTTTCGGATGTAATTGGATTTTCTTTAGATATCTGTTTAGTACTTCCACAACTAGCATAAACATATTCCAAATGAACTCTTACAGAGTAATATTTGGAGATTAGCATTTCCAAATAGCTATATAATCATAGGTTTAAGTTGTCTGAACATGAGTACAATTGCTTTCAGGCAGCATTGCCGTATAACCCTTAAACGAACTAAAATGAAAACGCAATGAAAATTTAAATTTGTATAACAATGTACATCTTGTAAAAAGTAATTATAAGTTTAAACCTACTATCAAATAATATCATTTGCGGGCATCGTTAGTCTATCCCGGAACCTGATATCTCCCGAATCAGGTGTATAAACCAATGAAAAGAGAGTGAATTCTATGCCTATCAAACAATTCATAGTAGTTGAACGCTTACTAAACCGTGACGTCATTCAAACTTCTTGCTCAAAAGCGGCTTTCCCTACAATGCTAGTTAACGGACCCAATCCGGAGATTTCTTGTAAATACTACGCAATCGTTTTAACGGGACATAATGCTGACTGCTGTGGTTGCTCTTACTACACCTTTCTTAACAAACTGAATGTATATTTCATATTATATCAAATTAACGTTTGTATCAACTATACTGAAAGGATTTCGTTAATGGTTTTGTCAATATTACAGACAAAATCATTCATGAAAAGCATTAACATAAATATTCTAAAACTTTCAATGCCACTTGCAATAGTTTTATAAAGTAGCTCTTAAATTCACCCAGCGTCTCTTTATTGTTTAAGTATAAAAATGTGCTCATGGTTAACATGACTGATGACAGAAAAGCAGTTTGCTTTGTCCTATGCTTACGTGTGATTGTCCTTTTCTAAAATAGTCTTTATGTGCATGACGTAAGTTTAAACTGCTACGAAGGACTGATTGACAATTAGAACATGTTAAACCATATATTTCCACGATATATTAACTGATTGACAGGTATCCATTGGCTAATCTGAACCAATCATTACGTTGGTGTGGGTGACGTATTAATTGCTAAACAAAAGAGTGAACGAAAAGTGCAAAATATACGCTGATTCTCTTTGATACAACCTTTGTAAGAAACAAGCGCATATTCAATGAATAACTATGTATGTGATTGTTTTCAGGCCATTGCCTCCGATGAAGTTGAAAAACGTCGCTTTGACAGCATAGACAACTATGGTTCACTATCAGGTATAGTTTGTAACTATTTTTAAAGAACAAATGATCTAGTCCTCCATTTCAGCTTGTTTGATGACCATTTGCCACTCGATGCTGAGATGTGAATGGGTTCAGTAAAACCAACTGTATTCGAGTTTTCCACTTATTTCGGAAGTATACTCGCTTGGTCATTGTTATCCTAAGTGTTCGTTCTTATTCAAGTCTAGCCTTTAATACTTTTTGAGAAAAAACGTAAAATGTCAGATGTAGACTTTTTAATTTGGTTCAATATATTTTCAAAATAGTTCATTAGGGCTGTAATGTTTTGCTGCAGATGAATAGAGCAATAACTGACATATCATACAATGCAATAAGATTTCACTAGTGTTAAAAAGTGATTTATTTTTTTGGATTTAAACAGATGGATTGTAATTAAGAATATAAGGGGTGTCACTGCACTGTTGGTCAACCCACCAGTTATTGTGCATTTTAAGAGTGGAAACATTTCTGCTATGTAAAAACTTTAAAAAGTTGTATTGTTAACCGTAGTGAAAATCGTAGACCTTATCAAAACTGTTAATCTTTGGAGTTATTATATGAATAGAAATGCATACAATTAAAAATAAAATACACATATTTTAAAAGAATAAACTTAAGTATATTCAAAATAAATAGATCCACGCGTAGCTTTGATAAAGAAATGCATTCAATAGGGCCAATACTGGGACTTCGTGAACCCAGTCCTTTATAAGATAGTATACTGGGATATTCAGACAGTGCTGTCAAATAAGAAATGGATAGACTTTTCCTAACAAACATGCAGATAATCATCTTCAATTAACGATACGACAGTCAATAAAATGTATTCATGTTACTGGGATCAAAATATAAATGCTGTTGTTGTTGATAATGTTATTTTAAAGAGAATGTTTACTTAATTAATTATATTTTACTTATGTGTTTATTGACTTGATTATATTTTAATTACGTGTTTACTAACTTAATTATATATCTAATTATGTTATTTTATTCACGTTCTTCTAATTCCTTTATATTGGACTCACCGTTGGCGTCTTGTCTCAATGTCCTTGTAATGTTTTTTTTTGCAATACAGAAAATTTCCTATCACATTTTCTTTTTTTTAAAAAAAATCAGGTTTTGTGAAAAAGAGACCATTTGATTCAATTCACCACGGAGGCCTCCAGGGATTTGTTAAGCGACGATTCGACAGCATCAGTGGCAAAAGCGGTTTTTCAGGCTTCAATAAAAAATCATTCGACTCTATCAACGATTACGGAGGTTCGTTCAGCGGGTTCGTCAAGCGTCCAGTGGATTCAATCAACAGAGGCGGCTTCAGCGGCTTTGTCAAGAAGCGGCCCTTTGATTCTATTGCAAGCCACCAAATGAGCGGATTTGTAAAAAGACCATTCGATTCCATTGGCGGGCGCAGAATGAACGGGTTCACAAAACGTCGTTTTGACTCGATCGCCGACAATTACAGAGGATTTAGCGGATTTAACAAACGACAAGCGTCTGGCGAAACAGGAAGTGAGCAAGAAGAAGAATAAAAAAAATCACATGGTACATAAAAAAGAAAGAAAAATAATCAGAAGTTTTATATAAAAAAATGTATATATTGAAATTTAGACAAAATGTCGATGTTAAGATTAAAAAGAAGTTATTGATGTACCTGATAAAATAGATTCTATGTCGATTTTAATAACGGATATACGTCTTGTGATTTGTAAAGTAATCAGAGTTGATTTCATCTCCGCACACAAGTTTTGTATTTTACTCGACAGCTAGGTGGTCATGTTTGGTATATATATCTTGTTAATTATCTTCCTTTCTGGTTCATAGATTCCGGATATTTGATTTCATACGAAATTCATCAAATGACATTATATAGTGCTACGCTATGATACCTTTAAAGCAAAAAAATAACGCCCCTTAATATGCATACGTTGATTGAACGTGCAGATCTATCATTTTTCCCTTCTCTTTATTATTTGTGGATTCGTCATTTTCCCCTTCTCATAACGATTTGTGAATCTATATTTCCCCCTTTTCTTTATAATTTTCCCCTTATTTTGAGCACGTATCATGGATTGGAAGATTGTCGCTCATTGCTCTATTATCAATTAAACCTCGGAGAAGGTATAATAATCAATGGGTCCAGAAACTCAAAAGTTGTTTAATCAGGATATAAGATTATGTTTGCGGGGATTGGGTTGGGCTTCATTTGTGATAAAGTAACAAAAAACGATAAATAAATGAAGATGGTTAGAGCGTATTCTATTTTAAATGATTTTAACTGCAGTTTATATTGATCAGTTTGCCGGTGCCAATAGATTGGTAAAAACGATGGAAAATATACTGCTTAAAGATGATAATGCTAATCAGCAATATTTTGATATTATGTCAACTTAGAATGTTCTCAGATATATTAATAAACTCCAGACGTCATAAAACAATATTTTGATAAATAAATGGATTCCGTGATTTATATATCTTTGAAGAAAACTTTAAAATAACGAAGGTATATTTTAACAAGACCATTACTAAATAAAGAAATATTACATTACTGTTTTATTACTAAAAATGACTAATATACATATTTGTTATCCACTATTTTAATCTTCAAGAATTTTCGTATTTTCATTTTCAATTATTATACTTTCAATGACATATTTTCAAACTTTTGGTTAGAACGGTGATATAAATAGAAAATAATAACGCATCATTTATATATTTAGGATATTTGAAAAGTTTATGTGTACTGCGTGGGTGAATATTGATAATTCATAAGACATTAGAACAGTACTTAATCTTATCACAAAATGACAAACGTCATTTATTTGTATTGTTCAGTAAACTTGATTTATTCTCAAAGAAACGTTTAACTCTTTTTAATGACTTCGTGTACTGGCGCCAAGAAATGGCTGATGCGACATAAATCTCCATTACTTGCTGTTATAAATAGCAAATAACGTCAACATATTTATAAATATCGGTTTGAATTATTATCAGTTCCAGTTTAAATCGGAAAGATTGAATTACTGTTATGACGACATATTTTTTATAAATTATTGCTAAAATTGTTCAAAATGTCTATTTTTTCTCCCTCAAAATTGAGCTTTCGTCGAGAGATAATAATGAAATACTTAAGCAATAAGCACATATATGATAAGAAAATGAAGTGGGAAATTTAAGTTTCAAATCTATGCAACCTTCGACTTATTTACATTACCAACGGTCAATAGCTGCAAAGGTTAATTATACAATGTACATACAAGGGCGAATAAAAATACGTGGACTTGTTACACATTCATTGTAACAATTTATAAAAATATAAAATGGTACATGGTGTTATAGCGGGAAAGTAGGCTTTCTAGTAGGCCAGTTCTATGTAAAGACCCACAACTGCAACGAGGCAAGTCAACGACGTTCACAACGTTGCTGTGCAGCTGTCGTCATGCGGATCCTTTTCATGATCATTTAGCAGTCGTACACCTTTGGATATGGTGAGATTTGAAATAGTACGAACAGTTTAGACGAACTTGTGACGAGATTTAGTTCATGATCCATTGCCTGTCCTTTTCAATCAGGTCTGTTAAATTTTAAACTATTACTCTTTTTAGATAGTTCTTCTTCAATATACCAGCATGCAAAGTCTCATTAAAATATAATCGTTTGGTTTTGTTATAGCAAATGTCCATGTATTCATATTCGCCCTCGTAGAATATGTTTTTGTGATAGAACCGGCTTGCCAGAGTTTTATCGAAGTTTCTAAGTGATAAACGGAATATACAACGTACTGTAATTGCACCTTACTGCAAGGACAAGACTCGTGTGTTCAGAGTGTAATCAAAGTTTAACTTGTAGTTCAATCCATTTTCGTATGTTATATATAAATATATATTATCATGTGTTATTCATTATTTGTAACACGAGAAATAAAATATATCTAAATTAAATTAAACAGACTAAACAAAGGACTGTAATTTCAGCTCACTGCATGGACAAGCAAATTACCATACACATCACATACTATTAATGAGTCAATAGAATGTAGCTTATGATAAAATGTTGGCCGCCTGTGTTTTTCTGTAAACATTAAAAGTTTGAGCATTTAACATTTTCAGAACAAATCACCCAGTTTAAATATGTAAATAAATTAAATAGAAGAGAAGTATCATGTTGTACAGTTTTCTCTCAAAAGTTAGCGTTTGGACCTTTCTTCTGGAATCTTCATAGTTAAACATCTGTAATTACGATCTGTTAAATATTTATTGTTTTGTTTTGGAAAGTCTTGTTGGTTACGTCATAGATGGTTCAGTAAACTACGTGAGTCACGAACTTTTTGTTTGCTTGTTTTTCGTTGCCATAGGTGATGTCGAACGTTATAGTCTTCCCACACACGTAGGGTATGTCATTACTAAGTGCCTTGCGAGAGACTCTTCCCTATTCACCATAGAAACATAGACTGTGTGGTTTACAACAATTGTCATGTATTAACATGTTATATTATCTCCCGCCAGAGATCATGTCAGTAGACAATAATCTCGTCTGTTTGCTCAGTTGAAAAAGGTTATGGTAGGGAGTGCCAAAGTTTACCAAAAAAAATACGCCGTTGTACTTTTTGAGAGAGAAAAGATAAATAAAATATTAAGAATGTTTTTTTGCGAAAATGTTACCTGAAACCAGTGTAACATTAAATTTTGAACCCGTTGAAAATTGACCCCAAGGGTCATTTTTTTCAATGTTGAAAATTGACCCTGGTCACATTTCAACATTATATTCCGTGTTAAATCTTGATCAGACATGGGGTCGTTTTTTAACGGTTTGTTAATAAAATATAAGCAAAACATAATATTACTGATGGCGCATGTTGTAACAATTAAACATATGCCCTGGTAAGCTTTTCAATCGGCATTAAATACACAACATCCATGTATAATCCATTTGTTACACACAAATATGCCAGCTTCAGTAACTGTTTAAGTATATATGAACTTAAAACAGTATAGTCATTAACGTAATGTTATTTAACAAAACATGCATGTATCTGACAATTCTTTATAACTTTATAACTTTATTTTTATATAGAAGGGCAAATATGTGATTTGACTTTGTTGACTCTGTTTCTAATAAACAAAAAATAGCTTCTGACGTAACAGAAAGGTATATGTATATATTTAACAACTCTATCAACAACTTGTACTATTTTATCAAACTTATGTTTTCCTCCGGCGAATTAAAAAAAAGCTACAAATAAGTATATATGAGTTCACCATGACGAGATGAAATTGTGGCGTTCCTAAGAAAAAGAAAAATATCAATAGGTCTAAGTTCAAGGTGATATTTACAAATTGATTGAGTGTGATGGGTTTAACGCTCTTTCAACAGTTTTCATTTATATAATGGCGGTGAGGTATTCTAACGGATCCTAAAGGAATTCTGTACCAGTACAAACCGATCTTTGCAAGTAACTTCCCCACTTGAAACAGAGGCGATGAACATTTTGTCACAGAGAGTGTGCTCATCGAGAATTGAACCCGGGACTTCCGGATTGACATGTATGTACGCTACCATTGCGCGACCATGTCGGGTTCACATTTACATTTAGAAGTACATTCAGCAGTCATTTGTATAAACGCTGGTTTAATTTTAAATCTTAATTTTCTTTATCCTAATTCTTAAAATAACTTATATCTAAATACCAGATATCATTACTATTAGTATGTTTTTTCTTTGGTTAAAGATAACCCTGGCCTGATTAAAATATAATCAACGTTTATACAAGTTGTTTTTTTTCGGTCCTTAAACTTTGTGGTATTGTTGGTTTTAAGGCCAGAGAAAAATTCTGTTCTAAACCAACAAACAATCTTTTTTCAAAGTGACATTGACAAATTCCATGCGAACCACTTAATTTAATCAAATCATATAAATCATATCAAATTATATAATGCAAGGCAATTCCCTTTAACAGCGACGTACAATCTGCATTCTCGTGTATGTTTATGCTGTTAAAATATATTTACATATTACAAAAAAATGGGAATGAATTGCATCGAAAATAAGAAGATATTGGTTGAAAAACAAGACATGTCCGTAAGACAGCGCGCTGGACTATTCGCACTGCTTTGTCAATAAATACTAAAGACCTTACCAAGTTATATTATTTGTTACACACATTCAATTTTCACACACAAGTGAGTGTTATTAAGTTTTTAATTTTAAATTTGGCTCTCTCTGTGGGTTAGATGAGCGTTAAATATGAAAAATATACAAATGCAGAAAATGGGGATAACTGTTGTCAAAATCACCATCAAAGGTATGGGACATAGCTGGGAGACTATATGTTTGATAACATGAGGGCGTTAGTGTGGTTTCAAATCAAGTTGTACGGAAAACTTTAACCATAATTTCTAAGTCGAACAATGGCCATAACTTGGATTAAATTCCACCAAGAGTTATTAACTTGATTGTTTGAGGAAAATCTCAGCTTCGGATGTTAAGTGATGCTTGTCTCTGACAGTACAATACATCCTGCGATCTGAGTTCAAATCTCGGTAGAACCTCTGTAAGATCCTGAACGCACAACACAAAATGCACTCCCCGCTGATCGCGGTATGGCCTAGGTGTAGAGGGTCTGCCTTGCATGCGGAATTGTCATGGTTTCGATCCCTGGCCAGGTTATACCAAAGACTTAAAAAATGGTACTAGAAGTTGCTTGTCTGGTCGGTCTGGTGTCTACAATATGACTGGATGGGGCATCATGTCATGTGTCTGGGGCAAGATAATCCAGTGTGGCAGAGCTCAGAATACTTTTTCAAGTCGCGATATGACTAAAGGAAATTGAAAGTGACGCTTAACACCATATAACTACAACAACACTACAGCTGGTGAAATTATAAGTTCGATATCGTGTGTTAAAACTGTTCAATACACAAAATTTTTTTTTGATAATTCCGAGCCAGAACATGGGTAACTTATTATTCAGATCTGGTCATTTAAATAAATTGTCCTTGATTTTACAATTGTTGGTCAATATTTAAATAAAAAAGACAGGTGCTAGAATTCATATATTGTCACTTAGTGAAGTGCCGATATCTCAGGAGCCACACCTCAGAAATTATTTATCCTATTAGACCAATTCAAAAACTTGTACGAGATATAATGGTTATGGCTCAAACATCGCACACAAACTAACAGAAAGCGCTGTTCCTTTTATATATATATATATATATATATATATATATATATATATATATATATATATATTCTACATTATTACATTTTTCATTTACTACTAAACACGATATACGCTTTAAACATTCTCATCATGTTTCTTAACCCACACATCCCGGCCTCTCAAATCCAAGTCTCCACCTCATTGCCTAAACACCCAGATCTAAACTGCCCGCCCTAGACTTCTTCTTCTCCTCATCCAAACTCTCTGCTCTCTAATGCATTCTAATTATCATAAAAAGACAGTGTTGTACAGTCACTTGGAAATATTGAGTTTAGTACAGTCATTTGTGAGTAACGAAGCGGCAGTGTTCGAAAGTTTTAAAAAAACTTGTACTAAATGTCTTAAATTGTAATTGTAGCCTTCCAATGAACCAATTATCATTGCTTGTGTTTCCTATCAATGTATTGTTAGGATTTTTTGCCGATGATACCCATGGTACCGTTAACTCACCTTCAATAATTCCATTTGATGGTGTAAAACACCATATTTTTGTTTTAAAAAATTATTTCTCTAATAATTTTAATTATATAGGTTAACAGTGGTGACATTATCAGACCAATATCCGCATATTATATCAAAACAAATGTTCTACTTTTGGAAGTTATATCTATTTTATTCCATGTAGGGCCAAAGGCACTCTACTCTGAACGGTCATTTTCCTCGTCTTTTTTTACAAGGAAAGTACTTTTGTAATCAGTTTAAATTGTGAGTTCACTGTTCGATCGCTTGTGAGTCCTCATAACTAATTTACTGTTTAAAATGTTGTAGTCAGATTATCGCAAAATGGACGATTCATTTGAAATTGAAAGCATATATAAGAGTTCCATTGAAGCGGCCGCTGAATATAGATGTTCAAACTGTGAATACAGTACAAAACGAATGTATAATCTCAAGAGACACGAGAAGGTTGTATACGAACAACTTGATTGACGGAAAAAACAATGAATTGTCTGGATCTTCGTCATCGTCAACGAAAAGTTTGTTGTATAATGATTGTGGGAAGATATTAATATCTGCAGAATGGCTAAGGCAACATACCAGGACAGTTCATAAAAGGATATTTCGATTCACCAGCAATATGTGTCAGAAAAGATATAACACCCTATGGAATGGTAAAAGGCATATGGGATCGCACCATCCAGCGCTAAAGGAAGATGCAAGATTTGTAGATCAACATTCACCTATAGAAAAAGTATTCTAAAACATCAAAATACGTGTAGTAGTACTGCTGAAAGAGTTCTATGTCAAGCATGCCCCAACGATTTTGCGACCAAAGAAACATCACAGGAACATACAAGGGCCGCCCACTTACAGAAGAAAACCACTTGAAAAATGTATAGGCACTGGTGCATACAGTTTCCATCATCATAAATGTTGCAGTTAAAGGATTTAAGGATTTAGACTGTGTAAGTCTGTGGTATTTTTGTACATAGTTAACTCGTTCGTCAAAACAAGCAAGAAGCTTGTCTTCATAATTATTTCGAACATATATTAAGTTTAGATTGTTCAATGTATTTGTTATAATTATGTGAGCATTCATGTTTTTAATTTTATTTATTTTTTTATATTAAGTTGGTTTGTTCGTTAAAATAAGCAAGTTATGTGTGGTATTTCCGTTATGTATAATTACAATGTACAAGATCACGTACGTCTATCAATTTGAGACTGTTCATTATATTGGTTACATGTGAGAGTCGATTACTTGCGTTACTGAAGATATTTAGTGGTTGAGACGAAAGTCCTTGTTTCGTGCGATACAAATATTATATTAGCAATGGAATTGAAAAAAAAATGTTGCAAATTATTATACTGTCATAGTTGTATACCATAACAAGTTACACAGTAAATAATTACTTGTAAACTATTTCTAGATTTTCATGTTAAACCGGAAATTAAATCATACACGGCAGTGTCGGTGCAGAATAGTGCTGAAACCATTAACCGGGTAACCGTCCGGTTAAAGAATTAGTGATTAGCCAGTTACAATTTAACTAAAACCACACTAATTGATCCCCTTCATAGGTTCACTATTAAGTAACGGACATTTTCTGCATATGCCATTCAGGATATCTGAAACATACAAAATTATTTGATTAACTCACTTTGTTCTTCAAGTGACTGTACAAAGAAACACAGGACATTTGGTAAGCGATCGTACAGAGGCCATACAAATAACCGTACATATTTTCATTGTATGTACGCATTGATTATCGATGATTTTACTGTATTGTAAAATAATTTTCAGACTTATTGATGTTTCAGTACTTCCAGATCTCTGTTATCTACTATTCGAGTCTACTCATAACGTTTTAAGATGGTCAATAATTTCTAAATAAGACGATTTTATCAGCGTGCGTCTAGTTTGGGCGGTGAGTTTAGACGAGTTTTTTTTTTTTATTTCTTATGCAAACTAGCTTTATTTGATGTTTCAGAATAATGATATTGTTAGATATAACACTAATATACAACACAAAACAAACTGTGTGAGAATGGTGTACAGCAATAGCCTGTATGAATGTTAGAATGATACCAGCACAGGAGAGCCGATGGACAAGACTACACTCTCCCGCTTCGTTGCTCACAAATGACCGTACAAACTCAAAATTTCCAAGTGACTGTATAGTTCATTTATACACTGTGAAAAGTGACAGTTAATTCATATACAAGTCATGTTTTCCAATGACATGGACAGATTTACGGGTTTTACACGTTAACATCTCGACAGCCAATCATTCATCAGAAGTTCAAGCTTTGTAAGAACCTTGCTGTATACTACTGACCATTAACTAATATCCCACATAAGCATTATATGTTGGCTTTAAAATATTATTTTATCAAACTAACAAAGTCAATAAATACTAAGTGACTTACTTTAAAATAATGGCACTAATGTTGCAAAATTTATTATGTCCGATGAAAGAGTGCATGGAAGCTAAACGTTAACAGACGAACGACGATTAGTGAAGGATAGATAAAGGTATGGCAATAGCTCAGGTTGCCATTAAAATATCAGCTTCATGCCAATGTCTCTAAAAAAAGGTTCTTGGGTGCTTGCGTTACGGCTGATTATGCAAAACCAGCGTCACTTCCTTATTCAGTTCATGTTCGTATTATTAGCATATCTTAATTGGAAAATCACGCGCGTATTTGTTAAAAGAAAGCCAGCATTAATCATCAGTATACGATTCATAGCCTATACAATTCAGTAACGTCTTGGATACCATGACCGAGTGAGGCGATCTCTCCAGACAAAGGAATATGTACAGAAGCGATAATGATGTTGATAATGAAATAATATGATGTTTTTCAATTGTGTTTATAAAACGTCATTTTCAACACAGGACATGGTTATATAATAGCCACATTCTGTTTTATTTGTGGAGAAAGACCGCAGAACGAATCCCGAGTAGGACCACCTTCCTTCTGCATATAAGTGGCAAATTTCTCACATAAATTTGGTTTGGATCGAGCTAGATCAAGCGTTGACAGGCAAGTTGTTGTTAGACAAGATCGCCTTGGACCACGGACTACTCCCAGCTAAGTTTTAAAATGATGATTGAAGACTGGGATTTTCAGATATACAAATACATGTACTTATTATTAACCATTGACAAGAGCAGCTTTTTATTCCCAATCTAAAGTTATGGTATGGTAATACATGTTTGTAACGCTAGGAAAAGTTTACATTTGCTTCATGACTGTGTACCGGGTTACGGTTTTTAATGTTATTGGGAACTGGCCGGAACGGTTTTCGTCATCGATTGATACGGTATTCGATATCGTATTTACAATTTGTTAATGAATTAAATGTTTTTTTTACGTCATATCTATGCATCTTTCAAGACGTTTTCACATTATAAAATACATTTTGTATTAATTAAACTGTCATACCAACTTACCATGCAGAGAGATTCATCTTCAAACAGTGCAGTGCGACTTGTGTGTTCTCCACTAACAATAATATAGTGTCGGAGTATGCCCGTGAGTCAGTTCATCCAATCTTGTCCGTCCTACATAAGAGTGATTTTGAAATAAAACAGAACTAACGTACATGATATTGAGACGGTGTCCAGCGTAAGATCCTGGGGGCCTGTTTCGCTAATCTTCTTAAGTGTAAATTATGACGGCGGGAAATCTCTGTAGTTTTTGTGCTTATATCATTTTACGAACTTTCGTAAGCCTTGTTAACAGTTTACTTTTTAAATGTTTAATAATACTTCGCAGATGAAACATTCCTAGGTGTTTCGAACGGAAATCTTAAGACTTACGATGGTCCACATCTCAAATGCAAAGGTCACACAGAGGTTGGAGGTCAAATATAGGTACACAATTTCGTGTCTGGTCCTTATGATGTAAACCACTTGACAGATTTAGAAAAATCATGGCACAAAGTTATGTTCATCATAAACAAACGATATGTCGGACCAAAGACCCTGTTCTTTAGCTCAAAGGTCAAGGTCACACTTACAGGTTTTAGGTCAGAAATAGATACAAAACTTTGTCTTCGCTTGTAAATCATTGACATATTTTAAAACAATGTGTCACAACTGTTCACCATCATCAACGTTCGATTTCATATCTATACTGGCGGGCTCGAAGTTGCAGCACTTGAACATCTATTTTTTCATAAATTTATGACTGAAACAAGAAAACACCATTTCATGGTTTAACTGTAAAATTATGGAAAAAACGTGTGAACTTTCCATAATTCATTCATCCAAGACAATATGAATTTTCAAATAACATTTCTTGATGGATCAGAATATATCCGAAGAATGGTCTATTTTAGACTTATCAGAGATTTAGCGTGAAGAAATTTTAGATAGACAGAGAGGTTTCCAGTCATGTTTGTAACATGCTACATGTCAGGGCATCAACTAAGCTTAGTCGTAACTGATAACAGGTTTCCAGTTACAGTTTGTAATATGTAATGGTATAAACCAAGCTGAGTCTTGACAAATAACAGATTTCCAGTCATGGTTTGTAACATGCCATGGAATAAACCAAGCTTAGTTGGGACTGATAACATATTTCAAGCAAAGGTTTGTAATATGCCATGGCAAAAACCAAGCTCAGTCGGGACTGACAACAGATTTCCAGTCATGGTTTGTAACATGCCATGGCATAAACCATGCTTAGCCGGGACTGATAACAGATTTCCAGTCATGGTTTGTATCATGCCATGGTATAAACCAAGGATAGTCGGGACTGTTTGTAACATGCCATGGCATAAACCATGCTTAGCCGGGACTGATAACAGATTTCCAGTCATGGTTTGTATCATGCCATGGTATAAACCAAGCTTAGTCGGGACTGATAACAGATTTCTAGTCATGGTTTGTAACATGCCATGGCATAAACCGAGCTTAGTCGGGACTGATAACAGATTTCTAGTCATGGTTTGTAACATGCCATGGCATAAACCGAGCTTAGTCAGGACTGATAACAGATTTCTAGTCATGGTTTGTAACATGCCATGGCATAAACCAAGCTTAGTCCGGACTGATAACAGATTTCTAGTCATGGTTTGTAACATGCCATGGCATAAACCGAGCTTAGTCGGGACTGATAACAGATTTCTGGTCATGGTTTGTAACATGCCATGGCATAAACCGAGCTTAGTCGGGACTGATAACAGATTTCTAGTCATGGTTTGTAACATGCCATGGCATAAACCGAGCTTAGTCGGGACTGACAACAGATTTCTAGTCATGGTTTGTAACATGCCATGGCATAAACCGAGCAGAGTCGGGACTGATAACAGATTTCTAGTCATGGTTTGTAACATGCCATGGCATAAACCAAGCTTAGTCGGGACTGATAACAGATTTCCAGTCATGGTTTGTAACAAGCCATGGCATAAACCAGTCCAGTCGGGACAGATAACAGATTTCCAGTCATGGTTTGTAACATGCCATGGCATAAACCGAGCTTAGTCGGGACTGACAACAGATTTCTAGTCATGGTTTGTAACATGCCATGGCATAAACCAAGCAGAGTCGGGACTGATAACAGATTTCTAGTCATGGTTTGTAACATGCCATGGCATAAACCAGTCCAGTCGGGACAGATAACAGATTTCTAGTCATGGTTTGTAACATGCCATGGCATAAACCCAGCTTAGTCGGGACTGACAACAGATTTCTAGTCATGGTTTGTAACATGCCATGGCATAAACCAAGCTTAGTCGGGACTGACAACAGATTTCCAGTCATGGTTTGTAACAAGCCATGGCATAAACCAAGCAGAGTCGGGACTGATAACAGATTTCTAGTCATGGTTTGTAACATGCCATGGCATAAACCAAGCTTAGTCGGGACTGATAACAGATTTCCAGTCATGGTTTGTAACATGCCATGGCATAAACCAAGCAGAGTCGGGACTGATAATAGATTTCCAGCCATGGCATGTAACAAACACCAGTGAAGACTTAACATATTTGAAATTTTCCTACCCCATTCCAGTGTTTCAATTCTCAAACAGAAACCAAATAAGACCAGGTATAGACTAATGTATGGGATATTAAGAAATTGAAATAAACTACAGATATAGATTAACAATTGATATAAAAAAAAAGAATCTCTTTTACAAAAATATTTTCAAACAAAATAACAATAATATACAACATATTAACATGGCTTTCTTACAAGATCATTTCCATCTTTATTATTATGCTTCTGTAACCACAGTTTACAAAAAAACATCAACAACAGCAATACTTTGTTTGCAAAAGAGAGAGAATGTTCACTCATAGATACTTATGTGCATGGATAGCAATATCACCTACTAACGGTAAATAGTTTTCAACAAATAAAAGGCTACAATTATGGCATTCAATTTTATTGTCGCTGGAATAAATGAGAATAAAGTACCGTTAACAATTTAATTGACGTTTATATGTGTCAGAGTGTATGGTTGTCAAATTCTGCAATAATACTTTAAGTAAATATAATATATATTATATTAATTATTAATTGTTTGTATTCAACGTGTTTAAAAATATAAGATCAGGTTCTTCAAACAATACGATCCTTTCATTTAACTTTTAAGGTACATTTTGTTTTTTAAAGATAATATTTAGAACTAATACCACTTTCAGTGCCCATATAGTGTATGCTCGTGTTTCATTTTGGCAAGTCATATCAGTCATTGGGCTATAGGTGGCTATATTCTTCTAAAAGTGTTAATATGTTTTGCAATTTGAATGGACATATCATTTATTTTTTTCGTTTGTACATGTATATACGTTAATTGTTTGAACTATTGAAGTTGTGTTTGTTTGTAGTGTATATATTTGATTGACATTTAATTGTCTATATGTGTATTATGTTTTTGTATATTAATTGTATTCCTATGTTGCTGTTTAAATGTTTATACTCTCCTGTATAGTTGCACTATGGCAGAAAAACAGAACCAATCAATCAATCAATCAATCAATAAATCCTTTATTTTGAACAAATTTTAAATCTCTACTTAATATATGGATCTTTTATACTAAATATGAAGACAATTCTATCCATTTTTAGGCCAATGTTGACACTTATGGATATTAAATATCCTTTAAAGAACCAAGTATCAACTGTTATAACTATAAATAATCCAGAAATTCAAGATGGTTGAAGTAACACCAAAAATAAATGAGAAAAACAGAATTCCTTGTTTTCCCATAGTATATAAATCCCTTTATATGACAAACTTAAGCCCCTGCTGATCAATTATATCAAATATGAACAAATGTGACTGGTCAGTTTTTGAAAAGATTCCTTATGTTAAACTGATATAAGTCCCCAGAGGGGGGGGTAAATTTTAACCCAAAAGAAAATCATAAGTTAATACTGCATGCAAAATAACAAAGCACCAGTCTTTGCACTTTCAGAGAGGAACATTTTCTACTGATTTTCAACAACAAAAAATGAATACATGTATGTCCAATTACAAAATTAAATTGTCAAATTTGAATCCAGGGTCATGACATGAACAAACTTAAGACAGTTTCATGTAAGTAAGCCTCGCACCAGTTTCAAAAAAGACAGCTAAGGAAATTGTTAATGAAAAAACAGACAGACAAATGAACGACATACTGAAAGCAATCTCAAAAGTTCTCTTCAGTCATTGACTCATACAAGATAAAAATTTGGCCATATTGAGAAGTTTGCTGATACCTTACTATGCATGTTATATTGAGAACTTTGCTGATACCTTACTATGCATGTTTGAACACAGGTGCTGTGGTGCAAGTATAATCAAATACACACACAACAATCAGAATAGTCGTTTTTAAAGACCAGGTGAGCAAAAACAACTGAGATCAATTGAGTTTTAAATAAAAATAAATCTGTAATAACACGAGATTTCCTGAATTTACATAAATGTGTATGGTAAAAACGAGAAGAGTGTTTATGGGACACAGTTGTCACTGTTATTGGAGTGGACTTGAAAAACACAGGTCAGTGTTAAGTTCCTAAATTTCATTTTAGTAAACAGGATTGGCTCGAGTAATCAACTGAAAAGCAATACATGGCTCTTATTTTATTAAAAGGAGTACTGTGAAATCATTTATTTTCGTGGGTATTAAATTTTGTGGTTGCCACTTCAAAGACATATTCGTGGAGACTTAAATCCGTTGAAAACCGAATTTTTTTTTACACTTTCGACATCGCATAGTGCGTTTCAGTTAACCTTTGCTGTAAATACACACGTCGCGTGTCAGGGTTAACAGCACTCCACTGTGTAAATAAGAGTCGACACATGCCAATTAGTACCCTGATATATAAGTACGATATAGAACTAATTGTTATGCAAACACCAGGTGAGGAAAGGAGAAATACGACATCTAACCCAGAAAGAGCCTGGTGTAAAAGACAATCACATGACTGCTGAAAATGGACAGTAAACCAGTGTGCTGCGTCTTTTAAGAGATATGTTTGTTTTATTCATTAAAAATATATCCCCATATATTTAATCATAAAGAGAAACAATAATAAAAAAACACTAAATAAAAAGATATTACTTTTATAAATTACTAAAAAGTTGTGTTGTAGTTTTCTTTGTATGTACACATACTGTCCTTTTACATTTTACACTTTTTTTACAATGTTTACCGTAGGCCTATACGTCACATTGTTTCAACTCGAAACCATATTGCTGCAAGGTGACGGTCTACTTTTAGCAACTCTTACATTTGATTGAAATTATAACACATCTCGCTACACACACACGTCTATGAGCAGATGGACATAGAATTAAAGATGATATGAGTAATAAAAAATTCTTACACTACTTACAAAATCATCAATGTAAATATTGATGGAATATGACAAAGAAAATATATAAATAAAGGATGGATTATTTACCACAATGCAATGCACGTAGGCATATCAAAACAGAGGTAATTTATATTGACAGCATTACATTATTGGTAAACTAAGTTCGTGGGTATTTGATTTCGTTGTTTAGGCTTCCCACGATATCCACAAAAATTAGTACCCCACGAAAATAAATGATTTCACAGTATACAAATTATTGACAGAGGCGATTCTTTTTTCTTAACTGTTGACCTGAAAAGCAATCCAAACCTCTCTTTTTATTAAAATAAGTATAACTAGTTATCAAGGGGATAATTATTTTAAGATACAGTGACCATAACCCGTTGAGAGATATGAAAAGCTATTCTAAGGCACCCTTCATTATTAGAACTCTCAGTTTCATCTCAATGTCTTAAAGAGAAACAAAAATTAAAGCAAACAATCCTTTTCTGGACCAATCCTACAGGCAAGAAGTCACATTTTGTCATCGCACCCTCATTCTTTGAATGGCAGGTATAAAAACATTAGATGTTCTGGACTTTTCTGTAACAAACATTTAATATAGAGAATCCCTGTTCTCAGTAAAACAAAATATTGCATTGTTTCTATTTTTATGACTTACATTCTCTGTAATAAGCATAAAATATCAATGACTGTTTAATAAACACACATCAAAGGGTAAAAAACAATTTTTTTTTTGGGGGGGGGGGGGGGGGGGTGTTGTTAACACCATTTTCAATACATTTGCCATCCTTTTCCAAGTAACTGGCAAATATTCTCACATTAAGTGTTTGGAGCAAGCGAGACTCGAACCTACGACCCTAGCGGTGACAGGCAAGTGATTTCAAGACGGGGCCTTAGACCACTCGGCCACAGAGGACCCGACAACATAAATAGGGTGGTCAGCACACCCAATATTTACGATTACAGTTTTATAAACTAATATCCAACATGTGTATTTTTAATATAACATGAATGCATTATTATTATACGACAGCTTGAGGTGCTAAGCATATACAAGTATTTCATTGACATGTTAACTGTTTTACAACTAATGAATAAAGTGTACAAAACTGACTCAGACAGGTCCATACCTTCATATACATGCATTTTACATATTTCAGAAAAATGACTTATTTTTTTTAATGAATTGATTAATAAAATACTTTCTGTTTCATACATCAGTTATAAGATAGCAATGAAAATAAGTCACCTAAAACTATGTCTGCAACAATAAGCTAGTTTTATAATATATGCAAGTAATACATGTATGGCTTACCACAATTTATATTGCAAATTAGCTGTGTGAATTGTGTACATGTAGTACAACATTAAAATAAATATCAAAGTATTATAATATTTTTCTGAAATACATTATTCAAATGCAGAACAAGCTATGGCAGGATTTTAAATCACATTTATATTATTTATATGTTCCACTCGATCTTCCCATCGATCTTTAAGTGGACTTGTTCACTGGCAACCAGCTCCAGAGCCTTGGGGAAAGCCTTATGTTCCTGTTGTTTGATTCGCTCAGCAAGGGAATCCTCAGTGTCATCGTGGTACACAGGAACAGACTCCTGCACCAAGATGGCACCCCCATCCACCTCCTCCTGTATCAAAACAAGAAAGTAACTTCAGTATTGGTTTAGCAAGTGATATAACCCTTTACACCATAGATACGCGTTTTTCCGCACCAATCACAGAAGGCCTTTGAAAACAGTGCAGGAAGAGTTCAGATTGCTTGTAACGAGCAATCTGAACACTTCCTGCACTGTTTTCCACTCTGTCAGTTAATATAAACATAATTCGACCAATAATTCTAAAACCTTTTATATTATGTGTTCAAAGGTGTCTATATTAGGTGTCCAAAGGCGTCAATATGAAGCAAAGGGTTAACAAAAATATAAAATCTCTGGATATGGCCATTATAAATTAATTGCTAGACTATCATCCAAATTTTTCTTAAAATCAGGGAGGGTGGGAGGATTTTATTTTTTTATTTTTAAAATTGTTGATGTTTTTTTGTTTTGTTTTTTTTATGAAAATAAAATGGGCTGGAGCCACATGAAAATTAGGGGGTGGGTGGGGATGATAATCTAGCAATTAATTTATTATGGCCTATTATATTTGCAGGTGATATTTTTTTGTTTCGCTAATATACTTATTTAAACTTATTTATCTTTATGAACTTATTTACCATGAGTACCAAGCATATGCAGAAAAAGTGCCTTACATAGACCCATGACCTCCAGTTCTGGGTCTGATGCTCTACCACTGGATCACGACACCGGCTCCACAAATTATATACTTACAGACATATCAAATCACATTTGATAACCTTGACACAGAGCCATTTTTACCCGTGATCACAGTTTGTGTAACTTTGAAAGAACTTATGATGACAATCATAAATATGAAATTTCTTTAAATTTGACTCTGACAAGGGTTCCACAGGATTGTATTGTTTTAAGGATATTGCTATTTTTAGTAACAGCAGTCATTGTTAGAATCTGGTCAAGATTAGTTAAGTTATGATAAGATTCATGCCAGGAAGCTTCAAGACAAATTAAGTTAAAATTCACGAGGCAGTATCGGAGGAGATAATGTTTAAGCCATTATTCACCAACTACCAAAACGCGATGAGAAAAGCTTACCTTCAGTTTTGCATGCATGAGCTAAAAACAAAGGTACTACACAATGACAAAATTGTCATTTGGCATATTTCCATTATTGGCAATCAGAAAAGGACAAATATTTCTGTGGTTAAAGATATGCATGTACACAGGTGTATTTAAGGAGAAATGTATACTTACAGCTACAAAGTGCACAGTACAACCAGAGATGCGAACTCCAGACCTGAGAACCTGGTGGTGGGCATCTGCTCCCTTGAACGATGGCAGGAGAGAGGGGTGAATATTAAGCATACGACCTGGCCACTTTTTAACAAATTCTCCTGAAAAAAAAAAATATATATATATATAATGTTCATTTCTGATTCAATAACATGTTCCAGTTTTAAAATAAAAAACAGCTTAGTTTATAACTTTAAACCAATTTATTTTTTAGGTCAAGTGCATAAAAGAGCTTATATGAGCCGCTCTTGATTTTGTTTCCTGCGTAGGACAAGTTAAGTGGTGTTTTACAAGAGGTCATCAGGTCAAACAGGGAATCCAACCTACAACCTCTTGTGTAAGTGACCAACACTCTATCCACTGCACCACCGGACAGCTTAATAAAATATTAGGACAGCAATATGCTCAAAATATATTTAAATTTGTTCTGCCGAAGAGATGGCACTAGCTTTATGTAAATGCATCTTTTGAGATAGATAACTTTACAAACAAGAGCACCGTAAGCGGTTGCAGATGCTCGTCTTTTTTCCAAATCTATTATGTAGATCAAAGTCAGTGAAGTAAACTTTTTAAACTTGATGGTGATTAGTTTAAAAAATTAATACTATTACTGAAAAAATAAAACAGATTTAAAACAATAGAGATGTCAAAGAACAACTCGACTATTCCAACCTTGTCGATCACAGAACAGTATATTATAATGTACCATCAGAAAAACAGATATATCTGTATGACTAAAACCATCTTTCATAATAGCAAAATAGTAGATACATGTATGTGCAAGTAGGACTATTAGGGCAGAATATACACTACGTCTTTGTCTGGCTAAGGCTAGCTAGCCAGTACTTAAGCTGAAATGTATTTAATTTAATTTTAAAATCTGGGTGTGGATGTGGGGGTGTACATGTATGTGCCAAAGTTAAACAGGACTGTTTACTTTAATAAAAAAGAAAAAACAAGAAATGTCACTGTTAAGTGTCACATGCCCCCCAAATGGTCTGTGAAAATAAAAATATATGATATGTTATGTTGATCATTTGTAGCAAGTATCAACAAAATCCATCAATGCACGACAAAGTTACAGGCCGGAAACAAAATCTCACACAAACTCAAAGTGTTATCAAACAAACTCAAATTGTGACCTTGACCTTTGAGGTATAGGTGAGGGTCTTACTCACGACACCTCGTCATGTTATGTTGATCATTTGTAGCAAGTATTAACAAAATCCATCTATGTATGAGAAAGTTACAGGCCGAAAACGAAATCTCACACAAACTAAAAGTGTTGTCAAACTCAAATTGTGACTTTGACCTTTGAAGTACAGGTGTGGGTCTTACTCGCGACACGTCGTTATACTATGTTGATCATTTGTAGCAAGTATCAACAAAATCCATCTTTGTATGACAAAGTTACAGGCCGGAAATGAAATACTGGACGGACAGACGGACGTTCTCACAAATGGGTATTTAAGTGGCTTCTTTGCGTCAATCGTATCACTTGTGTGGCTAAACTTTAGCCACGTAAGAGAAAAAAAGCCACCTAACAGCTGTTTTTTAAATGTTTAGAACAGCCACGTAATGTTTATTCAACAGCTTTTCAACTGTCCATAAAAATTACTAACCCTAAACCCTAGACACTTAAATACCCATTTGTCCGCACGGACAGACGGACGCTGCGATTACTATATGCCATCCAAAAAAATTGGGGGGGGGGGGGGGGGTGGATGTCCTTGGAGTCAGAAACAAAGTTGAAATGGGGCAAAGTATTTAATTTAAAACAAATCAAAATTAGGGTTGAGGGTCTTGGGGTCGGTATCAAGGTTGAAATGGGGCAGAGATATTTGATTTAATGCAAAATAAATTTAAACAAAAAAAAATAAATATGGCCAGCAGGGCGAGGGTCTTGGTTGAGCTCAGGCAGGAAAGTCCATTAAATAGGTCAAGGTAAGTGATGTAAACTTTTTTTAGTTGATGGAGCTCAGCTTACATAATTAATAGTACAGTCGAAACTCGTTATTTCGAATTCCGTGGGACCGTAAAAATAATTCGAAATATCCGGACTTCGATTTATCAGGAGTTTACCTTTGTGCATCTTTTCACCGTTACCCCGCCAACTTCATAAATCATTGAAAATATATGTGTACATGTAAATACCTATATTTGTTGTTTTTTACTCAATATAACGCGTTGTTGATATATTTACACATTATATAAACTTTGTTTATATTGATGTGTACTGTGGATTGATCTTAAATCGTGGTAAATTCTACTGTTTATATGCGTCAATTTTCTTCTACGTAAACGTATGTTGTACGTTGTTATCCGTGTGTAATTGTCTATTTGCCCAGTGCGTGAACATTGTAATAAAGTGTGATATAATAGAAAAACAAAATGTGTTTCATGAGATTACTTTGCCTTTCAGACATTGTGAATAATGATTCTTGTTTGAAGATCTTAAGTTTATATTCATATCAGACGACTGTCAATATTTATTCAAATATGCTAAAGTTTGATTTCGGTCACTCAATTTTCCGTGTTATCGCTTTAACCCAAACAAGCAACAGCGTTGTTTGCCTAATTAGCGTGTGTCTTGCTTGTGTTTGTATCATAACAATTTGATGACCCAATTAACTTACCTGTCAGTACAGATACATAAAGCGATAAATTACAGGTATGGGATCAGCAATTATCACCTTCGGCGGTTTGCCTTTCATCTTCACGCGGTGATAAAAAATTCGAAATAATGAGTGAGAAATCAATAGATTTTAATATGGAGG
The DNA here is from genome assembly GCA_029582155.1 of Panopea generosa. Taxonomy (NCBI): domain Eukaryota; kingdom Metazoa; phylum Mollusca; class Bivalvia; order Adapedonta; family Hiatellidae; genus Panopea; species Panopea generosa. Next base: position 34,185,905 of record CM055910.1, on the reverse strand, counting down.
GACCGAAGAACGAATTCGAAATAGTGAATAATTCGAATTACTGGAATTTGATATATCCGGAGTTAATTAATATAGAAATAGAAGGAGAAAAAAACGGGACCAAATTTCAAATTTGAGATAACCGGAATTTCGAAATAAAAGAGTTCGAGTTGGTGAGTAACAACTGTATTACTGAAAAATAAAATTGATTTAAAAAAAAAAATTCAAAAAAAAATTCAAACCCCAGCTAAACAAAAAACTTCAGTTATACATTGTTTGTATAACATGATATGAATGTGTTTATGAAGTTTAGTCATCGTAACTTGAGTTGTTTGTTCAGAAACAGAGAAAAAGCTGAGCTAAACATAAAACTTTTAACCAGTGGACGACGACGACGACTCCTGTGTTATGACAATAGCTCGGTGGAACCAATGGATGCTCCACAAGTGAGTGTTTGACTCTGTACCGGCTACTTTGTTGAAAAATACTAAACTGCATAGCAGGTAATGATGCATCAAAGCAAGTTTCACAAAATTCCAACATGGGGTTGTAGAGAAATAGCGCAGGCAATAACTTGGTCACAGACTCAATCAAAGGGCCATAACTCAGTGAAAAAACATCAAACCGATACACATAGACAATATGCACATCTGCACTTGGTAATGATGCATCCTAGCATGTTTCACAAAATTCCAACATGGGGTTGTAGAGAAATAGTGCAGACAACAATTTGGTCACAAACTCAATTAAAGGGCCACAACTCCTAAAAAATCACCGAACCAGAACACATAGACAATCTACACATCTGCATTTGGTAATGATGCATCATAGCAAGTTTCATAAAATTCCAACATGGGGTTGTAGAGAAATATCGCGGACAAGAATTTGGCCACAAATAGAATCAAAAGGCCACAACTCCGTGAAAATTTATCAAACCGGAACACAAAGACAGTAAGCGCATCTGCACTTGGTAATGATGCATCCTAGCAAGTTTCACAAAATTCCAACATGGAATTGTAGAGAAATAGTGCGGACAAGAATTTGGTCACAAATAGAATCAAAGGGCCATAACTCCGTAAAATTCACTGAACCGGAACACAAAGACAGTATGTGCATCTGCACTTAGTAATGATGCATCCTAGCAAGTTTCATAAAATTCCAACCAGCGGTTGTAGAGAAATAGCCTGGACAAGAATTTGGTCACAAACAGAATCAAAGGGCCATAACTCAGTGAAAAATCATCAAACCAGAACACAAAGACAATATGTGCATCTGCACTTGGTAATGATGCATCCTAGCAAGTTTCATAAAATTCCAACCAGAGGTTGTATAGAAATAGCCCGGACAAAAACTAGGGGACGCATGGACGAAGCGGCAACTAGATGCTTCCCCCCTTTGGGGGGAGCATAATAAATACTGTCTAGTTGGTAATTCATTTATTCAAACTTTTCTCCAAGAACTGGCGACTGAAGGCATACAGTTTGTTGACAACAACCACATTGATGTCCAGCACACAAATGATGGAGTATAAATTTATAGAAGTTTTGCTAAAATCAAATGCAGAGTCATCTACAGACTGTCAAGGTCAAGTAGATTAGCTTTCCTTATCTTCATAGTCGTGCTAAAAATGGAAGAATGGCAGTCATATAACTTAAAATAATAAACTTGAATTAAAAATTCCAGATCCTGCAAAAGAAAAAGTACCCGTAAATTTGTTTAAAAATCTGTTTAGATATTCCCTGAAAATGTGCATATGTTTAAGGTGTTAATGATTTTCCCAAAATTTCAATTCAGACAAATGGATTGGGTCATTATTACATGTATATCCCTGCCATTCCCTAAAAAAAGGCAGGAAACAAAAGAAAGCAAAAGAGCAATTAATACGACATGGCAAACACGTATATATGTAGCAATTATTACCGGTAAGAATCCTCATGAAGCCTGCTAGACAGACTATCTCTATTCCAGCTGCCTCCAGGCTGTGGTGCAGTGCCTCGTCAAACTCTGCCCTACTACCATAGTTCTTATGAGGTATCACCTGAGAAGAAGCAGCAGTTATAGTATCATTTGATTTATTTCCAATTTAATGTCAGATTTAGATATTTCATTTTATTTTAATACTGAACTGTGCACACAATATTCGGTGTCTGAAAATATTACACCTGTTGGTACAACATTATTTGAAGCTGGGAATGAGCCGGCGCTTATGCACAATCAGGCAAAGGACATGAGGATTGACAAGTTTTCATGGTACATGTAAACACTTGTCTTTTATTGCATTTAAAATGTTGCAAGGTGTAAAAGAATGGCAATGCAAATATCATTTTCTGTAAAATACTTTTATAAGTGTATCATTTATATATAAACAAAATAGAAATGTTCTCTGTAAAGCCAAAGAACAGACAGAACAGACTTTTCACTGATTCAAACATGAGTTTTTAAAAAAACTTAAGCCTTAGGGTTAAGAGACTACACTATGGGACCTTACATGAAGGTAAGTAATTATATACATTGTTTGTATAACATAATATCAATGTGTTTATAAAGTTTTATTTACATCACTGACGTTTCTCCATTAAACAAACCCAATATTGATTTTTGTCATTCATTTTCCGATGAACGCAGTTTCCATGAAAATTTATTTTTAGCTTCAGGCATAGTTTTGCATAAAATCAACCTTGTTTGAGATTTGCTACCAAATGTTATGTCACAATTACTAACAATTCTAATCAAGAATTAGAAAACGGCTAGTAAACAAAAGGTAACTTTTGCTGTTATTTTCATCAACTTTCACTTAAGGCCATTATAAATTAATTGCTAGATTATCATCTAAGTTTTTCTTAAAAAGGGGGAGGGCGGGAGGATCTTATTTTTTTTTTAAAAAAAATAAAAAGGGTCGGGGCGGCATGAAAATTAGGTGTCGGACGGGGATGATAATCTAGCAATTAATTTATTATAGCCTAAAACAGCAACACATACTTTATATTTACCCGCGCTAGATAAACATGAAACAGGAAAAAGTGACACAGAGTACTTTAATAATAGCATTAATTATAATAGCTATAAGAAATGAACTTTATTCTTTGAGTATTTACAAGATATGATCTTACATGTAACAAGCAAAGTTTAGGTGAACCCCTTTGGTGTTGTTTACTTACTTTACATTTATAACACGCTGTCATATCTCATGATCTTTCAACAAATAATAATCATTCCTTACTTGTCACTATAATATATACATGTACTTTGTTGAGAAATAGAGACTTATAAGCTGAGCTAAACATAGAACTAATCGTACACTGACAGTGTCACGGTTATGACAATAGCTCTTCAAATTTTAAAAAAAAAATGAGTTTAAATAATAAAAATTAAACATTATCAGTGCCCCAGATAACTTGTTGAATAAAATAGTTAAATGGGGATATTCAACTCCCAGATTTTCAGAGATATGGGTAAAGAAGCATAATGTCATAAAGCCATACATTCTAAACAAGGTTTTTCATTTTTCAGTATGGAAATTTTTGTTTGAGAGGAGTACCTTTACCCCTACTTTTAAGAGTAAGGGGAAAATTTACCTCCAACTTTGAAAACTAAGGAGTATTTAGCTAAACCATGAGGGCAAATTACCACCAAAATCACCTTATCTGGGCCACTGATTATTCCCAGTTATTTGTGCAGAAGCCATACATTATTTTAGAGTTTATTTTAATTGTGTTTCATTGTTGTGCCTACTTCCGAATTCCAACATTTTTTATTAGAGACTAATCTTCCCGAAAAGATATTTCTTTACTGATTTTCTCTTCACTTTGATACTATTTACAAATATGAAGATACCAATACCCAGTCCCCTCTCCCACACAGAACTGTTTCAACAGTTCATCTTGCCAAATGTCTACATGAAACAACACACCTTGAATATCATGCCCCATATATACATTGTACTGAATTCTGTGTTTCATATGCCTCATCTAAGTATTAAATGACAAACCTGACTACCTTTCTCATGGAGACGGACACTCTACAATCAAGCCATACCCCAGGTGTGGAGAATTTACAAACCTTTGTAGCTATGCCTGCTTGCTCGGCCCTCTTTAAACCCGGAACATCAGGTTTGTTCGAGATGACCAAGACAATTTCAGCTGCACTAAAGTTCACAGGGTCACGGGTGAAGTCAATAAGGGCTTGGAGATTGGTGCCTAAAAGAAATATTAACATATAATTTAAGGTGCAGAAGTGTAATTAAATATTTTTTATATTAACCTAGTGTAATATCACTTCCGACTCACCATTCTGTATTTTCCATACAACTCGGCTCTCGCACTTTCCGGCTTAATGCCCAAATATATAAATGATGTTGATTTGTCATGGTAACCAAAAAAAAATCAAGATATGGCAATTTCAAAAAGGTCTGAACACTTAGATGGCTGTGACATTACATTACACTGACAAATGGCTGCCAAAACAAGAACTGTCATCTTAATGCATAGCACCAAGGGAGAAAGCTTCTAGTACCATTTTTTAAGAATTTGGCTTGACTCGACCAGGGATTGAACTTACAAGCTTCCGCATGTGAGACGGACGCTCTATCCCTAGACCACTTTTTTAATCTAGTACACATAAGTTTACGGTTAGAACTGCAATGTATAACTAAACAATTAATTTACACATTTGTTACCTGATCCAGATATGAGCACTCCAACTCTCTTCTTCCTGCTTACGCCAGGCACATGTCTCCAACACTGGATCAGGGCAGACTGGAGATGGTCAATCACAACACGCTTCTCACCTGCAGATATATGTAACAATGGAAGGCCATGATAAATTAATTGCTAGATTATCATCCCCGCCAGCCCCCTAATTTTCAAGCCACCTCTACCCTTTTTATTATCATAAAAAAAAATAATCTAAATTTTAAAAATGAAAATAAAAAAATAAAATCCGCCCTCCCGCCTTACCAGTTTTTAAGAAAAATTTGAATGATAATCTAGCAATTAATTTATAATGGCCTTATAATTCTTATAATATTTTTTATGATATTTTATATCATACATACTAGCTGCTATGTTAGAAGTAACCAATAGAGTTAAGATTATAAATTATCACTTGTATATAATCAATCCTTAGTTTTATTCAAGTGTCAAGTAGATAAGCTTAATATGATTGGTTGTCACACATGTATGTTGGACATCCTAAACTAGAAGAAAAAAAATATTAGTGCCAGATTGTTTGTATAGTAGCTCTGTCACAAGCTGGACACATCCTGTATTATGCAAAATGGTCAGATGTATTGAGTAATGATATATTAGTTGTTAGTCAAACAAACTCAAGTGTGACCTTGATCTTTGAGGTATGGGTGTGGGTCTTACTTGCGACATGTCGTCATGTTATGTTGATCATTTGTAGCCGGGCACGAAATCTTACACTGACTCAAAGTGTTGTCAAACAAACTCAGTGTGACCTTGACCTTTGAGGAGGTATGGGTGTGGGTCTTACCAGTGGTTTATTTACAAATTCCAATGTAAGAGTCCCAGGACTCGCTGGACTACAAATCTGTGAGTCCAAAAAATGGAAGTGTGAGTCTCATTTTTCGAGACATTCTAACTAAATCATTATAATTTCAAATGATGCAACATTGTGAAAATGAAGATACTTCACCATTAAACTGTGTGAACCTTTAGCTGTGCACCATTTAAACAACCACAAATGAGAATTAAACAACAGTAAACATTGGCTAGAACAGTTAAAAACATTAAAAAAAACACTTGTGCAGCTTAGTCTGTCAAAAAAACAGAGTGTTTGTTGATTTGGTTCAAATAACGTTACACACTGTATCTCCTTTATTGACAGTGGCGTAGCTGACCCTAAAATGATGTGCAAGCCCATAGGTTTCTAGAAAGGTTGGGGGAGGGGTCTAGGGGACATGCCCCTCTCCCCATCAGAAAATTCAGGATGCATTTCCTGCGTTCTGATGACATTTCCAGGAGATATGATGCATTCTCAAAAAAATATGCAAGCCCGGGCGTTGTTGTGTAAAGGCAGTTAGCCGCTGATTGAAATGTTTATTATAATTATAACACCATTTAGATTCAGTGAAACTATAACACAAGAAGTATTCAAGGTCAGCAAACAGCTTGCATGTTTACATCATTTGTAGCAAGTATTAACAAAATCCATCTTTGCATGAAAAAGTAAGCCATACACGAAATACCGGACGGAATGACAGACGGAAGCTGCAACTACTATATGCCACCCTAAAAAACTCATTTTTTGAAAATAAAAAGGGGTTGTGGTTGCATGAAAATTAGGGGGCAGGCGGGGATGATAATCTTGCAATCAATTTATTATGGCCTAATAGTCAATTGTAACTGATATGACATGTACAGACTGTAGATGTAGATATTGGCAATTGGATACTTGGAAATAGATAATATACAGATTTCTTACCAAATTGTTTTTCAACTTGACCAATCAGCGATGCCTCCTCTCCATTGCTGCGAAGCTGTTCTACTATCTGATTAGCCAGAGCTTTATCCACAATCAACACTGCCCCAATACCACAATTGAATGTCTTGGACATCTCTTCTTCTGTTATATTACCCTGCAAAAGTGATACCACAATACATATATTTTTTAAATCGACTTCAATGTTGTGGAATATGCTGTACATAATTTATGAATAAATATGTTTAAACTAATGCCAATTTCAACACATTACAGGTTATTTGTAACATATTCAGTTCTATTGGTGGAGGAAAATCTTGAAATGAATCCAAGTTAAACCAGTGACTGTTTTTTAACAAGTAACTTCCTAACTTTTCACATTATAAAGTTTCTAAGTTGAACTGGACACAAATCCACAACACTATCAGTAGCGGTTAATGACCTAGAGACAATACCTTAGATCAAATGGTACTACGAATATGAATACTGACATGAGCGTTGCCTCTTACAGCGCAGCAATCCTATGTGCGTAATGAGTTTTTGAAAGGTGGTACGAAGTTGATACAGCCAGAAAACTTCGAAGTTTCATTAACCCTGGTCGAATAGATTATGTCATGTAAACCAAAATTTAATACTGTAGCTACCTGAATACCAAATGAGTTCTGCTTACTACAACAGTGTGAATTTTCTTTAACAACGGTGCACAAGTTCACAAACTACAATGTTGATATCATTTTTCAAAATTGGATAAAAAGTAACCTTTACCTTTGTCTTAAAGTAGCTATGCGTTTTCCTCTCCACAAAATAAACCATAACATTATTTAACTATTTCTATCTTCCATCGAACACATCATGTATGGTGCATATTTAGGCATTCATTCAAATTCAAACAACCTTGACCTTTGGTGTAAAGTGGTTAAAAAAAAATCCACATTTTTTAACGGTTTTTGCTTTCCTCAGGAGCAACATCATTTTTTTACCTTTTCTGACAACCATCCAAACACAGCAGGCATGTTCCATTTCTCTGCATTTAGTTTCACACGGAGACCATCGGGTAATATCCTGGGTATATTCTCTACAAGTCCGCCACCTGTGATGTGGGCGAATGCTTTCACATCTCCAGTCCTCATCAATGGAAGAACGGCATTAATGTAGATTTTAGTCGGCATCAGGAGATCATCACCTACATGCACAGGAAAGGATAATTCTAATACACAAATGTCATGTAGTGTACAGTGACATTACCTCCAATAACACACAATACAAGGCACTCCCTTCACTTTGGAGGAATGGGGCCAGATGGGGTGAATTTTCATACCTTTTTTCTTTTATGGTGTGCAGAAAAACTTATAATACATGTATAACAAGAAGGAACATAATACCCATCTTTACCAGTCATAGGTTTACTAAGTTGTTTTAACCAGAAATTCCCCTAAAAGGATGGAATTTTCAGTATAATTAGTGGGGAAAAGTCTATTCCAGGGGTCAAATTTAGACCAAAAAAAACGACAAAGGAAGGCTCTATAATAGGTATGTATTCAGTCTTCCAGATAATCTGTATTATATCTATCAACTCCATTTTCCAAATCAAGTGAATGTGGTTGTGGCAGTTGACTAGTTACTGCCATAATTAACTTGTGAACAATGGCCAACTGTTTATATTGTGTTGTTGTTGTTGTTTTATGGCGTTAAACGTTGCTTTCAACAAATTTTCAGTCATAACGTGACAGGGTCTACTCAAGGCAGTATTCTGAGAGCTGCCACACTGAAATATCACATACACATGGTATAATTCCCCAGCCAATCGCATTTTACCAACACTGTGCCAACCAGAACTATAACTTTCCTCTAAATGCTGAGCACCAAGCAATGAAGCTTCTAGAAACATTATTCAAGTCTTTGGTTCACCCAGCCTGTAATCAAACACACAACGCTCTTCCACCAGTCCAAGCTGCAGTGCTTTTTTAATCAAGTACACAAGATTGCGGAGGTATAAGAAAACACTAGGTATGTATATATATTCCAATAAAGACCTTTACCTTCATGGTATGTTTGTTAGGCATAAAATAAAGCCATGGACTAATTTAGTTTAGCTACATTTATCCTTTCAAAAGTAAAATTTATTTATAAAAGCACTTTCAATATTGATCTTTCTTTTAAACTGTTACCTTTCATCCCATTTATGACCTTGAACTTGAAGGTACAGACCTGAAATGCACTCAAAAAACTAGAACTTGAATTGTACCAAGTATAATTTGACAACCTCAATCTTTTAATCCTAGATTTTACCTCATTTCAGTATACAGATCTAAAATGTGTATGTGACACAATTTTGCTGTGAAATCCAACTTTACCAAGTACACAATGTCGTGCAGTTTTGTTATCACAATCAATTTCAACGTTAATTGAAGGCTTCTCTCTGATATTTGACCTATCTTTTGTATGGATAGACATGAAATTTGTGATTGGCACGGTATGAACCTTTTCATTCAGTAGGAAATCTTGACTCTTCATACATTGATATACTGTATGTGTTGAAAATAGCCTAAATCCATTTAAACCTTATTAAAGCATAATAATACAAGTTAAATGGGTTTAACGCAATTTTCAACACATTTTAGGTTATATATGCATATCCAGTTTTCTTGGTGGAGGAAGACCTCAGTATAAGTCTAGGTAGAACCAGTCTTTCTGCAAGAAACTGGCAAACCTTCTCACATTAAGCTTTTGGAGCGAGCACGACTCCAACCTACGACAAATGCGATCTTCAGATGGCCACAGAGGAACCGTCTGAATACGTGCACGACTATTATTTTACCTAGACTTTTCCCAGTCTTGAATGGCGATGGTTTGTCATATCCCAACTCAAGCTTTTCCACAAGTTTACGCACCAAGCTGAACCCGTTGCTATGGAGACCACTAGATGTCAGACCTATGACGGCATCATCGACATTGATGTTGTGGATTCGGGGAAGAATCTTGTTCCGTTCCACCGCACCAACCGCAAATCCTGCGATGTCATAGTCACCTTGGTGATACATGCCTGGCATCTCAGCTGTCTCTCCACCTTTAAAACAGCAATAACAATATATATAATACATTAACATCAACAGATGCGTAAAGAATCAAAAAACTTAAACAATGCATGAAGATGTTAACAAAACTAAATGACAAAGAGCTATACTATTTGTGGCACGTTTGTTAGTTCAAAATCTGTCAAATGGTTTTCAAAACATGGGAGTGGACACAATTTCTTTTTTTTTATCTATTTCTGGCCTTGGACCTCTAAGTGTGACCTTGACCTTTGAGCTGAGGACCCGAGTCTTGCAAGTGACACAGTCCGAGTATGGTGACCATTTATGTTGTTACAGAATCTGTCCTGCGGTTTACAAGTTATGGAGCAGACACGAAATTTTATACACGTTCGTATTTCTGACCATGAACCTCTATGCATGACCTTGATCTTTGATCTATGGTCCCGGGACTTTTGCGCTATACTTTGTCTCCTTGAAGTGAAAATTTTTTAGTTCAAAATCCCTTAATGCACGAGAAATTAGCCTGGACAAGCTAGGATGCACACACACTACCAGGGTTTTCATTTTTAACTGATCGCATTGAAATCATCAGTTAAAATTAGGTTTGGAACGGTTGTTTTTCCAGAAACATTGAACATTCGCCCCCTTAATCCCTGGTCTGATCTGTTGTTTTTCTATTTCAATCTGTTGTTCGATTTTAAAATGAAAACTCTGCACTCTTACACCGAACCGCCATTGCTCACCGCAACAGAAAGTTATCTAAATTTAAAGAATGTGTAATACATTTTGTAGTTAGTTGTGCCACCTATTCATACAAGTGTCTTAGATATGTACCAACAAGGACTAATATCAACATGAAAAGAAGACTAAAACAAACACAAGGACATCTATAAAATATCTACCGACAAGGGCACATCCAGCAAGCCGACAGCCTTCTGTAATACCCTCTATCACATCACGTGCCACAGCTACATTCAATCTTCCTGTAGCAAAGTAGTCTAGAAAGTACAGAGGTTCAGCCCCATGGGCCAGGATGTCATTCACACACATCGCTACCAGGTCAATGCCAATGGATGTGTGATGACCCAGGGCTTGGGCAACCTGAAACACAATGCCAAAAGTACTGACTTTTTGTTCGGTGCCTCTCATGCAATGTTATATTGAGATGGCCACTTGTGGAGCAGATACACTTATAAATGGCAAGATTTGATCTGTGTGGTGGGAACGTCTGTCTGAAATATTCTCCATTAAATTTTACATTCTGAATACAAAACATCCCAACTGTTTTAAATTTCTGGCTTCAGTGACCTACAAGTAGCAACAATGAAATTTTACTTAGTTATCTCTAGAAAGCAACTGGGGTTACTTTCAAACTGCCATGTTTCACCATTCAACCAGCTTACCTTAAGTTTGGTGCCCACCCCATCAGTGCCGGAGACCAAGATGGGATCCTGGAAGCCTGCGGCCTTAAGATCAAATAAGGCTCCAAATGATCCTAAGGCTGCCATACATCCTGACCTGCAAGTAATTTATATCAATGAAAATAGTATATACATTGAATACAGAAATATTTTTTTACTGATTTTTTTTAAATTGAATTATAGTGATCATCACAGGATTCATTGCCTTGTAAACAAATGAAACTTTTACTGAATTTGATTAATCTATCACTATATTACACCACACTATCCTCTACCCTTTTAGCAATTAGTAAGTTATATTCGTCAAATAGTTTTAAGTTAGATTATTTGAGCCAGATTATTTGTGTGGTTCCAGGCAGCCATAGGAGTGGTGGCAAGAACAGGATCACTGCGACACATGCATGTCTTAAGAAGCAACAATTTGAGTAATACGACAAAATTTTCAGAAACTCAGCAGTTCTGCAGGCATCATTGAAGCTTCTAGCTTTATTCTGCATATATTCATTTGTTGATAATTTTTTTCTCTATATATGTTACATGTAATTTATTGTTTTTCTACATGTAGACTGAACCTGGAATCTTCTTCCCTGTTGGTGTTGAATAAACTACGTGTTGGTATGCCGTAAAACCCCATTTATTCTTTCAATCCTTCGAACCTATAACCTCAGCAGTGAGAGGAAAGTGATCTTGAGGTGTTGCCTTAAAAGACCTACCGTAAGTCAAGGAAGATACATGTATCTTTAAGAATGCTAGAAGAACCATCATTTTCTAAAAATAACAGTCAAACAACATTATCACCAAGTTTTTTGACCAAGCTGGGCCTGAACCCATAACCTAGTCAGAACAAAATAAGTTGTGTTGGAAAGTTTTAAAACAGTAACCAATAAGGACCCTAAGATCAAAGGTAAGCTATCCCAAAACTCAATCCATCCAGTTGACCAAATGAACTACATGTACTTCAGTCTATAGAATTTCAAGAATTATATTATTACCTGTTTGAAGAGGCCGCCAGAGGTTTTATTGCCTTCACAAGATTGTTACCAGCAACAATGTCCACTCCAGCATCTTTGTAGCTCAGAGGTGGTGTGTGTAACGACCTAGACAAAAATAAATAAAATCATTCACGATACATACATGAATATAAAATTATCTCCAATGACTGTAATAATACCTTTGCAACAATGAAGTCGGCATCAGAAATGTTGCATCAATACCTCTACAAAACTTGACAGAAAGATCAACAAATTTACAGACGACCGACCGGCGGTGACTTTACGTGTTTACAATGGTCTTTTCTTCTTTACTTCATATGTGGGGTTATATTTAAGTACAAGGGCAATAACTCTGCATGTAATCGAATGAACATCATACATTTTGAGTTTGAGCACATCAGCACTTGATGTTGATATGTATGCAAATTTCCAAGTCAATCTCCTAAAAACTGTTTAGTAGTTCACTCCGCAAGTTGCTGACAGATTGACCAACAGAGCAATCAACAGACAGTGTCTCCTATATACCCCACTCTTTTTATAATGGTATAAGAATATGATGATACTAGGCTAAACAAGAGTTGTCAGAAGACCAACAAAGCTCGCCTCTGGGTGTCTAAGTTCAAAACGGGCCATAACTGTGCAAAAATTCAATCCAGAGTTATGGTTCTTGTCAGTGTGTGTTCCATTGATGATGGTGAACACATGTGCAAAGTTTCATTCACATCCAATGAATGGTTGCATAGATATCTTAAACTTAGACGCAAAAGTTTAACCTGGGTGTCTACAGACAACGACAACGCCGATGATGCCAGGGTCATGACAATTACTCTCCTTGGACTTCATCCCGGCAAGCTAAAAAAACAATATAGTCTCTACTATTAAACTCCTTTCTCATCACAGATTTTAACAGCATCAACCACTATCCTCAGGTCCTCTATGACCAAATTGTCAAAGATATATAATGGTCATACTTACCTTTATGCACTAAGGTCGTGGTTTCAAACCAAGCTCAGTTTCAAATCTTTTAGAGAAAATTTGCTGCTTACTTGCAGAAGGACGTTGGTTCTACTGATTCATTCAGACATCTTTCTATACCAAAGTATTGAAAATGGAAAAAGAAATCATTCAACCAACATCCCTTCCACAAGTTCAGACCTTAAGCCAATTAATTACAGTAAAAAATGTATTTGAAAAGTATACAAAATGCACAGCGTTTGGAGACCACCCTCCTCCACAGGGGTCCGCAGTTGAACACAATTATCGTTCTCTTTGTATATATTTGCTGAAATTTATAGAAAGTATGTATAAAGTGACGACAGAGAAAGTGAAACATCTATTCTCACCTGCTTACCACGCGAAAACCAATATCCTTCCTGTGAAACACTGCATCAAAACGTATCATTGCCGCACCTTTCTGGGCAACAGACGCAGCTGTCTCAAAATTGGATTCCATCGCCATGATGGCCAAAACACGCCCGCCATTTGTTACAATGGTGTCATCCTTCTGGGTGGTGCCGGCATGAAATACTGTCAAGCCAAGATCCTCTGCTTCTTCAATACCTGGAATTATTGTTCCCATACACATGGGAAAATAGATATAAATAATGTGTTTTTTCCCCCCCAAATAATCGGCGAAATTTGGCCCCATTCCCCCATCAAAATAGTTTTTTATTCCCACTTGAAGTCAGAAAAATTCCTATCAAATTTTTTTTTTATCTATTTTATTTTTTTTTTCTATAAAGTGTGGTTTAATGCCAGTTTAACAGTTTAAAACAATAAATGAACAGGGATGTTGACCTGTTAACTGTTTTAAATATACATACTTATGATTTTTTTATTTTTTTAATTTTATTTTACAATCTATTAAAATTCCCCCAATCGCTCATTTTTCCCCCCTTCAAAAGGCACAAACACCTTCCCCTAAAAGTAAAACAAACAGGAATAGCCTTCAAACATCATATTATATGTGGTCATTGTAATGAGCATGGCATTTTAATTCACAATAGCTTTCCAGTGAATAAGTTGTAAAATACATCATTTAAGATATATACAAGTGGCAGATTTGTTATGAATAATTTTGTAGACCATTTTTTTATAGTACTGTTTCCATAATTCTATGAAGAAAAAGAGTAAAAACACTGAATATAAAAGGGTATTAATTCTCCATAGAATAAGAGTTATCACATATGATCCCTTATCTCCCCTTAATGGTAGTGTACACAATGTAAAGTTTCATTGATGTATTGATACTTGCTGGGATTCAAGCTTGCTAGTAAACTTAAATCTATTTTTTCATAAAAAGCGACAAAATTATAAAACCAAAACAGAATTATTCCACTTGTCCCCTAGAGTCCCTTTAATGATAGTAAACATCCATATATACATGTAGTTAACTGATGTATGGCTAGAAGTTTCTCGAAGATATGAACTAAATAATTTTAACCAATTTTTCTGAAGTATGAAAGGGACCGTAGTTTTGCCCAGTATTATTTGTTCCCATGAGTTAATACTGCTTGTCTAGGCATTTTTATTCAAACTAACAACCCATTATATATAGGGTCTAGCTTCTCACAGTATGTGCCCAGGACCTTGTTAAGTCGATGAATTCGTACCTGTTATGTGACAGCCCTTTTTATAGGAGCCTGGATATCCTCCACTGACAAGAACCACTCCCAACACCTTTTTGGTGACATCAAACTCTGGTACATGCTCTTTTAAGGTACCTTCAACACATGCCATACATGTGGAGTACAGATCTGACTTCATTAAGGGTAGTATGGACTGAAAAGTTAATGTAGAGAACAAATCAAATTTCATTAAATGATACACTCTCAATCCATATTGATGGGAAATTTTACAGTATATATCTGAGCAGTGCATGTCGTCTTTATACAACAGCGAAACTGCAAAATTTTATTTAAATGGTTTGATGGGAATCAGTAGATCAGGAAAAACCTGAGGTTGGCTTTTTACGTATGTACATATACATGTATATAAGGTTAAAAAGATAAATAATTAGCCATTTCAATCAAAATCAAATATTAATCAGTTCCTGTACAAAGGGATGCAATGTTTATCCTCTGATTATTAAATTAATGTATTATAATTTTATTTGAAAATATTAATAATTATTTTCAAAAGCAACTTAAATGTCATAGCACAACTTAAGACGAATATTTTACAAAACAGTTTAAATCCGAGACAGAGATCAGTAATGGCCACAACATCAAACCTATTAGATTTGTTCAGTGTTTTTTTTAACATTTTGAGTAATGCAATGAAACTACAGTCAAATATGTGTAAGCAGTCACCTCTATTAAGCAGCCACCTGTCTTTAAGCAACCTTATTTTCTAATTCTCATTTCTATGCTTTCATAGTGAATTAACCTGTATTTAGCAACAACCTGTCTTAAGAGGCCACTTTCGCCCCTCCCTTTGGCTGACTGCTTAAGACAGATTTGACAGTAATTGCAATTAAATCTCTAAACTTATTTTCTTAAATATGATTAATTTATTGACTTTAAAATCCATTATTAAACCCTTTACTTCATAGATACACGTTTTCACGCACCAATCACAGGTCTTTGAAAACAGTGCAGGAAGAGTTCAGATTGCTCATAACGATCAATCTGAACACTTCCTGCACTGTTTTCCACTCTGTCAGTTAATATAAACATAATTCACCCATTGCTGATATGTGGTGAATTAATGCTTTCAATATTAGGTGTCCAAAGGCGTCTATATGAAGTAAAGGATTAACTGACCAGTGCAGGTAATTTATCATTGGATATGCACACTATAAATGAATCTTCCATATAATTTAATTTAATGAACTCACTTAAATCAAGGACCAAGCTTAGCTTAGGTTCAGGGGTTCATTTTCACAAAACCTTTTTTTAAACCTGGCTCCTGTTTCACCAAAATTAAATTTTAATCTAAGAAAAGCAGCCAGGTGACCATGATTTTAGACTTGTTCCAGTAAAACTGCACATGGTTTTACTGATATTGATAATATAATAGATAATAACCTATCAAGATGTAATTTTGGATTGATAGTCCGACGTGCTACCGATTGAGCTAATCAGGCCCAGCTATACTTGAACCGGTTTTGTATAATAGTATGTCTTACATTGAACAAAAGATATACATCTATACATCACAAAAAAGAAATATTTCATTAATTGGTTCGTTAAATGAAGCAAAAACAACTATTGATAAAACTCACCTGAGTTTCTGGATCCCCAAATCTACAGTTAAATTCCAAGACCTTGGGACCATCTGCTGTCATCATAATGCCAGCATATAGCACACCTATAGTCGAAAAATTGTTGAACATTTAACAAAATTTCTCTTAATTTATTTTAGATTGACTGTGATGTAAGCTTGGTTCTATAGTTAATAACTTTCGACTCCTAAGTGGAACTTATATTGTGCATTGTTTTTGAGAAGCCATTAGGTCAAGCCGGGAACCGAAACCCCAGACCTCTGGTGTAAGCATTACCAGAGATGCCAACCCTTAATTACTAAAAATAGGAGTGTGGTCGAAAGCAAGCGTTTTGCGGAGGAGGGGTGTGTGGGGGGGGGGGGGGGGGGTTCTGGGGGTCCTCCTCCCAAAATTTTTTCAAGTTGTAGATGCTCTAAGATGGTATTTCAGCACTTTTCAGTGATAAAAAGTCGTGTATTCATTAAGAAATATTTCATAATACCTGATGAAAAAGAGAATTGAGTGATCGAGTTTTATAGAATTAAAAAAGCTGACAAACTGATGAAAAGCGAGGCTTTATTGAACATTCAAATTAAGCTTTATTGGGATTTAATTACCGACTTATCCATTGGCTGAGTTGTCGCAACCATTGTCGATATTTTCCTTGACAACGACTGACAAGTTGAGCGGGTGATGTGCTGTTTTGTAGCAATGTTTTTTCAAATCACCCATCCCACCGTGAGATAACATAATTTCTGCATTGCAAACCTTGCAGAATGCAATAATGCACCCCCATCTTCGATGTCGAAAAGCAAGGATATGCATCGGTGTAACTTTTAATAAATGTTTGTTTATGTTCGTACTTTTTTTTCTTTGGTGGTGTTGCAACCGCCATATTGGATTTTGAAGGTTGTTGATCGGCCTTTCCGGATCATCCGATATTGTTTTCGGGTATTTTCCGGATAACCTAATTAATAGCGCTTCAAGAGGTGACGTAGCGCGTACGGAAATGTCCGAACATCTAAACCGGTGTCAATGTAAACAGTGCTGATTATTTGTTTATCCCGTGAAATTTATCACGGACCATTTTTTTTTAAAAATCGGGAGACAATTCATGGAAAATCGGAGAGCGGATTTTTCATACAAAAATCGGATTTACTCCGCCAAAATCGGAGGAGTTGGCATCTCTGCATTACCCACTACACCAACGACATATAAAGCTACATGTAGTTTGCTTCTTTGCAGTCAAACCTGTGTAAATGATCACCTTTTTTGAGCAGCCACTTTCCTTAAGCAGCACCCATGAGGTTCCAGCTAAGAATAGAATCACTGTCGAACTCTGCAGAGGGGTAGGAATCCTCCGAATGGGTGTCATGTTCATTTTATCATCTTTTGTCATGTTCACTATTGTGGTTAAATTATCAACCCCTGTATGGTTCCAGGGAGCCATGAATGATCACTGTGGCTTATGCATGTCATAAGAAGCGACAAATTGAGTAATACGATAGAATTTGCTGAAACTCTGCAGTTCTGCAGGTATCAAGGTTCTAGGTTCATTCTGCATATTCATTTGTTGATGTATTTTTTTAATATGTATGTTAATTTGTTGTTTTTGTACATGCAGAGTGAACCTTGTATCTTCCTTCCTATTGGTGTCCAATAACCTATAATGTGTTGGTACGCCATAAAACCCTATTCATTCGTTCATTCATTCTTAAGCAGCTACATTTTCTATTTCCCATTTCTATGCTCTCAGGGCAAATAGTATTAAGCAACCTGTCTTACAATGGCCACATTTCCTCCTTTCCTGAACTGGCTGCTTAAGACAGGTTTGACAGTATAAACCATTCTGAGGAATCCAATGTCTCATCAATATAACTTTTTATCACATAATTTACAGTGCAGGAATGTAATGAACCCAATATTTTTTTTATTAACCTTTCAAAATAACACTTCACATTCATCGTACAGTATAACTCGGATCTCGTATGTAAAATGCCAAACTACATTCCGTCTTCCCGACTGCAATACTCTAGTTGTATCATGATGTTTGTCCAATAATTTTTCATGAAAGAGATTTGTTCATGGAAGCAAACTTAATCATGCATTGCATGCAAGTAATTTTCATATTTTAGAGTGGAGTGCATGAAGTTTGGATTACATGCAACTTTGTAAATATATATTTAGAGAAGAAGGAAGTATTTAAAAGCTATCATTTTCTTACCAACATACGGCATTCCTTCTTCTTTCAAGCCATCTACAGTTTTTTGTATTATTTCTTCTTTTATTTTCCTTTGATCCGACAACCCAAGCTGTTAATAATCATGTAGATATAAACACTTAACAACAGTTACTATGTAAAGTGTAACAATAGAAACATTTACACGGCAGGTTAAATACCACGCCCCCTCCCCCACACCCTCAAACCTTATTTCAAGAGAACTTTTAATTTGCTTATTAAGCCCTGTGTTTATGGTTAGCTGACACAACAAAATTATGGTGGGTATGTAGGCAGTATTTTCTTTTCTATTTTTATTCTAATTTTTATTTCATGGAGAAAATGTCATAATAATGAACTATTACTTATATTAAAGCAATTTTATAAGAGTTTAACTTGTTTTTCTATTAAAAAAAAAACAAAACTAATTATGATATGAAATAAATAAGGAACAATACAAATATAATATTTTAACACCTTAAGCAGAATCGTTCTGCAGTTTTTCATACTTTTACAAAAAAAAGAAAGTTTTTTTTCAAGATAAAAAACGACACACAGAGCCCGGGCTGTGTTCAGTTTGCTTAAACGTTAAATTTGTTTGCAAATGTTTGATAACAGAAGCGAACTGAATGACACGTTAAATGTTTACTATCAGATAAAACACCTCTGCGAGCTGTTTGCTTGTGTTTAATCACGTGACTTAATGGGAAGTGGAGGGACACGCAGAATAGACCAATTTCTGTTTACTTTTCTTCGTTTGGTCACCATTTGTGTTTATAAACATGCTTAACTATGCTGAACGCAACCTAGGACTCAAGTTTAGGATCGGTAAGGTAAATTTTACTACATAAACAGTATCATTCTAACTATTTGTAGATTCATATTAAATACAAATACTAAAATACACACAAATGTTGTAATATTAAAAAAAAATTACTTTCGGATAAGGGCAGACAGTCCCCATTCCCCCTGTGTTTGGCCCCTCATCTCTGTCTAGCAGACGCTTGTGATCCTGTGCAGCTGGCATCAAGGTCACACTGCTGCCGTCGCTGAACGCAAGAACCTGGAATGTATAAAATCCATTTTAAACAGATATATTTTGAAAATTAAATTTGAAATAATTTTGAATTGAATAATCAAAAGACAAGAGCTGTCGGAAGGACAGTGCTCTCAACTATTTCGATGCTGTTCTAAAACAACAGCTTTTTCAGGAAATAAGTACCAAATTGAAGACAATCAATATAAAAACTCAGGGGTGGTAAAATCAAGCTATAATTATTGTTTGTCTGTTAATAAAGTCCAGCATTAGAAAACGCAGGTTGGGTATAATCATCAGGGCTAGAAAATTCGACTCGTCTGCTTGCCATGATGAGTACTCATTTGACCAGGATGAGCAAGATTAAAGAACAGCATGACCTTACAATTTCTTTGAGTTTAGCTTAAACAAAATCAAAATATGCAAGAATTTGATACCGTGAAACTTAAGTGCTATAAAATACAACTTACAGACACTTCTTCTCCATACAGCAACTCCTCAACAACCACCGTCTCTCCAGCACTGCCAAATTTCTTATCCTGAAATGGTCGTGTGCAACTCCAACTAGATCATTGCATAAGGCCAAAATATAATATACATCTGTTTCTGAAACTTGTGTGATTTAATAATGATGTGAATTTGCATAAAATTGACTTTAAAAGTGTTTTCCCTCACAATTTGAATATTCCATTCAATGAGACTTTATAGGAAGATTGAAGAATTTTAAGGGACATTTGATTAAAAAGTGTGACAAAAACATAAAGATTTGAGGGACATGGAAAACCCTGCTTGTGCAGCATATTAAGTCATACAAATATACACTGGTTAGTCGTCCAAATTTATGATGTTGTCCAACCTTGGACGGAATTTAGACACTTGGACATTTTCTTTCTGTTTCATGTTTTGGACAAGAAAAATCAAACTAGTGGTCTAAACTACACATATCAAGGCGTTTCCTATGTGGCTAGACACACATGGAAAATAGTCTCACAATCACAGTTGTACTGAAAATACAGCACTCAAGTATATCCTGGTGAAGACAGACGTCCAGACACACATGCACCAAACCGTCATTGTGACAATGATCAAGCTCATAACAAGCAGGCTTGACAAAATTTGTGGAAATTTATAATTTGAAAATGAATCTATACCTGCAAAACATCTTTGACAGCTTGACAGGCCTCGTGTTTATTAGCTGCTATGACAACACCTTTCCCTGCTGCCAGACCACTGGCCTTAACAACCAATGCAGGGAAATCAGCCCTGAAATATTTTATTATAAACTCAAAAAGCAATTCTTTCACAACAGACTTATGAAAACAATATAAAGATGATTCAATATTACACTGCAGCCAAGTAGTATATCTCAGGCCTGAAAAATTAATGTTGTGTTTTAAGATTTCATCCTGACAAGCCTAATACCTGTATTATTTTTTATACTTCAAAGTTTATGGTCGATAATTTTTTTTCCCCTTCTTTCCATGTTCCTGCAAAATATAATTTAAAACTGAATAAGCTGCGCACCTCATACATTTGGGCTTCTTGTCTGGTAACGTTTACATTAAGAATGAAGCGCAACTGTTCTGAGGTAATCTTGAATTTTGTAATTCTTACTGATCTACATTTGTATATATCTGTGAAATAGATTCCTCTAATATCCAGGTTCGTGGAAACTATAAACTTGAAAATATAGTCCAGCACTGTATTTAGCAGGTGTGTATAACGAAGATTCCCACCCACCCCTTGTAAATGTAACTGGTACTTTGCAGCCTGGAATTCAGCGGCAACACACACTTTAAAGGGAATATATCAGGATTTTTTTTTTTTAAATTTTCAAATTGATTAAAAACTTCTTTTTTTTCCAAATTAAGCGTGTTCATACATACTGACTAACCATGTTTTGTTAAAAGCATACCAAAGGGATTTCCTAACTTGGACTACGCGCCTAGGCTAGACTAAAATAGATTCCCGCTTAAAGTTGCAATATATCTTGTGACATATTAAACAAGTAACAAGATTTCAATTGATCCATTATACAGGTTTACACATGGTAAAAATGATTTCATCTTAGAAAGAATCGGAATGATGATGCGCAGGTCGGCAAGCAGTATTTAAATGCTGTCCATTTTTTAGAATGGTGATTTTGTTTCAAGTTTACCATACCGATTTAAATATCCGTTTTGTCAGTTTGGTGTACTGACATACTGTACCATTCGAATTTCATTTATTAATGATAATTAGATGCTTTTTATCCATTTTAAAAGTAGTTTTACTTTAATTAAGACATATATAGCGTTTTTTCCCCTGATAGATATACTCCCTTTAAGTGTATGGAGGGTGTACTTTTCCACTAGGCTACCATTTCTGCATTAATTGATACATCTGATGAAATCAACGATCCATACCATGACATTTGTATCACAAAGAACAATCTCAATCAACAAAATGTAGCGGTAGTCTAGTGGTGGAGCAATTGCCACGCATGTATAAGTTTGTGGATTCTATACCCGTCAAGGTAATACAAAAGTACTTTCTCGCTTGACACTAAGCATTTGTTGATAGTTCTGGTCCCGTTGGCCCAATGTCAGTATTTGACTGGGTGGGTTATCATAACTAATGTCTGCGGCACGACACTCCAATGGGCAGCGCTTAGAATACCGTCTCAGGTAGACATCATCACAATACAACTGAAAATTTGTTGAGAGCAATGCTAAAACACCATACAACAACAGCTACAACTCAATCAACAGGAGAGTGAGAGTTGATGTTATATCATCAAGAAACCTTGTCACTGTGTCAAAACCCATCTGTATCAATAATAGAATTTCAACTACCACATGTAGGGTCTCAGTGGCGGAATGGTCTAAGGGGCCGTCTTAAGATCACTTAACTCTCATAGCTAAGGTTGTAGATTCGAGTCCCGCTAGCTCCAGAACTTTATGTGAGGAAGTTTCCAGTCACTTGCGGAAGGACGATGTTCTACTCAATCTGAGTTTTTCCTCTACCAGTAAAACTGGATGTGCCATATATAACCTAAAATGTGTTGGAAATGGCATTAAACCCTATTAAAAAAAAATCAAAAAAAAAAATCAACTACCACATAGTGCATACAGTCACCTACTCATTTATGTAGCTGGATGCCTCTTCCACATTTGTAAAACAACTGAACCTTGCAGTCCTTATGTTGTGTCTAACCATAAAGTTCTTTGCAAACTCCTTACTCGCTTCAATCTGGGAAGCAGCTTTACTCGGTCCAAAGCAAGCTATACCTGTGGGTGAAAAATTCATTTGCAAGCATAAAAATTATGAAAGTGATACAAGAAAACACACTTAATAAACACTTGTAAAAATATATAGACTAAATGCCCAAGGTCTACAATGTCCATCAGTACAGACCTGTAATGGAATGTTGTCTCATTATGGTGAACATATGCGGTACATTATTTGCAAATACTTTAAGTGGTTTACAAGTCCATCCTTAAAAAATATATTGTTTGCCGTGAACCTACTCACTCAAAATTGCAGCCATCTAAATTTTTTTATTGATTTTCTAAGAACTTAATTTTTTCCATGTTTTCTGTCCATTTTCCTTTAAAATGACTGTAAAATCAAAATTTGGCAAAAAACAAAAAAACTGGGTTGGAGCGCAGCAAACACATCTTTTTAAGGATGGTCCAAAGTACTGAGTGTACACCAAACATTGTACCTATTCCTAATCATGAACCTCTAAGTAAGACTCAGACCTACGGGGCTGTGTGTTGGGTGCAAAACATCGTCTCATTATGCGAGTGATTTTCAATTCTGACTGGTGGTTAGAAGATACTAAGCCAACATGAAATATCGCACAAAGACCTTGACCATTGAGCTTTCACCCTGGCTCTTACGTGAGACAAATTATCCGATTATTGCTAGCATTTCTGTCAAGTCATATAAAAGATATGAAGCAGACATAAAACATTGAACATATTTCTGACCTTGAACATCCGAATATGGCCTTGACCTTTGAGCTACAGACCTAGAATTATGCGCTACATGCCAACTCATGGTCAACATTTGTGCCATGTGATTTCACAATATGTCAAATGATTTACAAGACATGGAGTGGACACAAAAACTGTGTTCCTATTTCTGACCTTAAACCTCTACGTGTGACTGAGCTACTGACCTGGGTATTGCACATAACACATTGTCTGATTATGGTGAACATTTGAATAATGTTATTGAAAAGTCTGTCATGTAATTTCAAGATACGGAGCAGACACCAAATTGTGTACCTATTTATGACAAACCTTTTAAGTGCGTGCATGACCTTTGAGTTACAGACCTGGGTATTGTGCGTCACCTGTCGCCTGATTTTGGTAAACCTTATGCTATATAGATGTTATTTTAAAATCTGTCAAGTATTAACATTGAACCTGTGTGACCTTGAACTTTGAGCTATAGACCTTGGTCTTGCTAACACCTGTCATCTGATTAAACATTTGTGTCAAAATCTGTCATGTGGTTTACAAGATACGGAGCAG
The DNA here is from genome assembly GCA_029582155.1 of Panopea generosa. Lineage (NCBI taxonomy): Eukaryota > Metazoa > Mollusca > Bivalvia > Adapedonta > Hiatellidae > Panopea > Panopea generosa. The sequence goes on along the minus strand of CM055910.1, from coordinate 34,162,056 downwards.
ACACCAAATTTTGTTCCAATTTTTTTCACGTTGAACCTCAAAGTGTGACCTTGACTTTTAAGTTATGGACATGGGTCCTAAGCACAACACATTGTTGTCTTATGGGGAATATCCATGCATTTTATTTCAAAATCCCTGAATGCACGAGACAGTTATATTCGGATAAGATTGCATGGTCGAATTTTCATCTTGCTGGGTGGGAACATAGCAATGCTGTGTGTACATGCTTTTATATTTCAATACAGTTTTAGCCATGTTGTTTTCTCTCTACTACCTTCTGATTTGAGATGATCTGAAATGCCAGCAGCCAGAGGGTCTTCTGGTCCAACCAAAACCAGGTCGATTCCTTTGTCCTTGCACCACGCACTAATTTCATCAAAATCTTTTATGTTTAAACCTGCAATAAACCCAACAGAAAGTCCATGATGTCCCACTTTCTAACGTCAAACAATAGTTTATTAAGATTTAAGAAATATACAAAACAAATCACATAGAAATATTTTGAAATCATAAGTGAAGAAATTAAAAGTCAATGGCCAGAGTTTCAGAGCCCAAAATAATTTTTTTAGAAATGGTTATTCACCCTCAAATTTGAAATGGTCAACTAAGATGTAGGCATATTTACTCCCAGATATTTAAATATGTTGGTAAATAGGCAAAATATCTAAGTTCCATTGTAATTACTTGATTAAACAGATCAGACTTCTAAAACTTGCAAATGTACACAATAGTAAATATATTTGAGTAGGTTATTAAGTTTGATTGCATTTGCCTTCCACAAGATATAATATAACAAGTAAAGGGAATATATATTATATCAGTATTTTTCAAAAAATTTTAAAATTTACTAAAAACAGTTTTTTCTAATATATGTCTATATATTCACTCACTGCCTCATCATTGCCAAAAATATATATATTTAAACATGCCAAAATAATTTATTGAGAAGGGACAATTACCTAACTTGGGCTACACGCCTAAGTTAGGCTATTCCCACTAAAATTTTATGATAGTGGGATCACACAATTTCCTTCTGAAACAGCTTTTAACCATGTGTGTGGCACTGAACAGTATACTTACTGACATTGTCTATTTTGCCACACTTTGCAGTTCCTGCGTTACCAGGGGCAACATATATAACTTTGACCTCTTGAGATTGAGCCAGTTTCCATGACAGTGCATGCTCTCTACCTCCGCTGCCTATCACCAGAACATTGGCAGACATGTTCTGAAAATATCCATTTGAAACAGTGTAAAATTTTAATGACTTTTTAAATTTTCATTCAAGATATTTTTAATTGCACTTGGACACACCTCTTATATATAATAATGAATTCCCCGGAATGGGGATAGAAAATAATTAAAATATTATATTCATGCAAGAGTTATCTAACTTGGTTAATGTAGTAGGTTTAATGTCAGACTAAGAAATATTGTAGGATGTATTGTGTGAAGTTTCGATCAAGTACATTAAGTGATTTTTGAGATATAAACTTGATTGTAGAAAACTTTAACCAGTATTTCTAAGTAAAACATATTTACAAACAAGAGGGCCAAGATGGTCCTATATCGCTCACCTAAGTGACCTTGAGTCACCCAACTTAAGTAGATTATATAATACAATGTACACTCAAAATTCCAGAAGAACGAAATTGGCAAGTAGTTAGAATTTTGATTTGTTTTGAAGATGTAACAGATGCGTAGAAGAGTTGTGCGATAACAATAATATCCTTGTGTGGATATCTGGATAACAGATATCGAAAGAAAGTTTTCACTATATATCCATATATTAAAAGAAAACCAGCATCCTCTCCTGGAGACTATGTTTTTTGACAAATGGCAATGGCTGGAATGAACTTAGTAGAGGTTCACCCATGGTAAATGTCAGTGAAATTACATCGAAATCAGGTCAGTAGATTCTGACAAGAAAGTTTTTGAAGTTTTTACAATAGCTGCTTATATAGTAAACTAGCATCTTACTGTGGCCGTCTTGCTTTTTAACAAATCACAATGGCTTGAACAAACTAGGTAAAGAGTCACCCAAGAAACATTTCTGCAAAATTGTTTTAAAATTGATCCTGTGGTTTCTGACAAGAAGATATTTTAAATTTTTACTATAGCTTATATAGTAAACTATCCCACCCCCAGGCCACCATGTTTTTTTACGAATCACTACGGTTTGAACAAACTTGGTGAAGGGTCATCCAAGGAACATTTCTGTGAAATTATATTAAATTAAGCCAGTAGTTTCTGACAAGAAGAACTTTTATGTTTTTACTAATTAAACTTGCCCCACCTCCTGGCGGCCGTGTTTTTTGACGAATCAAGATGGCTTGATCAAACTTGGTAGAGGGTCACCCAAGGAACATTTCTGTGAAGTTATATCAAAATTGGCCCAGTAGCTCTTGACAAGAAATTTTTTTTTAAGTTTTTACAATAGCTTATATAGTAAACTAACCCCACCCGTCTGACCGCCATGTTTTTTGACGAATCACTACAGTTTGAAGAAACTTGGTGAAAGGTCCTCAAGGAACATTTCTGTGAAATTATTTTAAAATCGAGCCAGTAGTTTCTGACAAGAAGATTTTTTTAAGTTTTTATTAATTAAACTTGCTCCGCCCCCTGACGGCTGTGTTTTTTTACGAATCAAGATGGCTTGATCAAAGTTGGTAGAGGGTCACCCAAGGAACATTTCTGTGAAGTTATATCAAAACTGGCCAAGTGGTTTCAGAGGAGAAGTTGTTAGAAGCTAAAAGTTAATGACGGACGACAGACACCAGGCGATCACAAAAGCTCACCAGTAAGCCTTCGACTCAGTTGTGCTAATACAGTTCTCAATAAATATTTGGTTAACAGGCCAAGATATAAAAGTAAAACGCCTAGGCGTCATTTCGTGCATTCTTGGCTATTTTGGGGGGTCTAATTTATATATGCCAAACCCTGCATGCTGAGCTTACTTGACAGATATTCAATTAATTCTTAAACAGTAACAGACAATTCCAAAAAAAAAAAAAATGTATTTATGCTTTATTAGTTGCGCAATGATCACTGAAAAACTCACAATCTACCACTCATCTTCATCATAACTAGGATCTCCATCCTTCTCACATACATATGAACCTTTTTGGAAAGCAATGAGGGAGATTAGGTTTTGAAATGAGGGAGATTGGATGCAAATGAGTGAGATTTTTTTTTTTGCGCCATAAAATTTGAAAAATATTGTCATTTCGGTATAATTTTACATAATTTCTTAATAATTCAAGTATATCAAACCATAAAAGATGGTGTTTTGTCATATTATATAGAGAATATAAATTAATAACAAGAGTAATAAGTAATATAGAATCATGATTATTTTTAGTAAAATTTTGTTTCTTCATTAAAGCATATAAAAGTTGAGGTGGGGGTAAACCTTTTTTTGAAACCTAACATTGTAACCCAACAAGTCTGAATACTAATTTTATTCATCACAACTACTCTAATACCACAAATAAATTTCCTGAATGAATATGAATGTGGTGAAGGTAGCATTATATTTTTTTTTTTTGGGTAAAAATTCAACCATGTAAGTGTGATTTTGTCCAAAAAAAACAGGGTCGGTGGGTAGAAAACTTTTTTTAACTTTATTATCAAGTGCTTATGTAGATATTTGCTGTAAAGAAAATATCCATTTTGATCCCGTATAATGTGAGTGTCCTAGTACTTGTACTTGTTGAGAAATAGTGTAAAAACGAAAACTTAACGTTGGAGCTAAATATAAATGTTTGACGCTGCCGCTGTCCCCGTAGCAAAAATCTCACTTTCCCTCCTTCGTCACAGCGAGACAAAAAAGTACATGTACACACACATATATATATATATGAATGTGAATATTTCATATCCAGTATTTTTTATCCCCTTATGCAGGAAAATATAAAAAAAACAACATGTTTAATAAGGTGATTACTTTGTTTTGTTTTTTGCCCCATTTTCATCATTATGAAGCTATTCTCTCTCTCTCCCCCCCTCCCCCCCCCCCCCCCCCCCCCCCCCCACTCTCACCCCTCCTCCGGCCCGAAAGAAAAACAACACTGCCTGCAGTAATAAAAAACATTAAAAGTAATTCTGAGAGCAAATTCAGAATACTTCTAAGCCAAAATTAAGACTAAGACTAAAAACATTACATACCACAATTTATCCTAGAAACTGAGATTTTAAAAAAAGCCAATAACACACTGTTGTTACAATTTTAAATGTTAACACAAAAACTTGGCATGATGTCTGAAAATCTGACATTATAAATGACATTCAATACCACAGTACACTAAAATGCCATATTATTCCGAATAAATGCTTGCATTTTTCAAAACCCAGGAGAGCATTTATTTTTGTCCCTCAAATTTTGTTTATTTATTTTTTAAGAGTTTTACAAACAATACTGTGTTTGATCATTTGTTTACAAACAGAATATACACATTGCAATCAGGCTCCTTTTTGCTGAAAATACTGTAACAAAAAAAATAGATGTTAGCAGCACTGAGAAAACCAGGCCAGAAAACATTGCTGCCAATGGTTGACCTGTGACCTCTCCACATTCAGCGTGCTTGCGACAGTTTGGACTCTTGTTCAGCAGACTTCACTGTAGCAAAACCATTCACATCAACCATGATTTGGTGTCTCCACTCCCCAAGAGCCCCTCTGACATAGTAGAGGACAGTTTTTAAGTTCTGAGCTTTTACCGCATCATTGTTCCTGCAGTGCTATGGGAGTGCAGCAGTTTTTCTGTGCTTCTTACAATGTCAGGGACTACTCGGATAGATCTTGTAATGTTCAGTGTTAGCATAATACACAGTCAGGTCTTATCATTGTTGTCCGAGCTGCCCTCAAACCCAGGCAGAACTTAGAACTGCAGGGCAAAAATGCTGGGCTGTAATATCACATGGAAGTGCATCAAATTTTCAAAATTTAGTGAAAGACAGAAATGACTGGACAATACAATGAACACTGAATAGTTGGTGTATATATATATGGGAGAGATAATAAATTAATTATAAATTAATTAATAACCCAAACAATACTGAATTCTTTAAAATTATATATATATATATATATATATATACATATGCTGGGCCCCAATTAGCTCAGTCCATAACACATCTCGACTAAAGTCAATCCATGGGTTGTGAGTTTGAATCCCCACATGGCAGCAGTCTAGGTGATGATTGATATACGACATTTGTGACTCTCTCTCCTCAAGTTGTCCCCCCCCCCCCCCCAACTCCTACGTTCATGGCCAGTAACCTGTGTGATCAGGTGTTAGCCCAAATTTTACCCCAGGGACCCAGCTACTACAAACTTGAACTACCATCGAAAAATAAACAAAAAACATATATCTGACAAAATATCATAGGCGTATCCAGAATTTCCAGTCAAGGTAGTGGCACATTAATTGCGTATTAAATAAGTTCAGTAAATTTTACGGTGGGGGGGGAGTACAACCCCCTCTAAATCCGCCAGTATTCTGGTGCAGCTACGTTGAAGGGTCTCCTGAAAATAATTAGAAACGTTCTGTGCTTTATTCATACATAAAAATAGGTTGACACACACTGACGTGCCTACCTTCGGCAAATCTGCTTTATTTACCTTTACAGACACGTCAAATTTCCCGCAATAACTTCACTTATGACAGACATGTGCCGCCGGTGTTGCGTTTTAATTACACGGTGGTATTAATTAAAAGCCCAGTCAAATTTATGCTCCGCCGCAATTCTGCAAGGAATAAAATCTAGATAATTTTTTATTAGGCTAATATTAAAAATATTTAGAGGCGAAGATATCATTTTATATGAGTAACAGATGTCTGTGTATTGGTAAAAATATTCCTATCAGTCAATAGTTAATTTTTCAATCCTATTATTAGGGCAATATGGATAACTACTACATATATATAAATGCATATAAATACATGTATGCATTGGAGTAGTTAATCTGTTATTTTTATAATTTTTTATCCATTCTTTACTAGTCACAGTGTTTCCTATCCATATAGTTGACATTTCACCACCGGGTCTTTATAATTTTAATGTACGTGTCAAATTTGATGCAAATCTATTCTATTGTTTGAGGCGCATGTTTCAGTCTGTAAAGATGTAATGTTTGTTTGGCTTTTATAAATACAATAGCAGTAGCAAATGTATTTTTGAAAATATTTATTTTTCAAAATGTTTGTCTATTTATATCTTGCATTGAATTTTTCAACCTAAATAATCTTTTTGTGATATTTCGAAAACGGTTGGTTTTGAAAAATAAGGAAACGTATTTACCTCTAGAAATATTGTTCTACTAATAATACTTTCAAGAACTTGTATAAGTTTATAGATCTATATAAATCCATAATACTTAATGAGTCTTTTTTTAATGTTTAAAAAATAAAAAAAAAAATTGACCGAAACAAGCAGGGCAAACAACACTTACCCCCGGCTTTATATTACAACCCACAGATCTTTTCGAGTCAGCGGTCACATCTCAACCATTATGTGGTTTAAGATTAGACAGACTGTATACGTTAAATACAATAAATATGGAGATTCCGATGCTGTACAGCTCTGCTTGAAACCACACAATCTGCGATCCCAGCCATTATACGCTGGTCATGCATATGCCATGCCGACTCCGATTCCGTACAAACTTTCGTAATCGGTGGCGGATCAAAGATTTCAGTTTAGAGAGGGGGCGGGGATTCTTAGGGAGCGCAACACAAAATGTGAACGGGCGCACATGTTTTCCAGTAGAAGTATAGTGAATTTTAATAAAATATGAGGGATTAGGGTGTGTTGAAGGGGGGGGGGGGTTAACGAGTAGATCCGCCTTTGGTATTTGTATTTGATACAACTCAATAAACGAAGGAATGAAATTCAATACCATTAGTTGAAGAAGAACTATGCACTTATTATCATTCCAATTTACCGGTCAAATTCCACAAGTATGCAAGGATTTATATCTGGAGAATTTTTTATTAATGTTAGAAATGACCAGAGGGGTTTATAGATAGTAGTGTATGTGACCAAGGACTTATAAATATAGAGAAGGAAAACAACATCAAGGTTACATCAAGGAATTATATACTTGCTATTCTATCAACATTTAGTAGGGCGATGCAAGTTCCCTATCCTTCTACACAAGTCATTAATGTGACTTACACTCTTAAGATTGGTAGAACTATAGAGCAAAAGGTCTGATTTCCCAATCCTAAGGTAGGGCAATATCAAGAAACCGTAGCAGCTAATTCTTATGCAATATGTATATAGTGTATAATGTATACTGAACCAAGGAATTAAAGCAGCTAATTCTTATGCAATATGTATATAGTGTATAATGTATACTGAACCAAGGAACTATAGAAGAGTCTATCTCTAATTTCTTACCTAAACTTTTTTTACAGAAGTTACATAATCATACAATTTGGACTAAGTTTTTTGAATTGGTCAATTTTCTATAATTTCTGTCTCATTTTATTCGATAACACTGTTTTCCTGTAAATAACTACTTAGTGTAAGCACGGAATCTTTACTGGTGTTTTTTTAACGGTGTGCCCAAGGAATGCATTATGTCGGATGATAGGGTTGGCTATATGATTTTAATACCGTATCTCGGCTATTGAGAAATATTTTGCACACAAGCAGAGGCTCGATCCCTTTGAAATGTAATACACATATCTAGGTTTCCCCATAACGGGGAGGAAACCGTGCCCCAGGAAATTAGGCAACGAAATTCTGATACGCAGGAAATAGGAAGACGACTACATCAGGTGGAAAATTAGATATTTTAAAAGACTTCCACTCTGGGGAATGTTAATAAGGTGTCGTTCCTGGGGATGAGAATTACACAACCAATTATACAATTTGTCTAATTCATCTCGGCATTACCACCGTAACTCTCCCCAATTGATAAGTACATTATATAGCGATTTTTTGCAGTGTAGTTAAGTCACTGAGTGTAGTATGTATACTTTTGAATATCTGAGTAATTTTTTTTATTTTATTTTAGTGAATCAGCGCATGTACAATAAAAAAACTGATTTTTTAAGTAAAATTGGAAAAATTCTAGTCCTCAGTTGTCAGATAGATAAATCATTATCCCCTTACATTCAATTAATCTAAACAGAGAAGTGTTCTATTAAAAGCAAGTTATCAATGAAGTTGTGAATATTTAGTTACCAAAGTTGATTTATCAAATCTATATAGATTGTTTTATATTACGAAACGTAACAAAAAGTAGCTATAAATATAACGTGTAAAACAAACACACCGTATAAATTTAATCCAATCAAACTACTGTACAGCTATGACGTCATGTAACAACACAAAGCGTCGAAAATGGAGGACAAGTGTTGACAACAGGTGCGCTTTATCAATTAACACAAGAAAATGCCTAAAAAGAAAGGGAAGGGAAAGAAGGGCAAGAAAGGGAAGAAAAAGTCTGGGAAAAAATCGTCGGCTAGCAATAATTCCGGACCAGTTGACCCGATGGCACCTTCCTATGTTCCGCCACCTCCTAAACCTGGCGAGCAGGTGAGAATGTGTTGTTTTCTTTTCAAGTGTCACATACCATATTAAGAAAATATAGATTAACTCTACCTCTATGGCTCATACCGTATATAAAAGAAACGAATATGAGACCAGAAAACACTATAATGGACTTGGTTCACGTAAGCTATAACATATAAATGAAGAGTGTAGTCCAGTGGTAGAGCACCGAACCCATGATCGGAGGGTCGTGGGTACGATCGCTCCACAACGGCTATGTGTGGTGTCCTTGAGCAATACACTTTTCTGCATATGCTTAGGACTGGTTCTAACCAGGAAGACTTTGATCATGAATGCCTAAGTTGTAAGAACTTGTTTCACAATCAAAGTAATAAATAAGTTTAAACTAATAACATATAAAGAAATGTAGGCTCCAATAATGGCATATTTTTAGAGAATCCTACCTTGTTATGACACAATATAGGTCTTTTATTGAAAAAAAAAATAAACATATTACCCAACCAGATTTAAACAATGTTTTTTATTGAAAAAAACAAAACAACAAACATTACCAACCAGATTTATGCAAGGACTGCAGAGTCTTGAAGTTTCTTTAAGCTAGCAACTTAAACCACAGTACACCATTATGTAATTAAGCAAATATTTCTTCAGACATTAAAATATTAATAAATCTATGCATGTTGTGTAATATATCTATGCATGTTGTGTAATTTCAGCTTATAAAGCTGCTGACCTCTCATCCAGTTGACGAGAAGGAAATTCATGGTGTAAAGGTCTCTTCAAGAATTCTTGAGAACCTTACACCACAGGAGATCAGAGACCTTCGAGTTGTATTTGAACTATTTGATACCAATGATGATGGGTAAGATATGACTAGCTGCTTAATATTTACTCATTTTAATCTGTTTATACATTTTTTATACATAAAAACGATTTTTATTGTATCCAATATGATGAAGATAGAAGTACATAAGTGTATACAATATTTTAAGCCAAGCCTGGATAGCTCAGTTTGTAGCGCATCTGACCATCAGTCCAGGGGTCGTGAGTATGAATCCCTGTCCTGGTGAGGCACAGTCTCGTTGATAATTAATATACAACATTGTGTCTCAGTGTCATTTGTCTACAGATGCAAGTGAGAAAGTGTAAGTAACTTGTAGAAATGGGTAAAGTGGCTCAAGTACTGATTAACCAAAGTCATTCCAGGTTACCAGAAAGTGTTAGTAACTTGTAGAAATGGGTGTGCTCAAGTACTGATTAACCAAAGTCATTCCAGGTTTCCAGAAAGTGTAAGTTACTTATAGAAATGGGTGTGCTCAAGTACTGATTAACCAAAGTCTTTCCAGGTTCCCAGAGAAAGTGATTAGATTAACTGATTGTCTAGCTATTTAGCCTTGATGGCATAGAATGATACTAAATATTCAAAGAAACAAACAACTTGTTAATTACTTTTATTTTAATTTATAAGTTTACTATAATCATTTTTAGGGTTCTGAGTGATCTAAAGCACTGTTGTCAAAGGGCCACATATCACATCACTTAGGTCATGTGTTCAAGCCTTGCTTGCTCTCACTCAGAGGTCTTCCTTCATGTATTGAAGCCTGTGTGGTTCCGGATAAGAATAGAATCACTGTTGATCTCTGCAGAGGGGTAGGAATCCTCTGAATAGGTGTCATGTTCATTTTATCATTTTTTGTCATGTTCACTATTGTGGTTAAGTGATCAACCTCTGTGTGGTTGCAAGGAGCCATGAGTGATGGCAAGAATAGGATCACTGTGGCTTATGCATGTCGTTAGAAGCGACAAATTGAGTTATATGATAGAATTTGCTGAAACTCTGCAGTCATGCAGGTATCAAGGTTCTAGGTTCATTCTGCATATTCATTTGTTGATGTTTTTGTATTTATTTTAAATCTGTATGTTAATTTTTTGTTTTTGTACATGTACAGTGAACCTGAAATATTCCTTCCTGTTGGCGTCAAATAACCTATAATGTGCTGGTACGCCGTTAAACCCTATTTATTCATTATTCATTCATGTATTGAAGTGACATAAAACCCTATTAAAAAGTTTTATGTTTTCATGCCATAAGGTTCAAAGGGATTGGTGTGCTGCCTGATAAGCAATGAAACCTCATTTTTTTACTGAAATAAAAGCTGGTGTTGTTTGGAAATATTTGATTTATGAGAGTACTAATGCAATGTACTTGAAGAAATAATTTTTGTAAAACATTTCATGCCATATCGCAAGATAAATTAAACTGCAAACAACTAAGTAATTATATACTATATATTGAATAACCAGTTCAAAATTTAATTTTTCTGTCACATTTTTATTATTAGATTAAGTTTAAAACTTATTTATTTTACTTCGATTGTGAAACAAGTTCTTACAACTTAGGCAAATCACACTCGATGTCTTCCTGGTTAGAACCAGTACTAAGCATATGCGGAAAGTGTCTTGCTCAAGGACACCACACATAGCCGTGGTGGAGGATCGAACCCACGACCCTCCAGTCATGGGTTCGGTGCTCTTCCACTGGAATAGCGTTCTATTATTAGATCAATCTAATCAGTTTGTCTTTGCTATTATACATTTGAATTTTGCCACTTTCTGTAAGGTATGATATATTAATTGCTAGATTATCATACAACCCTCCCTCTTATTTTCATGCCACCATGACCTTTTTTATTTTCATAAAAAAACATTTAAAAACGTTGTGTTTTTTTGCTTCTTTTTAAAAACAATATAAAATATAAAAAAAAAAATAAAATCCTCTCCCTTTATAAGACAAATTTGGATGATAATCTAGCAGTTTATTTATAATGGCCTAACATATTTTTTACTTATCTTCAGATACATGAGCCCACCTGAGTTGAGACGTGCCATGAAGTCACTTGGATTCAAAGTTTCTAAAGAAGAAGCTAGGAAACTGGCAAATGATGGGAGTTTGAAGGGAATTGGGTATATAAAAATTTATAATAGATAAATGTAAGGTATGGTGCTAAGCACCACTTTTAGCAGTCTGTCAATTAAATTGGATTTGGTCTGATTCAATAGTTCAGTCCGTAGTCCATCAAACTATCAATCCAGAGCCTGAGAGGTCACAAGTTCAAATCCCTGCCTGGTCATTGGGTCTCATTGTCATTCATCTCTCATCCCTGATACAAGTGGGAGAGTTATCAGATACTTGCAGAAATGGGTACTGGTTAACATGCGAGGATCCCAGGGAAGAGCGATTAGGTTAACTGATAGACCTTGATGGAATAAAAATAATGCTGAATATTCAATTCAATCAAATCCCATTTACCAATGAATGATTTATAATTTATTACGGGTTAGTATTCAATGCATCACTGATTAAACTTAATGAAAAACAAATAGACTTTCTCATAAAAACTAAACATAGAATGTACTTAATTGTTTTATCTTATTTGATCAGCTTATAAAATGTATACAATCTTTTTCCTAACTAGAATGCTCGACTTCAATGAGTTTTTGGAAACGGTTATTGACAGACAAGGGGATTCCCCAGACTCCTACGGCGAAATATTGAAAGGATTTGCCATGTTTGATCATGGTAATATAGCAAATAATATTTGTTTTATATGGAGAAAAAAAATGTGGAAATATGTAGTGCACATGGTCTAGTAGTAGAGTGGTACATAAATTTGTAGAGTTTTGGGTACGATCCTATGCTTCGGTTGATAGTGTCCTTTAGCAATACGTTTTAAACTGCCACATGCTTTTAAAGGGAATTTATCAGGGCTTTTCAAAGTTTTGAAATTGGTTATGAACATTTTTTTCAATATATCATGCCTATTTATATTCATTGCCCCAGCAATTCAAAAATTATATCTATTTAAACATGCTAAAACAATATATTGAAAAGGGGTTTCCTTACTTTTGCTGCACGCCTAGGTTGGACTAAAATACATTTTCTGCTTAAAATTGCAGCAAATTTTGTGACGTATTTAATGAGTCCTGTGGTTTCATTTTGATTTCAAATTGATCCATCATACAGGTCTACGGGTTGTAAAATTTGTTTCATCTTAGAAAGAGTCCGAATGACTATGTGATGATGTCAAGCAGTATTTAAGTGTGGTCTATTTTTGTAATAGGGATTTCGTTTCAACTTTTTTGATATACTAAACCATTCGGATTTTGTTTATTTATGATAATGACATGCTTTTTATCTATTTGAAAATTATTTTATTTTTTATGTCGTTTATAGTGTTTCTTTTCCTGATATACTCTTTTTAAGTACCCAGTATCTACCCAGGAAAATTTGGAGCATGAATTAGTTGCAAAATTAATACACAATCAATGTAAAATAAAAAATATTTTATTTATTATTATTATAGTTTAATGCCATTTTTAACACATGTCAGGCTATATATGGCATATCCAGTTTATAAGTTATATAAATTAAAACCAGAATCTCCCAAGATATGGAATTATTTAATATATATAGTGTTTGCAAAATAGTTTTAAAAGTAAAAGTAGAAATATTTTATTTTATAAAAAGTATGTACACATCATCAATGAAAGGTAGCCAGTTTGTTTATTAATGTAAAATATTTAATATTAAATAATGATGAATGTCAGTTGGAAATAAATTTCAAAACTGATTAATATTTCGTACATAATAATTTAAAAGAAAACCATTCAACTGCACTTTGAGCAAATATTTGATTTATTAAATATTATAAAAATATAATGTCATCTGATGTTTAGGTAAGAAAGGGTCCATCACTCTAGGAGACCTGATGAAGTCATGCGAGGAGTCGGGAATACGGTTTACTGAGCGCGAGCTGGAGGAGATGATTGAAGAAGCGGATAAAAATGGAGACGGACATGTGGATCAGTCTGAATTTATACATATAATGTTACAAACTAATCTATTTTAAATAAAAAAAATCCGTCCAAAGTCCAATTATATGACTCTTATTTTAAATCAGAAAATGAACATGCACTTATAGCTGGATGGAAAATAAGATTGTCCTTACAGAGCCACCTGGAGCATACTTATCCAAGTTGTAAGTGCCTTGGTCACGGACAGGTTAACAGGGTTTAATTTTATTATAAGTTACATCAAAGATTTTTTAATACGAGACTGTTACCTATATATTGCTTATATTGAATTTTAAATAGCACAGTACTAATGACTAATTGCCAACACACCTGTTTAGTTTTTGTGATTGTGGCAGTTTCTCAATGTTTGAGTTACTTCTAAGCATTTTTAGTAGTTAAACAAATTTAGTGGGAGGTTGTTTCTTAAATGGCAAGGTATTTGTTACCACTGAAACCTTGTCTTATGGAATATTCATTTTTGTGTAATACACAGTTTTTAATATTCAACCGTACCAGTTTTTCTTGAGCAGGTCTTCCTTTTTAATGAGATTTTCATTCATTGACCAACACACATGTACATTTATAAAATACTTTTTCTGTATAATTATGCTTAGTACTGGTTCTACCCAGGAAGACTTCGAGCGTGATTTGTAAGAACTTGTTTCGATTTTGTTATGAAGATGTAGTGTACATAATTACATGTTTTCACATATGAATTCAGCACCCATTTTTGTTTTTGTGAAGTTATATCCAATGTGTCTTGTTGGGCATCCTTTTATATGATATAATAATTAATAAATGCAACAAAAATATGCATTCAAGTACTTTAATTGTTCACAAAACAAGTATTTGCCTGTTATTATAGGTTAATAAATTTACACTTGCAAGGTTATAGAATTAATAACTGTTTAAAAGAAATATGGAAGACAGGGCCATAATTGGTTTCATATTGCATATTTGTGTAAAAGAAAATTTTTAATTTACCCCAGAACTTAATAAAAATAATTATACACCTGCAAGTCGTGTGTAATTTATACTCAAAAGAAGTTAAAATCTTCTCAAAATCACTTAAAATCAACTGATGGAAGCATGGCTTTGATTGTAACATGAATTTTGATTGGTTGGTTTGAGCCATTCAGTCAAGTATGAAATAAATAGTTTTAAACCTCTTGCCACGATAACCAACCTTTAAATTATGTCATTCTCTCGTCGGCAAGTATTTTGTTCATATTGTTACCGGGATGATCATCCGAAATACTTCTGCTTAATATATGCTTTAACAGAGTGTATTTATGTCTGTTTATTTACCATCAGCTCATCTCACCTTAAAGATGTGTTTTTGAAGACGACGGGACTAATTGGCACATCAGCTTTATGTTTGATAGAGATTCTAATTTTCTATTGTTTCTTGTACTAGTATTTACTTAGAACATATTTGTTTTCAAATGTGCAATTTTACAATGTAAAATGTGTTTTTTCTGTTACTGTATATAATGGAGAGTCTTTTTAATATTTATCTATTAAAATTGTTTCTAAATATATACAAAAACTTCATCTTTCTTATTATTTACTGAGATAAAATGAAACTATAACATCATTGTGTTTTGTGTATGCAGATATCCTATTTGAGAATTAAAGATAATAGAAACAAGAAATTTTGCCCCAAATGGTCTGTGAAAATACATATGTAACAATATAATGTTATAAATGTTATAAAATGTAGCGATGTATCCATGAATATCAAGAGTAATGGACTGACGTTTCAGATTAGACATGCAATTTCATGTTTTTTTACATTAAAGCGCAATGTTGACCTTTGTGTTACCTTGACCTTGACATCTGATGTAAAGGTCTGTGTTTCTACTGGTAAATGCAGGTGACACATCACAATGACATGTTGATCACTTGTGTCAAGCTACATGTATTTTAAAATCCTTCCATGTAAGACAAAGTTACGGACCAGACCTGAAATATCGAACAAACTTAAAGTGTGACCTTGAGGTAAGGTGTGACATGTTGTCACGTCATGTTGATCAATTGAAAAACTGAGCCAAGTACTTTTTATATCCATCCATGTATGATAAAGTTACAGGACAGACTTAAGACTCTGTGTTGTCAAACAAACTCAAAGTGCGACCTTGACCTTTGAGGTACAGGTGTGGGTAATAACTAATGACACGTCATCATGTTATGTTGATCATTTGTAGCAAGTATTAACAAAATCCATCTATACATGACAAAGTTACAGGCCAGACACACAATACCGGACAGGCAGTTGCTGCGATTACTATATGCCACAATATATGGGAGAGGGTGGGGGGGGGGGGGGGGTTAAAAATAAAGCTATATCCAAGGGTTGGATTCCTTTCATATTACATGCTCATAAAAATCCTCGACAGGATTCATTTGGTTTGGATAAAAACTGAAGGTCCTATGACCAGGCAAAAATTAGTGTTTTTTCTGATCTTGAAAAACTAATCCCAACATCCATTTTTTTATCAAAATATGTTAAAGGAAACTAAACAAGATCTCAGTGGAAATAATGGGTGCTTCCTGAACACTTAAGATAGTTTTTTGAATAGATTTTTGGTTCTTAGCTCTGCCCTTCAACAATGATCTTTATCCAAGTTTCAATCTCTTGATTAAAACAAGATTTTGGTAATGGACAGAATCAAATGGCCATAACTCTGTATAAAGGCAAGGAACCAAAACACAAAAACAATATGTACATCACTACATGCTAGTGATGCATCCTAGAAAGTTTCATAAATTTTCAAGTTTTAGAGATATAGCACAGTCAATGATTTGGTAATGGATGGAATCAAAGGGTCATAACTCTGTGAAAAATCAACGAAGCAGAAAAAGAAGACAATATGCACATCTCCACAATCATGGTAGTTAGCCTTCTAGCAAGTTTCATGAAATTCCAATTAAAGATTGTAGAGAAAATAGTCTAGATAAGGATTTGTGGACGGACAGACGAAAAGTGCCAACTATATGCCACCAAACCCCACCCCTTTGAGAAGCACAAACATTAATACATGTATGCATATTTTAATTGCATAATTCACAAGGAATTGCTTATAAAAGAACAAAAGTTACGTGATTGGTAAATAATAAGTTGTTATATTAACTGTGTCCAAAGGAATGATATGAGAAAATGGCAGAATATAATTATATATATATTTATATACATTAAAATACATTAACAATAAAATCTAAAGAAAACAAATAGAACCACCTACCTAACGACATTATTCACTCATTTTATATGTTATACAAATGTGTTATCATTTGGTCTTGATTAACTTGTTTGAGTTCAAGTGTTCTTCTTTCTGGTAAAGAATCAGAGTTGTCAGATATACTGGTCACACCTATAACCGCCAGTCTAAAACTTTGCCAACCATGTAAATAATGGCAACAATACTAAACATTAATAAAGTTATTTAATTGTGCTAAGTAATGAACAGTTGCCAGTACGAAATGTAAACAAATGCCGAAGCTAAGAGAAGTTGGAGCTTTGCGCATGCCTGGGATATTGTTTTTACACGGGTATTCGCGGTTATAGGTATATTACGGTATAAGGTATACAAGGGATACTGTAACAGCGTGACAACACAGCAGTTTACCCTAGGTTTAAACACAGAAAAGCATCCAGGTACATGTATCATGACTTTAAACCAGTTCCAGTACAACTGCATATGACTTCATCTACATTTATTATTATATAAATAATAAATAACCAGTCAAAACTCATTCAAGTTTTTAATGACATGAGTCAAATGTTAGTTTAAACTGATTTACTTTACATTGATTGTGAAACAAGTTATTGCAGCTTGTACACATCACACATGGTGTTTTTCACCAACCATTCTTAAGAATATTCTCAAGAATGAATTTTGAAAACCAAATTTAGAGACCATTTATTTAAACCATGAATGAATAGGGTTTTACGGCGTACCAACACATTATAGGTTATTCAACGCCAACAGGAATGAAAATTCCAGGTTCACTCTACATGTACACATCAACAAATTAACATACAGATTAATAAAATTACATCAACAAATGAATATGCAGAATGAACCTAGAACCTTGAAACCTGCCGAGTTACAGGAGATTCTATCGTATTACCCAAATTGTCACTTCCTATGACATGCATGAGCCACATTGATCCTATTCTTGCCATTACTCATGACAAAAAACGATTAATGAATATGACACCCATTCGCAGGATTTCTACCCCCTCTGCAGAAATTGAGTGATTCTATTCTTAGTCGGAATCAGACGGGCTTTATTAAAACCAAGTTTTGCAAGCATGATATAAAGTCAAATAAACTTTTGCAACTACTCTATCGGTCATGGTAAACTAGACATATAAGGTTGAAATTTGTGTTTTAAGTCTATGAATATTTTCAAGAATTGTTGGTGAATATGACCCCTGTAATAAGTATATGTGAAAAAACTGGACCACAAGAAACAGATAGCCTAGTTATACACATGTATATGTTGCTGCATTAATAAATCAATTCCACCATATAAATTGGAAAAGAAGAACATATGGCTCAAACAAGCTTCCTAACCAAACAAAAAGCACTAACATTTCTATACAAAGTTGTTCAAATAGTTACACAGTCACACATTTTAAAGTGGCAAATCCTGATTCATTTTTACCGTGATTCTGAAATATGATTTCATACAATACTTCAAAAATCGCCACTTCATTGCACATTTCATTGCATGCATTACAATGATAAAGCTTAAAGTATTAACAAAGGTACCACTTCCTCTTTCAAAATTGTCTTTACTTAAAATTCATATCTAGTTCAATGATAAGTTCAATGAAATTGTCACAAAAAAATCAAATTATACAATATTAAGTCAAACCTGTGAAAGCAGTCACCTCTATTATGCAGCCACTTGTCTTAAGCAGCCACATTTGCTATTTCCCATTTCCATGCTTTCAGAGCAAATTAACCTGTATTAAGCAACAACCCATCTTAAAGGGTCACTTTTTTTCATTCCCTTGACTGGCTGCTTAAGACAGGTTAGACTGTACATTGTACACATGTACAATTTCTTCAAATTCTATGAATATTTCTGAGTATTTGGTACCTTAACCTTTTACTCCATCAATACATATTTTCCCTCACCAATCACAGAAGGCGTTTGAAAACATTGCAGAAGGACTTCAGATTGCTCTTAATGAGGCGGTTACCGTCTTTGTTTCATGAAATTTCATGAAATATTACCAAAGATATCTGCATAAATGTTACTTGAAGCTGGCACTTTTCCTCTGATTTTTTTTTTGCACCACTCCATAGCATAAAATCACATGGGTTTTCCACTGCATTTAATAGTATGTGGAAAAATGAGCATAAGCATAAACAAAAATGGAATAGTACCCTTATGGCCACAAGTGACAACTTCAATCTGTCCCAACAGGTTCAGTCAAATAACATAATAGACTAAGATAAAAAAATAAAAATACTTCAAGCTGAGAGATGACCATTTAAATATAGCTTACCATGTTATTCTGTTATCAGCAATTGAAAAAAAATACCAGCAATCAGCAAAATATTAGCAAATGGCAATAACATGCTGTTTCTTTAAAATAGGCAATGCAAAGATGAAGAGAAAGCAAAAATAAAGGGAGAAAAGTTCTGTATAAGTATGTCTTAATAAGTGATTGCCTCAATAAGAACCATTCCAAACTGATATAAGCGTATCAATAAATGTGATTTCTTTTATAATAATCTGTATTATTTTAAAATTGATTTAAGATTGCCGTAACAATATAGTATATAAATAACAGAAATTATAGAATTTAAGTGATAAAAAAAAAAACAACACCTTTATTTAAATAACCCATATATATAAGTACAAACAACACAAAACAAGAAGTGTGTAATAATAAAAAGAAATTGTCATTAACATCAAATCCATCCAAATATCCAAAACTAGAATCATCCAAACTATACCCTTAAATATGCCCGATGTTCTGTCTGTGCCCCATGTTAGATACATCATACAGAGGTGTGTTTTACTTCTGAAAACATACTTGGAAGTAGGTAGTAAAATTATATCTCAGCTGAAATATCTTGTACAAAGCAGGAACGGCAAAGAAAATAATTTATCATTTGGAAATCAGGATAGCATTTTGACAATAAAAACCTCTTCATTAATTTAACAGTCAAGTTGCTAATTAAACACTAATTACAAACATGAAAATAAAGATTGAGTAAAACATTCCAATTTGAGTAAAAATAAGCCTGAGCATTATCAACTATGACCATTATTTTAACCTGTCCCTTCAGGTTTAGCCAACTATAACAAATAGCAAAAGACAAAGATAATGAAATAAACATTCCCAAAGTAAGGAGGCTTCCATGGGCATTTATATTTAAAATATGGCTGAAATCATTTATTCTCTTGACAAATAAAGTACCATATTCACCATATGCGTTGAGACACCAAAAAATAATTGAACGTTTTGCTATCTCAATACTAATTATTAAAAAAATAATAAATCCCAAAACATATGGTGAATACGGTAATTTACGGTATTTCTTTGCGCTGCATAGTATTATCTTACTATATATACATGTGTGTCAGAAAACTGATCAGCTGCAATTCTAGTCATGTAATAAGAACTACATGTTTCTAATTCTACATGTACCAGTGTTTTGAATTAGAAAAAAGTGGCGATGATAGGAAATGGCTGATAAAAAATAACATTATTCTTTAAATATAAATAATTTATCTGATTTGTAAACCCTGCACTTTTTTCAATATCCCATTATTCTGTTCCCAGAAACAAGATTGCAAACTTGCAGAATTCAAGGGGACTACTCAAGTCGCTTTTAACAGTTACTCAACCAGGCAGAATTATGAATTTTATTTCACTAGTATTCCAGTAAAACAATATATTAAACAGAGTTTATTTCATTGTTTTCTGTTACTAAAACAATTAATCACAAGTTGCTCGAGAATGGGATGTCACGAATGATGTCATAGTTGAATAACTGATTCATTTCATATATTAAAACTATCAAGTTTTTATTGAAATACTGCTTTTCCAATGATAATTACAAAAGCGTAACAATTTCCCAAAATTCATACCTGTCCATACAATGATGTGGGTATAGACAAAATGATGCTGATGTGCGGGTATGTTCAGACGTGGATCCAAGAGGTAGATAAATATTTAGTGAATTAAACTCCGAGTAAAGTACATGTAGTGGAAATATTTCATAAAAGTAATTCATTGTTTGGAATGTAATAAATGTCTTTATCAGCTCAAAATTAACAAAACATAACAAACATCACAAAACTATCCTAAATTATCATAAACATATTTATTTATACAAGAATTAATTTAAACTTATAATTTTTACATCGATTGTGTTACAACTTTTACAAATATCACTCGAAGTGTTCCTAGGTAGAACCAGTACCAAGCATAGATAGAGAAAGTCTCATGCTCAAGGACACCACACATAGCCGTGGCAGAGGATTGAACTCATGACCCTCCAATCCTTGGTTTGATGCTTTGTCATTGGACCATGCATTCCACAAGAATTTATACATAAATGTCATGAAATATTATACTTAACCTCTCTTCTCTAAAAGTAAGACGAAGTCCCAAAGAAATAAGACAGAATCCCAAAACCTTGACAAAAGGATAAACTTTTTGAAAAGAGAGTTTAAATAATTGATGTTACATAGAGCTAAATTTCCAACACAACTTTAGTATAAAACATGTATATTTGTATGTGAAATCATTGCATATATCATTGTAAGTTCTCTTTTAAAACAAAACCAGGACGTTTTTAGATTTTTGGATATTTTTACTAAAATATACCAGGCTGTGGAATTCATTTTTAAATGCTACTACCCACCCAAAGAAGAACTTTACATCACTCACAGAAGTGAAACATGAAATGAAACAATCAACCATATAAAAAAAATTTTCAATCAAATTTTTTTTTAAATACATGTATTGTTAATTCTGCCGCTTCCGCCAGGTTGCGGGTTCAATCCCCACAATGTACACATACACATATGCTCATTTTGTATTGAAAAGTCGACACCATATAAAATTGCACAATGAAATATGCAACCTCTTAGTCCTACCCACACAAGTTATATATACACATGTATGTAAAGATATATGGGATGTATCTGGCACTAGAACATTCAACATTTCCCAAGCACTATCTTTTTGCCAGTATAGTTTTAAAAACTGAAACACATACATTATAAACACATGATTAATTGATGAAATATTTAGCATCATTTTTATGCCATCGAGGGCTAACAGACGATCAGTTAACCTAACCACTCTTTCCTGGGATCCTGAAAGGTTAACCAGTACTTGAGCACATCCCCACATCTGCAAGTAACACAACTTTCCCACTTGAATCAGCGGTGAGAGTTGATTGATAATGAGACACAATGTTGTATATAAATCATCACAGAGACTGTTGCCGGGCGGGGATTCAAACTCACTACCCCTGTATTGATAGTCAGACGCGTTACTGACTGAGCTAATCGGGCCCAGCATATACACATGAATGTTATATGTACGAAAGTGCCTCAATTCTCAAAACATGAATTTACACTTTCTCTTTCACACTATACGTCTCACTACACAGTTGTTCCCCTTTTTTCCACGGTAACATGATTCTTACACTTAAATTGATTGATTGACTGAATATTTAGCATCATTTAATGCCACTGAGCACCAACAGACGATCAGTTAACCTAACCACTGTTTCTATGAACCCTAAAAGGTTAACCAGTACTCGAGCACACCCCATATCCTCATGTAACTGATAACTTTCCCACTTGAACAAGCGATGAGAGACGAATGAAAATGAGCCACAATGTCGTATATTAATCCTAACACATAAAAAAAAATCCCATGTAATTTGGTTTGGAATACTTTCAAAATGGTTCATAGTGGTTGTAATTTTTTGCTGCAGACAATTGACTGGTTGATTGAATATTTAGCATCATTTTATGCCATCGAGGGCTAACAGACGATCAGTTAACCTAATCACTTTTTCCTGGGATCCTGGAAGGTTAACCAGTACTCGGGCACACCCCATCTCCGCAAATAACTGATAACTTTCTCACTTGAATCAGCAATGAGAGATGAATGATTATGAACCACAATGTCGTATATCAATCCTTACCCTTAAAAAAAATCCCATGTAATTTCTTCCCATGAAATACTTTCAAAATGGTTCATAGTGGCTGTAATTTCTTGCTGTAGACGGGTATAGCAAAAGCTGGCATAGCATATACTGCAATAAGACATCACTGGTGCTAAAAGGTGACTTTCATTGGAATTTAACAGATGTATGTATTAATTAGCATTTCAGAATTGACCATTTATTGTGCACTTTCGTGTAGGGATACATTCCTGCTATGAAATGTTGAAAAAAATATTTTAAAAATATTTCTATGTTGAATTTTATGTTTTACCATGAAAATCCTAGACCTTATTTTATACAGAACAAAGAACAAAATTCAACTGTGTGGTGAGACCTATACACAATAGCCCTTTCTCCAACTGTCGATCAAATAACAAATGAATAAAATTTCAAAAGACCTAGTGCATAACTACTCAAACTCAATATAAACAAAGAATGTAGATAGATTAATTATGCCCTAAGTCCTAGGATAGGAATTGCAGGCTTTGTCTAGCACATGTTACTGTTTGTTAGAACACAATGTTAGTCAAGCACACATATCACACCAATTACACGCACAATGACATGGACTTTGAAATATGACATAACTAATTCAACCACAACAAATTCTGTCTTAATCTATACAAAGTATTTGTCAACAACTAGTGAAGTATATTTATACAACCTTTATTGTAACTTAGCACATTATATTTGGTACACCCACCTGGTGTACAATTCCAATAAAATCAACACTGAACATAAAGCGTTATTCTCATTATCCGTCTACATATTACCAGTATATACAAATATATTTTAACACCTTTAAAAGTGCAAGTGTGGCCGGGTATCAAATCTATTTATGACATTTTTCTTGCCTTGTTTTTCAATTGTTTTTATTCCAATAAGTTCACATCACTTCTGGAATTGTTCTTTGTCTTTTGATCCTTTTGTT
Source organism: Panopea generosa (assembly GCA_029582155.1). Lineage (NCBI taxonomy): Eukaryota > Metazoa > Mollusca > Bivalvia > Adapedonta > Hiatellidae > Panopea > Panopea generosa. Next base: position 34,138,525 of record CM055910.1, on the reverse strand, counting down.
TTGAATGTTCATACACTGTTAAGTATCATAATGATAGGCTGGTTTCCATTGGCTGTTTTGCAATCACATATCCCATAAAGCTAAACAGCCAATGGAAACCAGCCTATCAGTCAAAACATTGAAGTTCTATCTGTCAATCAGCCATTTGAAGCATTTTTTAATTAACCAAGGTGTATATTACAGGTACATCTGTACAAACAATTAATCTCAATCGGCCAACCACGTGTGAGAATAGATAAAAGCAAACAGTTCTACTGTTGTCAGTTACAGGCACCGTGTATCATTTCCTTTCGATAACCGCATTGTTTAATGCAATATGGAGGCTCTCCTAACGTGTTATGCAAGGCAAGGTACTACATCTAGCATAAAAATGCACATAAAGAAACTTTTAATGACTTGATCAATAAAACATTATTACAACTCAATTAACCCGAAACAAATTAAAATCATGATTTTGTGAGAATAATATGATTTTTTGGTATTACAACAATACGGGACTGTAGACATACATTAAAATGAAACTGACTCTCATGAAAGTATTTTGGTAAAAGAAAATTTTCTTCGGAATGTTCAAGTAAATTATAGATCTAATTAAATAAATTGCAATATCAGGGCTTATCAGTTGTGATCTAGGTCATGTGCTACTGAAGATGATGTGATAACAATCTTGGCCGCGAAATGGAATCTCAATACTCTTTAACATAGAAAAAACAGCGAAACGATTGTTATGAATATCTAGTCAAACAGTCATGTACATGTATCAATGATACTAAAACTTGAATTGCTTGAGATCATATATGCTGGCATGCATATCCATTCGGATGAGGGAAATAATGGGGTTTATTACACATTACAAAACATTACACGTTATATATGGTATTCAGTGCTGTTGTTGAGGATGGCCTCAGAATAAATTTGAGTAAATCCACCATCATGCTGCAAGAAACTGGTGAGCTTTCTTATACTTTTAAGCCAAATCAGTGGTAAAGTGGTAAAGGTTTCTCCTCACATGTGATTGGAGGGCGTGGGTCATACCAAATAGATGGAAAATGGTAATAGAAGCTTCATCAATTGGCCCTCAGCATTAAGAGCATAGTTGGTCTGGTAATTCCATTACCAGTATAATGTGACTGGAAGGGTTTCATACCAGGTGTTTAAAAGTGGTAGGAAGCGCTGTCTTAATTCAATGCTGTCTTAAGTAGACACCATCATGATTTGACTGAAAATAGTTGAAGGCAATGCTACACATCATAAAACAAGAAGTCTTTTGGACTGTGCAGGGATTGAACCTTTGGCCTTGGCAATGACAGATTAGTGACCATTCCACTAAGGAGTACCCACAATAAGATGAAATGAAATTTACTTTGTTACTCAACAGATTAATTTATACTATATCTGAAGCAAAACCTCTCTAGTTTTCATCTGATTAAAAATTGGGGGATAATTAAACCTCTTGTACAAGTATCTTTACTCGTCATGGCATGGCTCCTGATTTTTCATTCTTGAATATATTTTTGTGACAGTTTCCATAGGACAAGCCCATGTGGTACAATAACTAATATCGATCATCTGGGAGTTATAGAACCTATGAAAATGGAGTATGGACCCTCCCTTGCTGACGGGTCTAAGGTGCTGTTATTTACAGACAACTTTCACCACGGAGGCTGTAGGTTTGAGCCCTGTATAAAAATTCGGATTTATTCCGAGGTCTTCATCCATCAATAAAACCGAATACGCCATATTGCCTGTCATGTGTTGAAAAATGGCATTAAAACTGGTTAAATAATAAAATATATAGTGGAATGAAACAATAGGACCTGAACGCTCTACTAGCAACAGATGCTTTACAGGACCTCCATACAATGTTACATGTAAACTATCTAATGTCAAGCTTTGAACTTTCAGAGAAAATATTTTTTAAAATTTTGCTTAAAATGCGCTTATAAGCTCTGTGGTAGGGGCATTTGTGGTCGAGATTCAATGAAAAACGAAGGTGCTATCGCGTCTACAACATTTATCCTATATAACTCTATGTAAAACAGTGACCCCTTTGGCGGCCCAAAATTTGAACCCAGGGACCCAACTTCAACATCTCTTTTAGGGGACCCCCATTCAATGCTTCATGTAAAATATGTTATGTCTAGGCCTTGAACTTTCAGAGAAAATGTTTTTTTAAAATTTTGCTTAAAATGTGTTTATAAGCCCTGTGGCAGGGGCATTTGTGGTTGAATGATGCTGGTTCAAGAACTCGTCCGAGAAATTATGGTAATATAACTGCTGTGCAAGTTTGGTGAAGATTAAACGAAAAGTGAAGGTGCTATCATGTCTACAAGAAAAAGGTTAACAGACAGCAGACAATTTACCATGACATAAGCCTGCTGGCCTTTGGCCAGTAGAGCTAAAACTCACCTATATCCTCTATGGGATGATTTGATTGTTCATGGCTTTAGATAAATATATTGAAAGTGTTCCTTTCAGTCTTTATTAGTTTATAATGTTTTAAAACTCAGATGTAGACTTTCTCTGTAAAGCAGGGCTGGAAAGTTCCACTCGCCGCTCGCCATGACGAGTGAACATTTGGTCAGGACGAGTAAGATTTAAGAAACTGACCTTAACCTTTATATTTCTTTGATCTTAAGCATTCAATTAAAAATGTTGGAAAGGGGAGAACAAGTAGCTTTTATAAGAAATTTCTAACCCTGTAAAGTGTATTTTAGTTTATACAAATTTATTTTAGCTTGATCGTAAAGTAAGCTCAGAGCTAATAAAATCATTCTAGATTCTGTTTCCCCATGTAGAACCAGTACTGAGTGTTGTATTTGAGATGTTATCAGGATCCAAATTGGGATCAAACCCATAACCTCTAGCCACTGTACTACTACCTTGTGTAAGTTGTCAGTTATTTTTTATACAACATAATGGACCCTTATAACACATTTTACAACACATGTCTCAGAGACATACATGTTATTAAACTGATGGAATAAATGAAACATGACATGAAAAAATCCCAGACTTAACAGTTTAAAAAATATGGACATGTTAATGAACTCTATATTATGTTCATAATCATTTTATATCAATTTATAATGAAATATGATACAATCAAACCTGTGTAAGCGGTCACCTCTACTGAGCAGCCACTTGTCTTACGAAACTACATTTGCTTTTTTTCCATTTCTATGTTTTCAGAGCATGCAAACCTGTATTATGCAACCACCTGTCTTAAAAGACCACATTTGCTCCTTCCCTTGACCGACCGCTTAAGGCAGGTTTGACTGTACATACTATTCCTCTTTGTTTGCTAGCTAGTTTTGCCATAATGCTTGAACAAATATAAATATAGTTCGCAGCGTGTAAATAATTAAATAAAATCCTGGTTCTACATAGGCAGCAAGTGATCATCTGTCCGTTCCTCCACTTCCTGAAGCTGGTCGTCGCCTATACCTTTGTAAGTCTTCGGCTGCTTTGATCTGCGAGAGCGGCACACTAAATCACAGCCGTCCTGCAAGGTGAGACCATGGACAAGTTACTAGTAATTGGAAACACTTTGGAAGTCATTATCATGATTGAGTGACAAATGATTGACTATTGATTGATACTTTTTTAAACTTATTTTAACCCATTGCTCCATAAGCATTTTGGACTCTTCCAAATTGAAAGCATTAATACACCACTTATCAGCAATGGGTGAATTATGTTTATATTTACTGACTGAGTGGAAAACAGCGCAGGAAGTGTTTAGATTGCTCGTTACGAGCAATCTGAACTCTTCCTGCACTGTTTTCAAAGGCCTTCTGATATTGGTGTCGGAAAATGCATATCTATGGGGTAAAGGGTTAAATGAATAATTATTAAAAATAGGCATCTTGTTTACTACTTGGCAGTTCATACTCATATATACTGCAAGCAGATGGAGCATTCCGGCACTTAATTTTATAGAGATGTTCACTGTGGTCTCATTATAATGCAAATTCCGTTATCACATGTTTTTGCTTGGCTCCCATTTTTGGGGTGGGGGTTGGGCATGATATGAAACTTGAAAATCTTTGTGAATAATAAAACAACAAAAATGACAACCAAACAATATATCGTCGCCATGTTTTGATTTGACCATCTCTCATCTGCAACTCATCAATTAACCCTGATTAGAACAACCTGTTATAACCTTTACCTCATGGTGATTTAAAGAATAGTTTCAGTGATTGATTCATGCCAGCATCGAGTAATAACAGTTTGTAATAAACAGATATATGCGCCAAACATGGAAGCCATTTTCAAACTTTGTTATTATCGAGTGATCACGTGATTAGGCAACCAAGCGGGAGTTTTTACATAAACATCGTTTTTTACATTCGGGTTACACGGAAATGATTGCCAATTTTAGTTTTATCAAAACACGAAAACGTTTTTCTTTTTAATCCGGCCCGATTAGCTCAGTCGGTTACGCGTCTGACTATCAATCCAGGGGTCGTGAGTTCGAATCCCCTGCCTGGCAACAGTCTCCGTGATGATTGATATACGACATTGTGTCTCATTATCATTCGTCTCTCACCACTGATTCAAGTGGGAAAGTTATCAGTTACTTGCAGAGACGGGGTGTGCTCGAGTACTGGTTAATCCCAGGAAACAGTGGTTAGGTTAACTGATCGTCTGTTAGCCCTCGATGGCATAAAAATGACGCTAAATATTCAATCAATCAATCAATTTTTTTTCTCTTCTTTTTTATTAATTATATACATATCTTAGTGTATCTGTTGTAACCAACTATGCGTTATTTCACATTACAATGCAAACAATACCATTCACTTAAGATTTTGACAAAACAATAGGTGTAAATAACCAACTTTGACTTTTCCAAGGTAATTATCTCTAGAACGTGGTCCACTATATAGCGCGGTTTCAATTTGTGGAACATGAGATCCATGTTATAATGGGACTGAGTGTACCTTGTAAAGAAGGCACCAACAATGTGTGTATAAAAAAAAATTTTTTTAAATGATCAACAAATTCAACAATCACCATCATTAATTAATTATTCAATTAAACTTTATTGTCTATAATCTGTCAACATATGCCTCATGATTTACAGCAGAGAAAACTTAGTACTTGTAGAATAATATTTAATTGAGTGTTAAAATGATAGCTGTGAACTAATGATGGTCTTTGATTAATTCACTATAAAACACAAGCTTTGATTGGTTGGTTTTGAGGGCACTGGGATGGTTTCAGTCAATCGACGTCATTTTATGTTTGACGTTTCTATCCAATCATTTTGCATTTTGCAAAATAAGAAACAAGACCTTGAAGAAGTTTTCCTTCTGTTTAGTGTTAAGGCTAAAATTAGTCAAACTAGGATCGATCATGATAATAAATGATCCTTTTTTCGGCACAAATGACCCGACATTGACGAAACTGATTATTCGGAACAGCACTACGAGTTACTTCAGTATACAACATATTACTATAAGTCATGCAGTTAAATGTGTTATATGTGACTAGTAAACAAGAGCCTGGGACCAATTACACTAAACAAATAAAAACTAGAAATTGCATGCATTTCACAAAATAACAATAAAAATTGTCATTTTGACAATATCTCTGTTGTATGTTCAAATTTTGATCAACGTTTAGAAAAGATACAATTTTTTTGCATGATTTGAGCCAACTTTGGGTTCATTTGGATAATATTAAAAATATTAAGAATAATTGTTAGGTTTACGTTGGCATAAGTTTTTTTTTTGTAAAACACAGCCCTTTGGCCCTTTAGTTTTCAATTTTTTTTTTCATGCTAGAAACACAAATGCGTAGCAAACATGATTTCAATAATTCATATCAAAACACATGGCTCAGCCTTGATTTGAACGTGGGCTGAAATTTTTTGTTGTTGTTTTTTTATAATAAATACATTCCTTTTTAAGCATTAATTTTTGAGTCGAGTATGTAAAAAAGTGTCATAACCTCGGGCTGGGTGGAAAGCCATAATCAAACAACCTCAGCTGAAAAAAAAAACGAAACTGACACGAAATAATAATTATCAAAGAAATTAATAACTATTAACTGAAATACTACATACAGCTTGTAAATTCCCAAAGTCTTCCCAGAACGTCTGGTTTGGAACTTGTTCCAGTCCCTTGGCCCCTAAAACAAACCGGTTGTACAGGCATCCTCCAATCAGATACACACCCAATACACAAAAAAATCTGGAGAAAAAAAACAACAACAGAATAATGGCATACAATGTAACACTGTGAATCACCCAGTATATGCAACACATACCAGAAGATTACCACATGTACAGAAACTTTCAAATAAACATGTAACAATATTTTTCAATGTAAATTTTTTTGAATGGGGTTCTATGCAATTTCAACATACGACAGGTTATTTAGGGCATTTCCAGTTTTATTGGTGGAAGAATACCTCAGAATGAATCTGAGTAGAACCACTACCCTTCCCAAAGTAACTGGCAAACTTTCTCACATAATGTTTTAAGAGCAAGCGGGACTCGGACCTACATGTAAAACCGTAACGGGGAGAAGTAGGTGATCTTGAGACGAAGCCTTAGATCACACAGCCAGAGGACCCACTGACTGTACATGTATATATACAACTGAGACCTGATTTCTGACTCACCAATACACTTGAGTATATACTTAAAAACTTAAATATCAGAAAGGTGCATGTCCCCAGTTTCACTAAAACATCTCAACTTGAGATTTTCCTCAACTCAATTTTTTGAAAAAAACATAACTCCATTTACATTGATCCTTGCACATGCTACCCTTTAACACCGAGTTCAGATGTGTTTTGACGTAAGTTCCAAGTGGTCATTTAACCGTTTACTCCATAGATATGCGTTTTCCCACACCAATCACAGAAGGCCTTTGAAAACAGTGCAGGAAGAGTTTATATTGCAATCTGAACACTTCCTGCACTGTTTTCCACTCTGTCAATTAATATAAACATAATTCACCCCATAATTCAAAAGCCTTCTCTATCAGAGGTGTCCAATGACGTCTATATAAGAGGCATCCAAAGGGGTCTATATGAAGTAAAGGGTTAATATGTGATAAGATCGAGTAATGATTTGGAGAAATTGAGAACTTTGATTGAGGAAAATCTCTGCTTGAGATGTTTTAGTGAAACCTGGGCGCTGGCGACCATGATTTTAGACTGGTTCCATTCAAACTGCATACTTTTTTTATTAATATTGATATGGTGTGCGTGATTGTGTGATAAAATGAATAGGGTTTTATGGCGTACCAACACATTATAGGTTATTCGACGCCAACAGGAAGGAAGATTCAAGGTTCACTTTACAACAAACTAACATGCAGAATGAACCTAGAACCTTGATACCTGCAGAACTGCAGAGTTTCAGCAAATTACCGTATTACTCAAAGGCACTTCTTACGACATACATGAGTCACAGGGATCCTATTCTTGCCATCACTCATATGGCTCACTGGAACCACACAAGGGTTGGTAATTTAACCACAATAACGAACATGACAAAAAATGATAAAATGAACATGACACCCATTTGGAGGATTCCTATCCCTCTACAGAGATCTACAGTGATTCTATTCTTAGCCGGAGCACCAGACCAAGAATCAGGGATCATTGGTTTGATTCTCCACCATGACTGCGTGTGGTCTCCTTGAGAAAAACACTATACCCACATATCCTTAGTGCTTGTTCTACCCATGATGACTTTGAGTGTGATTTGTCTAAGTTATAAGAACTTGTTCACCATCAATGTAAAATAAAAAATATATAATAATATTGATTTATATATATATAATATTGTCAGGAGAATGGTTTGCAAGTGTTAGAGTATATCTTATCTCTGGATCCAGTTGTATATAACATCTGTTAACTTAAGGCTCAAAAAATAATATGGTTTTATGAATTTCAAAGAAATAACTACTCCAAAATGCCTTTGATTTCAATACACTGTGATTTGTAATTACCAGTTAACACATCAGTTTGTTTGTTTTTCTTCAAGTCTTGATTTTTATAAAATATGATCATGTACAATCCAGGGTTCGTTATTTCTGGTCTCCACACGGCGACAGTCTCCATGGTGATTGATATACAACACTGCATCTCACTTTTATATGATTCTCTCAACTGATTCAAGTGGGTAAAATGTCAGTTACTTGCAGAGATGGGTGTACTTGAGTATTGATTAACTTCAAAGATCCCATGAAAAAGTGGTTAGGATTGTGTGTAAGCCCTCAAGGCATAAAAATTACACTCAATATACAAACAAACAGTTAGGTACATTGTAAAAAAGTATGAACATGCATGTAAATCAATTATGATATAATCTTAATCAAAACTTACACTATAAGCAGGACAGATCCCACGCTTAAACCAAATGTTACTAATGGCTGTTTGGGGCAAACTGTGGCTGTACTAATTTCAAACAGATAATAGCAAGCGTCAGTCTTGTTGTTCTGTTCCTCTAGAATCACAGGTGCTTCCTAAAGTATAAAGGATAACATTTTATTACAACATAACACCATGGCTGTACTGATCTCAAACAGATAACAGCAGGTGCCTGTCTTGTTGTTCTGCTCCTCTAGAATCACAGGTGCTTCCTAAAGTATTAAGGATAACATTTTATTACAACATAACACCATGGCTGTACTGATCTCAAACAGATAACAGCAGGTGCCTGTCTTGTTGTTCTGCTCCTCTAGAATCACAGGTGCTTCCTAAAGTATTAAGGATAACATGTTATTATTACAACATACACACCATGGCTGTACAGATCTTAAAAAGATAATAGCATGTGCCTGTTTTGTTGTTCTGCTCCTCTAGAATCACAGGTGCTTCCTAAAGTATAAATAATAACATGTTATAATTACAACATACACACCATGGCTGTACAGATCTCAAACAGATAATAGCATGTGCCTGTCTTGTTGTTCTGCTCCTCTAGAATCACAGGTACTTCCTAAACACGAATGCCCCTGCTAATGATCAGAAACCCAATTTTTTATCAAAAATTAAGTCGAAATGGGGACATAACTCCTGTAAAATTTAACAGACGTTGATAAAAATCAAACTTGACTAGTATTTTATAATTATACAGGTGCACTCGAAATAATAATTTAAATACATAGACCCATTCAGAAGTTATTGATTGGAATCAACTTTTCCGGACAGACGAACAAACATACAAACTGTCAGATAAAGTGATCACTTAAGGCCTTTTCGAAATTCTCCAAATCGCGGGGGCATAAAAATAATAAAATTTCACATGGCTCTGAAAGTACACATTGAAACATTACTTACTTCTGGCGCGGTCATGTCACAAATAAACATGATCCTCGCACGACGTTTTTCTTTAGAGCCATCGGCAGCAGTGCAATGGGAATTATAAGTGGCACCTCCATTATACTCCAACATGACCCACTCAGCTGAAATTTAAATAAAATACATATACACATATACGAGTGAATTTGTGGTTGCTGGTTTAACTTTAAAGAATATTTTTAATCGAGTTTAAGACCATTTTCAACACATTACAGGTACAAATATGGCAACACTTTCAAAAGATGGAGGAATGGGGCTTTACAAAACACATTTTAGTTAATATATGGCGTATCCTCGAAGAAGACTTCAGATGTTTTTCAGTAGAAGAACCATCCTTCTGCAATTAACTGGCAAACATTCACACATAAATTTTTTTGAGCAAGCAGGACTCAAACCTACGACCTTAGTGGTGAGAGGTAAGTGATCTTGAGACACCCTAAGACCACTTGGCCACGGGGGACCCCAAGAGCTAGAAAGAATATCTGAGTAAATCCAACACCTATTTCTAAGTACAGAGGAATTCTGTTAATTTTATTTTTTTCTTAGATGGTGTATTTTTTTGACAAACACATCAAGTTATCATCTTCTGGCAATATGGCAATATCTTACATATATTACGGTATACAAAATTTATGGTCCCTGGTATGCAACTTAGAGTAGATATCTCACAGTGAGAAAATAAGAAATATCTATGACAATATGTACAAATTGTGTGATATGTAAATTATGATGACATCTTAAAAGAAATTATGGAAAATATCAATTTGGCCATCCTTAAAAAATTTTTTGTTTCCTATGGGTAGGTAAGTAGCTAATTTTTCTTTTTTTGCAAATTTTGATTTTGCATAGTCATTTTAAAGAAAAATGCACAGAAATCATACAAAAAAAAATTAAACGCTTTGAACGGCAATAAAAAAGTTTGGGTAGCTGCAATTTTGAGTGAGTAGGTAGGAGTACGGCAAACAATATATTTTTTAAAGATGGCCTTATACATCAAATCTTTTTTTGGTTTTAGGCTATTTTCAACACATTTCAGGTTATTTAGGACATCTGGCATATTCTGTTTAATCAGATGAGGAAAAACGCAGATCAATTCTGAATAGACCCAATGTCCTTCTGCAAGTAACTGACAAACTTTCTCACAAAAAGTTTCTGACTGACAGGTAAGAGTGGTTAGGTTAACTGATCATACATTAGTCCTTGTTGGCATAAAACTGCCTCTAAATATTCAAAAGAGTACTGCCCAACCATCAAATCCAACGAGGAATGTAACAAGACAAAATACCATAGCTTTAATATCAAGATATTTGTTTGATGTTGTATGGTGTTTAAAGTCCCTTTTAACAATTTTTCAGTTTGACATATCATAATGTTATACCTGAGACATAATTCTGAGCACTGCTACACTGGAGTATCATGCCACAAACACAAGATATGGTACCCCAGTCAGACACATTATACTGACATCCGGCCAACCAGACCTAGAACTATCCTCTAAATGCCGAGCGCCAAGCGAGGAAGCTTTGAGTACTTCTTTTTTAAGTCTTTGGTATTACCCGACTGGGGATCAGACCCATGATCTGCGGAGTCAGACACTCTACCACTAGACAACACTATGATTTACAATGTACAGATATGAAAGACAGTGATACTCACGTCCAGCCACAATATCACTAACTGTGTACTTCCCGATGATAGTGGATTTTGAATCGGATTTCTTGATCTGGACGACACCTGCTCCTTTAAGACTCTCCGAGCCTTCTGGAATGGGGTTTATGGCATCTGCACATATACCAATGTGGTACGTATATTCCTCATCTGATACTTGATACCTTAAAATTATCAAACACAATCCATTTATACTTTTTTTTTCAATTGCGATGTAAGCTTAGACCATTAAAAATTAATTGCTAGATTATCAACCAAATTTTTCTTAAAAATGGGGAGGGTGGGAGGATATTATTTTTGACGTTTCATTTTTTTTTTTAATTTTTTTTTTTTTTTTAATAGTTCAATTCATTCATGACATAGAGCTAATTCTAGACAGAGGTTACAATAAGAAGCACAAACAGACAAGACAATATTGTGATGGACCTGCCAAAGGCTTCAATTAAGTGCCTTACAATAGGCTACTATACAAACTAGACCATACGGTGTAAGAGGGACAACCAACTGTTGGATTGCCTCCTGGTGATCAGACATAGTACCTGATGGAACACACTCTGACCAGGTTCCCAGACAATTATGCCAATGTTTTATCTGGTGTTAAATGAAACTTCCAATAGATCGTGATGCAATGCATTCTTTAGACCTACATGTACGATGCATCAATACCATTGTCAGATATTGTGCATTACAATTCCATTCTTGATGAAACATAAAAACTAGCTTATAAAAACTAATAAACAAAAAAGAACAGATTTTAACAAGCAAGATGAATTTTTGGATATAAACAGGCTAAACACGTGACGAATGATTGCATAAGATACAGTTTAAAAATCAGTATCATGATGTGCATTGCGACTTAAATATTGCAATACGTATTGCCTTTTATTTTTACAGGCAATGTGTATTGCAATATGTATTGTTCTGAAAATGAAGTATCGCAATACGCATCGCATGTGAAAAAAATGCCAATGCACAGTCCTACAGGCTCCAGTAATATTTGGGGTTCCCCCAAGGCTCCTGCCAAGGTCCAATTTTCTTCATATTGTTTCTTAATTGCCTGTTTCTGTTTCGTTGTACTACAGGTCTCATGACCATACTTTTTAAAGTATTGAGTAAGTATATGCCATAACACTGTCATGATAATCTGAACTGATTGGTGACAGTATCGAAAGAATGAATATATTAAGAGATGGTATTGAATTTCGCCTCATTAATTACCTAATGCAAACAGATACAATGACAATAGGTAAAACAAAAAAAAGAATATTATAAGATATAAGAAATAAAATTAAAAACAGCCATGTGTAAGAATTTATATGAAATAAATAAGTTGAAATAAATTACATTAAAACGTAACTACGTGTCGTCCGAATATACTTCTACTATTTGGTACGTACCTGTTTCCTTTCAGAATTTCTATTTGTCCTTCTCCCTTTTTCGATTTATCTGCCAAATGTTTAGGAAAGACGCATCCAGTTTTATCTTCACTATTTACAGTCGTTGTCAATGCTGCTGTCACTAGAACTAGTGTATAACATAAGAATTTAGCAGGCCCCATTTTTGTTGTTCCGTGTTACAAATTAACGTCACATGAGAGTTACTCATCTGTAGAAAATGCTTGCATGAAAACCATACTGTCGTGCAGTTCACTATCATACATCATAATCTCTTGTAACTGAATCCACCTTGAAGAATATTTTCGTGATATTGTTACTCGCAGCAGTGAGAATAGCCTTTTACAGATAAAAAATCACTTTATACAGTGGAAGTACATGCCCCTACTACAATTAATAGTTCCAACGATTACTCCTGTGACGTCATTAAACTTTCGCTGAAGCAACTGATCAATCAAAGGGGAAAATAAACGTAAAATCTGAAAATTCCTTTGCCAACACCCGTTTACTTCAGTGCCCATAGTCGTTTTAATATAATTTGCACAAAAAAAATGTGTGTTTTGTAGGCCCTTTCCGTGTTGAAAAGGCCCTTTCCGCAGAGCCGCTTTGAGTCATAATTAGTTTTATTGCTATTAAATGTTTAAAATTCAAATTGAATTTATAAAACTCCCAGATATATCCTAAAACTTGTTTATTAACGATAAAAAGTCGTTTTAATGTGATTTGCAAAAAAACATATGTGTTTTGTAGGCCCTTTCCGGTGATAAGTCATGTACCCATATTAGAGAAACCAACATTTTTCCGCATTTTCACTTCCCTTCACTTCCGTAAAATAGCAATTTCAGAACGTCGATTGGTTAGTTGCTTCAGGGAAAGTTCTGAGTTTAACATATTTCGATATCTATATGTTAATAGTTGATATAAACTGTAAGAATGATACACAGACAGAAAATGGATTGGATTGAAAGCTTACTTGTATAAATACGCTCCATACCTATACAGATACAATGAGGGCAGATAAACGTTGAATGTAATTGGTAATATTTCAGTACATAATTTACGTTAACAAATTCTGTAGAAAATTAGAAGAAAAAAAATGTTGTATTTACTGTATTAACTTGAAATGAGAGAGAGAGAGAGAGAGAGAGAGGACTGTCGGGCTTTTAATGACGTCAAGTAGTTTAGTAAATTGCTATGAATTGTGGGATATGCATGGAATTCCCTGCTTTTTTTCATTGGGGGAGGGTATGTGTGTGTGTGGGGGGGGGGGGGGGGGGAAAGGGGTTAAGGACCCGATTCGGGAGGTATCAGGTTCTATATATAGAATAACATTTACAGTGAGTGTCTTAATGAGCCACAGAGTAAGAATGGGCGTGAAAGGTCCTGGGAAGTTGTTACTTACAGACATCGACAATATGGCAACACTAACGGACCTTTCTCGATATAGTGACTTAAATGTAAAATGTTTTATCTGTAAATGTTTTGGTCTCTATGTGGTATAATTAGTTTAAACCTATTTATTTTACTTCGATTGTGAAACAAGTTATTACAACTTCGGATAAAACATTCTGTCCCTTGGGATAACTGGTTTCGCAGGAACTTAGCAGAACCTCGTTTCCGCCCAAACAGTTATGCCTTAGGAAAGAATTTTCAATGTTTTTAAACTTATTTATTTTACCTCGATTGTTAAACAAGTTTTTACATCTCGGACAAATCACGCTCAATGTGTTTCTGGGTAGAGCCAGTACTAAAGCATTTACAGATACAGTCTTGCTCAAGGATACCATAAAAAGTCGTGGGAGAGGATCACACACAAGACCCACCGATCCTGGGTTCGATACTCGACCACTGGACCATGTGCTCCACGGTATGATTAATGGAATATAAAATAAAAACAACTCTTCTTATACCAGACATTAATAAGTATGTTTTAATTGGTTTCAGTCTTGTTACATAATGCACACAGTATATACAAACATAGATTCCCAAAATATTTAAATAGTTTTTTATCATCTAAAGCATTCAAATTGTGTTTCCTTGTTTGGATATTCACCCTTGAGGAATTATGAAGTAATCAAACATATATGGCATAATTATACAATTTCAACATTATAAGTTTTGTCACAATATTGCAGGTGTAAAGGAAACTAGGCGAGGTTCTACCCGAATCAAAAGTGATTTGTAGTTATTGACGATTTGTAAAATAAAATGTGTTGTTTTTTTATGTGAGACATATACATCATATAAATAAATTAACAATTACTGACATTTGTTTTTTTTAAGCACACAGCATGTAAACCGTATCTCATTTTTAAATTATAATAGTTTATCAACCTTGTAAATATATATATTAATTATAGGCATAACATAAAGCGAATTAAATTGTGTTAATTAAACATGTTTAAATAGTAATATTTTGATTCGTATTATTTTAAATTGTCAAATTCTGAGATAGAGCTGAAATAGGCCGACTTTCATGTTCAAACAAATAATCTTTCTTCCCCTGTGCTGAAATGTATCAGATTGGGACAATTAACATAATAGTTTCCAATGATAACATGATTGCTATAGCATTTATCTAAATTAATGTAAACGTACCATAGAAACAAATATTCTTCAATACAAGTTTGATAGAAATTTACATGTGAAATTAAACCTAAACCTGTATATATCAAATCATTACCACGTGTCTATAAATTGCAGAAATGAAACAGAGTCCGGACTTATACTCAAATATAAACATGGGTGGATTTTTTTTGCTGAACATTGTTGGAATGCACTATAGAGATCTAAAAAGACTATATGAATATTCTAAATAGTTCTGATATTAATACTAGTATGATTAATATGAAGCAAAACTGCAATTGGTCGACGTTATTTCTGCCATAGTATTACCAATTTAACATGTAAATAGAAACAAATAGGAAGACTCGTAAACGTTAGAAACAATATTTATTTTGTCAGACTTGATATACACTTTGATCAAATAAGTATCTTATGAGATAAAGAATTAATCCAATAATCCGTAAATGGTGTTAAAACAAAGGTTGTTGTAAAGAAGTATTTTCTGTGTGAAAATATGATACATTACTTCTCTAAAACAACACCGTTTAAATTTATTTATCGTAAATTTTCAGTGAATTACGATTTGACTGAATA
The DNA here is from genome assembly GCA_029582155.1 of Panopea generosa. Lineage (NCBI taxonomy): Eukaryota > Metazoa > Mollusca > Bivalvia > Adapedonta > Hiatellidae > Panopea > Panopea generosa. Next base: position 34,122,974 of record CM055910.1, on the reverse strand, counting down.
ATTAATAATCATTTAGGTATAACCACTGAAAAAAAACACACACACAACAAATGTTATAAATGTTTTCACGTAAATATACAACTTAGGGGTAAGTAATTTTAACGAATTAGAATGGTTTCTTAACTGCCGATTCAACGTTACTCTTGTTTAGTGAGGTCGTACAAACATTTGGTTTCTTCAGCTGCTTTCTTCCATTTGACAGAGAAAACGTGGAAGCATGTTGTCTCTCATATTTTGTATCAGACTCTGGCGATGTTATTTTCTGATACTTGGAAGGGACTACTTCTGTGTATTGGCTGTTCTCCCGTTTCAGTGATTTGGAACCTGTAATGACATGTTTGCCGGCTAGTCTGTTAGGGTTGATCCATTGCATTATTGGGTGTACTTTGGTTGTACTTTTCAGTGGATTAGGTTCCGCAACTACTCTTGAAGTATGCTTTTCTGGCGAATTCGGTTCGAGATGCTTTGCAGATAGTTTTCCACTCTCTGTGCTTAGAGGTTTGTCATCTGCAGGTTGCCTTTGGTTGGCTAATATGTTTGGGTTAACCCAATTCATCGATGGATGGATATTATTTATCCTTTTCTTTGGTCTTGGGGTTTCAGCTTTCTCAATGAAAGTTGTCTTCTTAAGGGTGAAGGGATCTTTAATGATACCTATACCAGTAAGTTCTTCTGATTTGAGGTAGGTATTAGACCTATCATTAGATACTACCCTTGGGTTCACATCTCGTTGTTGTTTCGCATTTCCAGATCCCAGCATTACGTCCGAATCAGAACTAACATATTTCTGGGGATAAGATAACTGATCTGGAAGCCATTTTCTCTTTCTTGCTGATTTTGGCAGCGTATCTGTTTTAGATTTTGCGATTTGTTCTACATCATCGGACTGAACTGGCATCGACGATTCTCTTAGAACTTTTCTTTTTAGGGACATTAACTGATTTACTGGAATGTCTTTGCACTCTGCTGATACTATGGCAGAATTGAGCTTTTCGGCTTTATTACCAACTCCTGGCATATACTTCTTCAAAACAGGCTTTAGAATCACTCTCTTTGGTATATCTGTTTGGAGGGTTGTCAAATTATTGGAATTTGATCCGTGGCTGGTGTTTGTCAATGAAGCAGCATTCTGAACAGGGCGTGATGTGAACTGCACTTTCTCATTGTCTTTCTCTGCATTTTTACCAATTTCTGTTCTTGTGCATATTGTATTAGAATAAACCAATTTCTCCTTGGCTTGTTGGCTGATTGCTGGTTTCATATTTGTCTGCCCAGGGTCTACCTCCGAATATATCAGTGTAACAATGACCAAACTCCCGTTATTAGTAATCTCTCTTTTCAATGGTTCGGGTTCGGTTTGTTCTGAATCTGGCTCTACTGTTTCGAATTCCTCTCGTTTTGACTTATCATTTCTTATCGTTCGGCTGATTCCTTTTGTTGCGGACAACAAGTCTAGTTCAGTTTTCATGACATAGGATCCATTCAGTTGTGTATGGGTCGGTGCATTGTCCACGAATTTGTCGATGGCTGGTTTTATTGGAATTACCTCAAAGTCTGTGCCCTGAGGATATTTCAATTTCAAACAAACCTTATGTTCAATGCTCTCATTATCTAAACTTACATCAGCCGCATTTATGCTTACACTCGCATTGCTCATTCTTTGTTGTCTGTTTTGGAGTATCCTGATACTATCTTGGTTGTTCAAGATATTTTGCGAATCTGCAATAACTCTCCTGTTCGACATACTTTGTGAACCCCCTTCCTTTGCGGAAGTTAGCTTTACAGCATTTCTACAGGTTAACAAACTAAGTACGTCTTCTGACTTCATTTCTTTCGCAGGAAATACTTTTACAATATCTCTACTGGTTAATGAACTTAATACGTCTTCTGACTTTAATTCTGCTGCAGGAAATACTTTTATAGTATCTCTACTGTTCAGCATACTCTGTAGACCACCTTCTAATTTCATCTCTTTTGCAGGAGTTATCTTTACAACATCTCTACTGCTCAATAAACTTCGGTCGCCTTCTGGCTTCAACTCATTTGCAGCAGATAATGTGGCAATATCTTGACTGCTAAATATACTTCGGTCGTCTTCTGACTTCAACTTTTCTGCAGGATATCGTCTAACAATACCTCTACTGTTCAACTGACTATGCAGGGAACATTCAGATGTCAGATCATTAAGTTGAATATCTTGCATGTTTAATTGAATTTTTCGTCGTTTTGGAGGCGGTTTGGGAATGACATTGTAAATACCCACCATCTGCTGCAACGATCTTTTCCCTGTGAGATGCTTCTTCACGCCGTAGAGTGCGAGAGGTTGTCCAGAGCCGATGTACAGTCGGACAATCAAATCTGAAATAAAGAAAAGAACTTATTTCTGTTATACCAGATTGATTAGTTGTGCTATTTGAAATAATTTGCATTAAATAGTTTAACTAAAAATTGGAAAGCGGTATCAAACAAGGGATGCCATATAATACATATATAGTTAGAGGGTAAGATAACATTATTGACATTATCTGATGAACAGAAACTTATGGTACACTAGATAATTATTTTTATCATGTCAATGCATCCATTAATGTTGATAAACTGCCTGCCTGATACATATAGGTGTATCACGTCATTGCAAGTTTACCAGGCACATAACGTCATATGTATAATATACTTCATGACGTCATGATGTATAATTTTACATTTTAGTCTGAACGGAACTAATTTTGACCCTACATAAAATGAATAAAAAACAAATTAGAAATATTGATATGATAAATAGAATACCATGTAATTGTCTAATATTATCAACTTTATCAGGTTCGGCACGAAATAAAACAAAGACTCGGCAGAGCCTCGTCCTTTTTTGTTCTAAGCCTCACCTGATAAAGTTGATAATATCAGACACTAACATGGCATTCTCTATATATGAGCTTCTAATTGGAAACGAAATACAACAGCAGGAAGAGAAACTGTGTAAGCATAATGCAAGTATGTGTACTGTAACAGATTAAGTAGAGAAATTGCAGTTGGCAAGTTGTTTAACATGTTTACATTAAAACAGCAAACAATAAAAGTACTTAACATAAAAAACAATAAAGATACTTTACATAGCAAACAATAACAGTACTTAACATAGAAAACAAAAAAGGCACTTAACTTAGCAAACAATAAAGGTACAAAGCATAGCAATCAATGAAGGTACTTTACATAGCAAACAATAAATGTACTTAACATAGAAAACAATAAAGGTACATCACATAACAAGCAATGAAGGAATTTAACATAGCAAACAATAAAGGTACTTTACATAGCAAACAATAAATGTACTTACATAGCAAACAATAACAGTACTTTACATAGCAAACAAAAAAGGTACTTTACATAGCAAACAATAAAGGTACTTTACATAGCAAACAATAAAGGTACTTTACATAGAAAACAATAAAGGTACATCACATAACAAACAATAAAGGTACTTTACATAACAAATAATAAAGGTGCTTTACATAGCAAACAATAAATGTACTTACAAAGCAAACAATAACGGTACTTTACATAGCAAACAAAAAAGGTACTTTACATAGCAAACAATAAAGGTACTTAACATAGCAAATAATAAATGTACTTACATAGCAAACAATAAAAGTACTTAATATATCAACCAATAAAGGTACTTAACACAGCAAACAATACAAGTACTTAACATAGAAAACAATAAAGGAAGTAAATATAGCAAACAATAAAGGCACTTAACATAGCAAACAATGAAGGTACTAAACATAGCAATCACTAAAAGAATTTAACATAAAAAACAATAAAGGTACTAAACATAGAAAACAATAAAGGTATTTAACATAGCAAACAATAAAGGTACTTTACATAGCAAACAATAAAGTAACTTTACATAGCAATCAATAAAGGTGCTTACATAGCAAACAATAACGGTACCTTACATAGCAAACAATAAAGCTACTTTACATTGCAAACAATAAATGTACTTACATAGCAAACAATAAAAGTACTTAACCTATCAACCAATAAAGGTACTTAACACACCAAACAATACAAGTACTTAACATAGAAAACAATAAAGGAACTTAATATAGCAAAAATTAAAGGCACTTAACATAGCAAACAATGAAGTAACTTAACATAGCAAACACTAAAAGTATTTAACATAGAAAACAATAAAGGTACTAAACATAGAAAACAATAAAGGTATTTAACATAGCAAACAATAAAGGTACTTTACATAGCAAGCAATGAAAGAACTTAACATAGAAAACAATAAAGGTATTTTACATAGCAAACAATAAATGTATTTTACATAGCAAACATTAATGGTACTTTATATAGCAAACATTAACGGTAGTTTACATAGAAAACAATAAACGTGCTTTACATAGCAAATAATAACGGAACTTATTATAGAAAACAATAAAGGTACTTTACATAGCAAACAATAAAGGTACTTAACATAGCAAACAATAAAGGTACTTAACATAGCAAAAAATAAAAGTATTTAACATAGAAAACAATAAAGGTATTTAACATAGAAAACAATAAAGGTACTTAACATAGCAAACAATGAAGGTACTTAACATAGCAAACAATAAAAGTACTTAATATAGACAACAATAAAGGTACTTAACAGAGTAGACAATTAAGATACATAACATAGCAAAAAACAAAGGTTCTTAACATAGCAAACAATAAAGGTATTTAACAGAGCAAACAATGATGGTACTTAGCATAGCAAACAGGAAAGATACTAAACATAGCAAACAACAAAGATACTTAATCTAGCAAACAATTAAAGTACTTAATCTAACAAACAATATAGATACTTAACATAGCAAACAATAAAGGTACTTTACATAGCAAACAATAAAAGTACGTAACCTAGCAAAGAATAAATGTACTTCATCTAGCAAATAATAAAGATACTTAATCTAGCAAAGAATAAAGATACTTAACATAACAAACAATAAAGATACTTATCATAGCAAATTATAAAGGTACTTTTCCGTGTAAAGAATAAAGGTACTTAACCTAGCAAAGAATAAAGATACTTAACATAGCAAAGAACAAAGGTTATTAACATAGCAAACAATAAAACTAAATTAATCGACATGACCAAGCCTTATAAAATCTAAGGTTACAGAGCAATACAGCAAACAATAAAGGTACTTAACATAGCAAAAACCAAAGGTACTTTACCTAGCAAAGAACAATTATGATAGGAAGGAAGAGAAAATAGATTATAGTAACCTTCAACCTCCTCTACAAGAAATGAGAATCCAGGATCTATAGACGATCTCCTAGATACGAGCGTGGAGGAATGGAGAAGAGAAATCTTGACATCGTCAACAGGGAGAGAGAGCCTGCAAACAAGCACACAACACACATAGATATACATTTCGTCAAACAGAAGACACAGTTAAATATAATTAAACAGATAAAACATAGACAGGTTGTCAAACAGAAACAGCGCGATTTTTTTTTAGAGTATACGTATATACAGTGACAAATATAAAACACATATATATCACAAGTTTGGATACGTTCGTGTTTCTATTACAGGATAAAAAATGCAAAGGACACCAGGAATGCATATAGTATACTTATATGGTAACAGTTAAGTCGACATTGCGAAGTTATTTGTCGTAAACAGGAGCAGCAAGCCTACAAAATTACTTACACAGCATAAATAATATAATCAAACATTGCTGAGTAATATATTCGTCAACATAAACAGAAAACGTGTAAGATAGTGTAACGTGCACCGAGCGGATTATGCACACAACTACTAATATATATGGTATATATGAATTTTCCTTGGGCTACTTGCCGTTTGATTTAAGATAAGTAGTGAAATAATTTTCCTCAAGCTACTTTGCTTTATGATTAGATTACAAATGATTGAACAAATGATTCGTGTTTAAAAAAGAATAATCACGTACAATTAACTTTACATATAAAACCAAATTATAAAGGTTTCGAACTAACATTTCAAACAAACGTTTCGCACAACACGATGCCCAGAACTCTGTTTTAAATAAATAAAACTAGTTCTGCAGCACTCCGCACAACACTATGCCCAGAACTCTGTTTTAAATAAATAAAACTAGTTCTGCAGCATTCCAAACTCAAACGCCTCAAACACTTGCTCAGGACTTTGTTTTAAATAAATAAAACTAGTCCTGCAGCACACCAAACTCGAAACTCCGAGCTGCACCAAAGTATCAGACTTAGGTCTCAAACCCTTGCTCAGGACTTTGTTTTAACTAAATAAAACTAGTTCTGCAGCAATGTTCCAAGCCTGTCCCAACACCTGTCTGAGACAAACAATGGCACCCAACAGACTACGACCCGGAGCACTGTTCACAAGTTTCAGAGGATTCTGCAACTCTGAGTTGAAAACTGTACTTCTGGGAATCCCTCGTTCACTTGTTACCTCGGTCCAAAGTCCCAGCCTGTACTACCAAATAATAATAATTAATTGATAAATTAATTATGCAAAGTCTTCTTGCAGCTCCTTCTCCGTCGAGTTGTAACATCAGACTGACAAGAATACAGGCGGTCAGCTGGTTATATAGCAGAAGTCACATGACCTAGTCACATGGCTTCAATCGGGCATCCTTAGTGTTGTACGACCACATAATGAAATTCGAGATAATGCGATTCAATTGAATTACCATCCTTATCAAATTCAATAAGCGTCTACCTGACAGTTTATTTACTACATTTTCTGTACGTTTATTAATTTAACTTAATAAACAATAAGTAATACTTAGAATAGTCATATATAAAAGGTAAATATAAAGTTACCAACCAACAGAAAAGTATAGCGGCGTAACAAAATACACCGATGTTATGGATTTCTATATGTACAAGGCGTTTTTCTTGATCATAAAACCATATTTATCATCCATAAAACATACACTCAATTTTAATAGATAATACAAAATAGAAAAAAGTATCGGCATATTCATCGAACACAATAATTTGTCCAGAACATATATATTTGTTCATGTAAAACTTCCAAAAATAGCTGAACAGATATCAATCCGTTGTTTATCAAAATAATGAAAAAATGGTCCATAAATAACATATTCTTTCAGACTACATGAATGTCAAACACAATTAAAAGTCTCAGTTTCCTAACTTACTTCATCAACTTATCTATGCTCCATAAAAGTTCCTATACAACCAGAATTAAATCCTCCTTTAACCTCGAAAGAGTGTTTTGTGCTTCTTGCATCATGGTGAATGTCAGCCCTTCTGGTCGTTTTTCTAGTTTCGCTTCTTTTACTTTTATTGAATTCAATCAAACTTCCAGTTTCAAACACATGTTTGGAATTAACGCTCTGGTCCCTGGAGCGCATCTTTATTTCTTTTTGTCTGCGAAACTTTTCATTCTTTCCAGGTCGGCTATTTGGATCACAACTCGTTTCAGCCTCCTCAAATGTATTTGTTTCACATTTTACATATAATTCAGAGCTAGTATCTACACTATCTTGAGCAGATATCACAGTCTTGAAAGGTGCTCGGACTGGCACTGAAGCGGGTGTCATTTTACATAATATTTCTGTTGCATTAGTTTCATGCTCCTGCAGTGTTATAGTTTGGTCCAGCCTATGCTTTACTCCGTGCTTCCTTTTCAAATGTCTCCACAGATATGCACTCTTTTTAAAAGTTACATTACATTCCACACATGTTGGTCTGTCTTCCATGCACTTAAGCTTTTCTAATTTAGCTTTGCAAATGCTTTTGTTTTTGTATACTGTGTTAATAGATTCTCCATGGTTTTGCATAAAAATAGATACCTCAGACCTTGAAGGTAAAACGGCCTGATCAACAACATTTACTCCGTAACATCCTAATCTTCCAGCTAGTTTTAACTTACATGACTTGCCTTTAATAGTTAATGTGTTGTTAGATAAATCAAGTTTACAATCTTGAGTTTGCAAAAAGTCTAAACCAAGTAAAACATCTAACTCAATATCTGCAACCACAATGTCACTGACACATTGCACACCACATATCTCTATGCATGCTGAAGTTTTGCCCTTGATATTGACTGGATCTCCTGATGCTGACAAGATTTGTGTTCTAAACGGTTTCAGCTCACTAGAACAAGGTCTAATAATATCCCAAACTCTTGTAGAAATTATTGTGAGAGTTGCTCCAGTATCGATTAAACATTCTGTCAATATATTATTAATTTTGGTGTTAACATAAAGACCTGAACCAGCAGCTGCAACATGTTGTTTATCATTAGATGAACTAGGATTGGATTTGGTGTTCGCGTTCGGAAGCTTAGGACAATTAGGTTTAATATGATCTTCGGATCCGCAATTAAAACATTTCCTTTTTCTCCTGACTTCAACCCCAGAGTTCTGTCGGCCATGCTGAAATCTTCTACTTTGGTTGGTATTAGCCTCCTGTGGTTTCGAAACCGTCTTCTCATGAGACCATGATTGGAATGCCTTGCTGAGATCTGAAACTATGTTCTTGAGACCTTTTAATTCTTCTCTTAATTCTGTCTCTTTATCTGAAGTTGCTCTTAAATATCCATGTCCCTCCATATGCTTCCTTTCAGCACGATTATACGCTTCAAGTTCGACTGCATGCAGAACAGCATCATTTAAATTTAACGGCCTAGCTTGTTTGATACGAAGTCTCATGTCTGAGCTTATAAGAGAGTCCATAAACTGCTCTTTTGCTAGAGTTTCCCGAACATCAGTTGGTGCTGTTGGATAGGCTAAATTAGTTAGCCGTCTGACATCCTGACCAAGTTCAGACAGAGTTTCTGACGCCTTTTGCTTCCTCTCACGCAACTGAACACGGTATAATTCAGTTTGATTAGGTGGGGCAAATCTTTCTTTTAAAGACCGTACCAGCTCGTTATAGTCATTAGCATCTGAATTTAAATTTCCGAAAACACCCTGAGCTTGTCCTCTAAGTGATACAGCCAAATAAAGTCCTTTCTGTTCTTCTGTCCAACTATTTATTTTTGAACAAGCATCAAAATGAGCTTTATAGTCCAGCCAACTGCCCGAACCATCAAACGTTGCTGGTTTTACTTTTGCTCCATAACCATTCCCTGAGCTAGGTTTCGAACTACCAGGTTCTGCACCTACTTCGTGTTTTGGTGTTGAACATGTCTGTTTCGGGTCAGACTTCCTTCGTTTTGTAACAAAACGGTCAGGTTCCTTGACGAGTGTTGTCTCAAACTCATCATATTCCTTTTTAATGGGACTGCACCAAGGCGGAGTCTTGAAGCCAACACCAATCTCTGTCTTCAAACATTTCTTTAAATCTTGTCCATCCTCCATCTTTGATACCTTTTTCAATGCTGAACTGCTCCGTCCTTCATTTGTAGACATGCCCAATTCCATGTTTTCTATCTGTCGTTCAAGAAATGATATTTCAGTCTGAACCTTACTCATTTCGTTTTGCCGTCTCAACTCCTGCAAACGTTCATCTAAACTTTGCATCCTACTATTAAATTCTTGACTATCATCCATATTGAATTAAGTATGGGTAAAGTAATAACTGTAGATTATTAAAAAAATATCCCACTTCTGACACCAATTTTTGTAACGTGCACCGAGCGGATTATGCACAGAACTACTAATATATATGGTATATATGAATTTTCCTTGGGCTACTTGCCGTTTGATTTAAGATAAGTAGTGAAATAATTTTCCTCAAGCTACTTTGCTTTATGATTAGATTACAAATGATTGAACAAATGATTCGTGTTTAAAAAAGAATAATCACGTACAATTAACTTTACATATAAAACCAAATTATAAAGGTTTCGAACTAACATTTCAAACAAACGTTTCGCACAACACGATGCCCAGAACTCTGTTTTAAATAAATAAAACTAGTTCTGCAGCACTCCGCACAACACTATGCCCAGAACTCTGTTTTAAATAAATAAAACTAGTTCTGCAGCATTCCAAACTCGAAACTCAAACGCCTCAAACACTTGCTCAGGACTTTGTTTTAAATAAATAAAACTAGTCCTGCAGCACACCAAACTCGAAACTCCGAGCTGCACCAAAGTATCAGACTTAGGTCTCAAACACTTGCTCAGGACTTTGTTTTAACTAAATAAAACTAGTTCTGCAGCAATGTTCCAAGCCTGTCCCAACACCTGTCTGAGACAAACAATGGCACCCAACAGACTACGACCCGGAGCACTGTTCACAAGTTTCAGAGGATTCTGCAACTCTGAGTTGAAAACTGTACTTCTGGGAATCCCTCGTTCACTTGTTACCTCGGTCCAAAGTCCCATCCTGTATTACCAAATAATAATAATTAATTGATAAATTAATTATACAAAGTCTTCTTGCAGCTCCTTCTCCGTCGAGTTGTAACATCAGACTGACAAGAATACAGGCGGTCAGCTGGTTATATAGCAGAAGTCACATGACCTAGTCACATGGCTTCAATCGGGCATCCTTAGTGTTGTACGACCACATAATGAAATTCGAGATAATGCGATTCAATTGAATTACCATCCTTATCAAATTCAATAAGCGTCTACCTGACAGTTTATTTACTACATTTTCTGTACGTTTATTAATTTAACTTAATAAACAATAAGTAATACTTAGAATAGTCATATATAAAAGGTAAATATAAAGTTACCAACCAACAGAAAAGTATAGCAGCGTAACAAAATACACCGATGTTATGGATTTCTATATGTACAAGGCGTTTTTCGTCACAATAGCGTATACATTACGACAACAAACAGAACGTTTTACGGCAAGTTGAATGAAGACACATCTTGCTAAATATACATTTCTATGCATTACCGCCATTTCTCAATGAATTTCTATAATGTCAAGTGCTGTTAAGATATCTAAATTACAAAAATGGGTAATTAACTTTTTTCAATAACAAAATAAAAATTGGAAGAACAGAACGCACACATATACATAGTATAACAGTTTATTATACAATCGATAGCTAACAGATGATAATTTAACATAACCATTATTTCCTGGTGATATATATATATAAATTACCATGGATACTGTAACCGTGTGGGGATTTAACCTACGACCCCTAGATCGATAGTCAGACACGCTACTGACTGAGCTAACCGGGCCCGGCCTGGATCTGTGTGTTGAAGCGTGTACAGAATAAACATTATTTATTCTGTACTGCAGTGACGTGTCGTCAACGTGACAGAAAACCTGCTGTTATTAAGTCCACATTGTACTTTTTAATGTAGTTATGGAATATGCATAATAACACAAATCACACATACATATATGTTTATTGACTTAAGAAAAAGCATCAAGAAAGGCATCGGTTGAAACATCGTATTTAAGTTTAGATGTAAGAATTAAGATACTTCTAAATTACTACCGACACAAAAAATATTGGTTTCAAGTCCTATTGAAATATTTATTTTATAGCATATCGAATTACTACAAGAGGGCCGAAGATGGCCTGTCACGCTCGACTGATTTCACAAAGGCAATATCAGAAAAGTAATATTGGTCATATTAGATTGTTGACGATCACAATAAAAATCACATTTATTTCATGCTTTTTTTTTTTTTTTTACTTAAATCAGTTACGTGTTTTTTGAAAAGTTGTTATGTTTATAGATGCATTTCACTATTATACCTCAATGTAAAATTTGGGGTCCTCTGAAGTATTGTACAAAGTCGGAATAAGGAGATACAGTGAACATGCACAGGAGATTTGATATAGAGAGATAAACGTAATATTCACAAAAAAACTTTCAAAAAAGTTTTTTTTTTCAACGTGAGCCATATTGGAATTCGGACGGTGACAAAAACGACACTTTTAAATGCACTCCAGTTAAGTAACATTGCAGTTCATTTTGATATTTTTTTATTGAGTATAATTACTCCTTTCCATTTCATAAATTTCCCACAATTCCTCAATCAAACATTTTTTTATGACAACAAAAATACAAACATGTAAAACGTTGGCCCAATGATTATGCACATGCTGACCAACGTTGTGAAAAGTGTTGCGAAGAAGATATCATTTTAACCTGTTTAAATTTTAGCGCTGCTATTTTAGTAACCTAACGGCTACCAAACTATTCATATACAACAAAAAAAACACAAACTTTAACGGACAGACGTACAACGATGTAGAGTAACTCAGCTAGACGAATCGGAAAATTCCGTGTTTCGATTTATATTTACAAAATTCAAACAAGTTGTTTGTTTGAATATTTAGCGTCAATTTATAAATTACAAATTTTGTAAATAAAATAATTAACGAAACGTCTCTTCCCACAAATTCCATACACCGTTTGTTGCATTTGTGAAGTTCCTAGAAATATTCATGCATTTTCACGATTAGGTCTAAATTATTATTAAATTTACTTTGGACTAAATATAGTCCTACTGTTAAAATATATAGAACTACTAGACTGTATTTTACTCCAAAACTGTCATTATAAAAGTCCGAAACCTTTGTCTAATACTGAAAAGCCTTACCCCACCCATAAATTGTATGATATAGATCTACACGTCATATTTACATTAGGCTAAATCATTACTATTGTGTTATTTTTACTGGAACCAACTTTATATACATAAGTTCTAAATACTCACGGAACTAAATTTACGTTGCGCCAGGTTGTAAATTGTTTAGTTGTCGCCATTTTTAAAGTTTTTTTGCACAGCTCTTAAAGTGTGTGTTTTCTTCTCAAATGACAATTGGTAACTAAACAACCGTTGCCAAGAAGGGACACGCTATCACGTGACGTAACTTATTTCGACGTCACGTTAACGTACGCGGTTTAACGCGCTTCTTTCAAAAAATAAATAACTTGTGCAATGTGTTTCTTTGTTATAAGGAAAATACTTCAAATTAGAGAGACGCGTCTGCTACCGTTACCTGTATGCCCCATGATCTTAAACGAGTCGCCAGTTGGAATATATATATATATTGAAACACATTATGGTGCGGGTTTCGTTGCGACAGCGCTGGAGAGCTTCACACTTTAGGTCCACCAACATGTTTGTGACATCGCCGGTCCTTGTGTAGTCGTGTTTGGCAAATCGAGCTGCCCCACGCTGGACCCGCATCTTAATTTTCGGTTGTTTAAGACGAATGTTATGCCACAGCCATCTTAGAATTCAAATTCTCAAAATTGCCATATTATTATTAATTATATTTTGACTGTTTTGTTATGGACACTGATCAAACTTGGCCATGTGTGATACATTGCTGACGTTCAAGTGTAGGAGTTATTACAAACCTGTATAATTCGTAAAATTATTTGACGTGCTTTGAAAGACAATCCCCGCACACTTTCAGTATGGATAACATCATTATCATTATCATTATCATTATTTTATTATTATAGATGTAAATGATTTCTTAAACGAGTAAAAGTATCTCATGTATGATGGTAGCAAACAATTAAGATATGGCAGTTTTAAGAAATCTGAAGTCGAAGAACATTCTCTTTAGTCGAGCAGTCAGTGTGCGAGGGCCTATGTGAAGTTGAAGGTACGCTAGGATTGGTCGAACGTATATGTGTATGCGGTATGCTTTTGATATGCTTTTGGTAAACTTGGTGAAGGGCATGGTGGAATTTGCCTTTTTGGTTGTGTTGTTGATGTGGTTTGTCTAGGAGAGGTCTTAGGAGATGGTAACACCAAAGTATTTAGTTGAACTTTTTGTAGAAAGTGTTTTTCAACGATTGGTATACGGGTAGTTGAACATTGAACTGATCAATGTGTATGGCTTTCAGGAGCGTAGCTTGGCTGAAAACGATGTGTAGGCTTAGTTGCAGGGACGTTTTTGTTTCAGCTAGACTGTCGTTGGTGCGTTTTTGGTGTGTTTTTAGGGGCCTGGTTATCATTAATATTAATCTTGAATTCACTGTTTTATAACCAAATAAATTGATAAAATGATGTGAAATATCTGAATCATATTCAATGATTTTTTGTTGAGAATTAATAGTAAACCCCACTATACCCCCATAGGTTTCCGCTTTTTATTATAATCTTGGCAGTTTAATTTTTTAAATTTCTTAGAAAAAAGTGTAGGCACGTGCCTACAGTGCCTATTGGAAGCTACGCCACTGGCTTTACACTTCTCATGATGGAACGACATTCCCCAGTCCCGCTGTCGAGGTTATGTTGTAATAGTCTGGATAGTGCGTTAAACAAAACTATCATCGACATCTATGGAATACCATCAGGGTCAAAAGAACCGCTAACGGTGCACCTTATTATTTCTTTTGTTAACATACATGTTAGGAAACGTGTTATACTTGACTATCAGGATTTAATTGCGGATAATTATTATCATTTTTTCTCTCAAAATTACCGCAGTATTCATGCGTCCGAGCACAAAAAAACGTTTTTCTTACTTTGCATATGCGCAACATCCGGGTTTTCTCTTACAGGTTTTACACCTACACATAATTATGTGTTGCTTAACACAGATGAAACAAATCTTCAATTTGTTTATCAAAAACACACTTTTTTCAGTAATGCCACGTCTTTCTCAAACTGAGACAAATCAGGCGATTGGTATGCTCCAGGCCGGATCGGTCATTGGTAAATACCGTTGCACGTCATATTTGGGCTGTTCCAGATAGAATATTCATATTCTTGTTAACCAGTGCAAAACAACTATGTCAGATATTGTGTCAGACCTCGTCGCGTACGTGCAACAACGTTACGTACTCATCTATGACGGCTATTCGTTGCCTAACATACAGACATGTAATTCTCAAGTTAACATGATGCCATTTAATATATATATATATATTACACAAGTTCAATTGCATTCACTCAATATTGAGTGATTTAAATTAAACTTGTGTGATATGGTTACTTTTAATGGAAGATTTTTGAATGAAAATATATATCTATATATATCTGCTTTATGTCTGATGTAAGTCTCGATCATGCATTTTTAATTTAAAAAAGTGTAAAACAGAAATATTAATGTGTACTTTTGAAGTTTGCGTATCACTAATTAGCAAAAGAATAAGTGCGTTACGTCAGATGTTATACTAAACCATTCATCTCCAGATTCACAACACTCACACAAACACCAATGTCTCTTCGCAGACGGGAAAAACAGAACGTGCGAGCAGTTATGAATGTCGGCTATGTAAATTGTACAGTCAACAACTGACGAGTTAGTAATAGTTACTAACTGACTTAGTGTTAAACGTCATTTTACTGACTTCGGGCGAACCTACGATGAATCTGAGATCATTGACGTTTTAAAGTCGATGTTTGCTAAGGCCGTTTCTAAGCATAGCTCGCGCGGCTTTTTAGTTTGTATATGACTCGTTCAAAATTGAATCAAGGGCAGGTCTGAGCAATGCTATTCACGCGTGTACAGTGATAACGATTTTCTTAATAATTAAGAACGAACTTAATAATTAAGTCATTTTGTAGGCTGTTTTAAGAAATAACAGCGACACAATTTTGAAAATTGAAGCGATTCCATTGGTTGTCAAATAAGGTTAAACACTTAGATCTTCATCTAACCTAAATGTATATATTCCCTGACCTAATAATGAATTATTTAGATGATCTTTTATATATTCGGGATTACGCGTTTAGAACAGCCTTCTTATAAATGTAAAAAGCGGTTGATTGATTGATTGATTGATTGATTGATTGATTGATTGATTGATTGATTGATTGATTGATTGATTGATTGATTGTTTGAATATCTAGCGTCACTTTTATGCCATCGAGGGCTAACAGACGATCAATTAACATATCCACTGTTTCCTGGGATCCTGAAAGGTTAACCAGTACTCAAACACACCCCATCTCCGCAAATAACTGATAACTTTCCCACTTGAATCATCGGTGAGAGACGAATGGTAATGAGACACAATGTGGTATATCGATCGTCACGGATATTGTTGCCGGGCGGGGATTCGAACTCACGACCCAAGGATTGATAATCAGACGCGCTACAGACTGAGCTAATCCGACCCGGTAAAAAAAGAAAAACTGTCAATTTAAAAACATTCAAATTTTTGTATTTGCGATGTGTCAAAGCACAAGTTCCAGAACCCAACTACATAATTACTTTGTCAAAAACTTTTATATTCTTGTACCTAAAATCGACGAACAACTTCATGTATTGTTATTGTTTTTCACGTGACTTTGTTATTTATCGTATTGATTTAAATTAATGTATACTATATAACTGATGATCTCATGGGAGATTGACACTTGTTCAAATAGGTTCTCTCGTTAAATAAAGACTTTATTATTATTTTTATTATTATTATCATTATCATTATTGTTATCATCATCATCATCATCATCATCATCATCATCATCATCATAATCATCATCATTATTATTATTATTATTATTATTATTATTATTATTATTATTATTATTATTATTATTATTACTTTGTGACAGTCCGTATTCACTATATATATATATATATATATATATATATATATATATATACAGCTAGTATGCCATTCCTAGTTTACAGTTATAGGCGAGACTGGCATAAAGAATTATCACCCCAACATGGTTTAAACTTCTTTATTACAAAATAAACATTTATTGAATTACAAAAATATAGATACAAAGGGTCAGGCCAGAATTTTTCTCAACATAGGATACGATAGTAATCTTTCAATTATATTCTAAAATTGTTAAAATTAATATTGGTATGAAAATGCATGTACGACATGTGAATATGAGCGACAGCAAACATAATTAATAAAAACACGCATATTCATGTATGCACATACACACAAATACATATACACAGACATACACTTACTCTCATGCACGCACTAACGCACGCACACACGCACGCACACATGTATTTATAAAGCTGGTATTAATGTTTATTTGAACCATTCAAACTGAAGGGTGGTAAACACTATTCAAGATTCAAAATAAAAAAATGATTAGGTGAAATTCAGTAGAAAAAAAGTAAAAGATATGTACGAAGGTAATCAAGTATTTGCCGCTGGTCAGTATTTACGCAATCGACCCTTATGTTACAGATATGATTAGATAAGTCTTCATTTGTGAATATTTGTGACATTTTCTAAAAGGTTTATGTTTCCCTTGTATGAATGCTTTTTTGGTCCTAATAACAGCTTTATGACATTAAGTGAATGGAACATTCGATCTAAGCACAAGAGCTGCTCTTTCTCTCTCTCTCTCTCTCTCTCTCTGTCTCTCTCTCTCTTTCTCTAATCCATCCCTCTCCCTCCCACTCTCTCTCTCGCCCTTATCTCTTCCTCCCTCTCTCACTCTCTCTCTCTCAAAGTGACTTGTATTTGATTTTATCAGTCGGGTATTGTATACAATGTACTTTATAGCAGATGATGACTTCTTTAGATAAACTGCACTGTCTTAAAAATATTAAACACTTTTTTATGTGGATCTTTTTTTTTTAAATATACATGTATCTCACATCCTTCACTTTATATAGAACATAAGCATAAGAACATAAGTTCAACTATGTTGCTATAGTGAGAAATGTATTGACTTTACTCGTCAGTTTTTCAGTGTTTTTTTCATTTCACATACATATAATGTATGTGCATAAAGAATATATTCGTCTTCGTATAGTTGTGCACCTGCGGTTGGGTTCTTTACTCCCCTTTTCAACGTAATTTCTCCAGATTCTGAAATAAAACGTAGAAAATAACTGGTGTGTTAGTGTGTGAGAGAGAATAAACCGTGCAGTGTAATGTATTCGAGTCGCACAAGTTAGAATATTAAACGCTATTTAAAACACCTTATTTTCGCATATGACGTAGACATGCTGTTTGGAGAATTTGGATAAAACGTGCGCCCTAGATAATAGTGATATATAGGAATATTTAGCGGTATTTAGCGACATTGAGACAATTTATTGGTCTTCCACAATGTAGTTTTAAATATTTTCACCTAAAAGGATCTTTGGATAAATCAAGGCCCGGATAATTTTCTCATGATTTGTGTGGACCAGATATAAAATGTCTTTTTGTTCAGCAGGCAGCGCTGTATTAAAAAGGTACAGCTAACACGTATACTAAACGGTGGAGCCAACATATATACTAAACGGTACAGCCGACATATATACTAAACGGTACAGCCAACATAAATGCTAAACGGTACAGGCAACATATATACTAAACGGAACAGGCAACATATATACTAAACGGTGCAGCCAACATATATATTCTAAACGGTACAGCCAATATATATATACTCAACGGTGCAGCCAACATATATACTCAACGGTACAGCCAACATATATACTCAACGGTACAGCCAACATATATAATAAACGGTTCAGCCAACGCATATACTTAACGGTGCAGCCAACATATAAAGTAAACGGTACAGCCAACATATATACTAAACGGTACAGCCAACGTATATACTAAACGGTGAAGCCAACATATATACTAAACGGTACAGCCAACATATATACTAAACGGTTCAGCCAACGTTTATACTTAACGGTGCAGCCAACGTATATTGTCAACGGTACAGCCAACATATATACTAAACGGTACAGCCAACGTATATACTAAACGGTACAGCCAACATATATACTAAACGGTACAGCCAACATATATACTAAACGCCAACATATATACTAAACGGTGAAGCCAACATATATACTAAACGGTTTAGCCATCATATATACTAAACGGTACAGCCAACATATATACTAAACGGTACAACCAAATTTACACTAAACGGAACAGCTAACCTGCCACTTTTGTATTTTCAATATCTTCGTCAAAATATTGAGTATCATTATGGAGGAAAAATTGTCAAATTAAATAATACAGGCTTGGTCATTGTCGTCCAAAATGTTCTTGCTTACACTAGACCAAGTTTTAAAAAAATTGCTTTGATACTTATGTAAAAATGGTAGGGAGGTAGCTGTTCCGTTTAGTACACGTTCAACGGAAGACGAATCCACAAATACAACAGGAACAGAGTGAATATATCATAACTAAGTCCAAAACAAACAAACAGAAAAGGCAGAAAAGTGACCAACGCCTTGAAACAGTCAGTAGGAGAAACACAACCGTAATTTGAGAGCTTAAATCTCGCTCTTTCCCCGTCATCACATTGTAAAACAAGACGTTGTAAATACCAAAACCAAGACCAAAAAGCCCCATAACTACGCACAATGCTACTTTTTATCTGAAGCTTTGTGTAGAGACGTATATATACATTTTTGTAAAGGATGATTACACCGGTACCATTCATCGACATCGATTTAATTACAAATTAAAACAGTAATATAATTATGTAATTTTGAAAATTGACTTCACCTGAAACGTTTATATGAGCGTGTTAATATTGAGAAATTAATTAAACATATACAAATAGATAAAAGAACGACATTCTGAATGACAAGATCGTAACTAAAATTAAAACCCTTTTCAGAAAAAAATACCTAAACAATGAAATGTATTATACAATAACAGTCAAACCTGTATGAGCGGCCACCTCTATTAAGGGATCACTTGTCTTAAGCAGCCACGTTTGTTATTTTCCATCTATATGATTTCAGAGGAAATTAACTTGCATTAAATAACGACTTATCTTAAAATGGAACTTTTGCTCCTCTCCTTTACCGGCTGTTTAAGACAGAATTTACTGTATCTCACTGTATTATATAATTACCTCAAAAGTGAACTGTGTTGGCAAGCAATGGTGCAAGAAGCATTGTCATCACGGTTAGCATGGAATCTGCAAGAGAACAACAAGCAAAAAAACTCAGCGGGTGACCAAGAGGTAGAACATGAGTCATGATCAGGTTATTGTGGGTTCGATCCTCCGCCACGGGGCTACGTACACGAGGTATCGTAGTGCCCTTGAGCAAGACACTTAATGTTTAGTACTGGGGTATACACTGGAAGACTGCGAGCGTGATTTGTCTTAGTTGTAGAAACGTTTTTTCACAATCGATGTAAAAGTAAATAAGGTATAATAAATAACAAAACAAACAAGTTTGTATTAAAATATTTGGTGAATAGTATTTTAAAAACAAAAAATGAAAATGCTTTATTAATTAACTTACAGTTTGTGAGTTTAATAAAAAACATTAGTTTAAATTAGATTTAATATGAGCCCGCTGCTATTTATATACAGATGCTGGGTCCTCTGTGGCCGAGTGGTATACGGCGCCGTCTCAATATCACTTACATCTCCTCGCTTAGGTAGTAGGTTCGAGTCTTACTCGCTCCGAAAAACTTAAAGTGAAAAAGTTTGCCAGTTACTTGCGGAAGGGCGATTTTCTAATGAAGTCTTCCTCCACTGGATAAATTATGCCATATAGGCATAGTACCACCATTGCAAAAAGGAAGTGCTTCCGTGGGGTAGTCGTATACTTGCGGTTATAAATAATCCTCGTTTCTTCTTCTTTAAAAATGTATTTTCCTTACTTTAATGCTCATTTTTTTTTTATTTCAATGGCATTATTGATGTATTTTGAACATTTTGTTATCATTGTCATGTTTGAATTGTGAATTTAGAAAAAAAAAATTGATGCTTGAAAATTGGGGTATGAATACATGATTTCGGAAGTCTACTTTCACTTTGTCATCAGTGGACACAATGAGCAGAAAAAAGTTCTTATATGACACATGACCCCTACTTTTCTCATCATATTTTGATAGTGCAGAGGTTGACAAACAGTAAAATGTAGGTTTCACTTCTTTCATTTGGTTCTCTCTATGAACGACAAGCCTTCAAACTTTTATTATTTACTATAGAATAAAAAACAAAAAATCAATGGTGAGTTTAAACCTATATAACCTGAAATATGTTAAAATTGCGTCAAACCTTATTCAAAACAAAAATAACAAATAGCAGTTTCACTTGTGTATAGATTTACAATTATAGTAAACGGATCATTGATCATGACTAAATAATAAAAAAAAGTATATGAATTTCAGCCAGCAACATTCTAATTGGCAAAAACAGTTTTTTATCAATATATCATGCCTATGTATATATATATATATATTCACATACCCCGTTATTGCCAAAAGGATATCTATCTCAACATGCCAAAATAATTATTGAAAAGGGATTTCCTAACTTGGGCAACGCGCCTAGGTTAGACTAAAATAGATTTTTCGTTTAAAATTAAACTTTTTTTGTGACTTTTAAATGAGTAAATGAGAATTGGTGGATTTGACATACCAAACCAATTGGATTTTATTTATTAATGATAAACAGATGTGCTTTATCCATTTTAATGATTATTTCATTTTTTAAGACATTTATAGCGTTTTTTTTCTGATTTACTCCCTTTAAAGTGAACATTCTTTGATGGTGACGAGATTAAGTAGACCTTAGCTAAGCGATCACGTACATCAATTGATTTATGAATGAGGTACTTACATATAACAGGACGCCCTCCGTTCAGACTCTGTTCATCTGAAATAAACAATGCAAGTAGGTTATAGCACTTCACTTTATCTGTATTGTTTTATCAAATCCGCTTTGTCAAAGTCTGTGTATACATACGTACTTATGTTATTGCTTATCTTACCATAGTTAATTAGTAAAATTGTATTTTAATATTGTTTCAAAGTCTTTCATTAATAATTTTTATTTTAGAATTACTTCAATATGCAATATAGTCATTTTAATATGTGAACCATGGTGAACATACTTTAATATCTCAAAATGGTGGATGAATTTAGCAAACTGTGCACTTTTCCATATGCGAAGGTTAAATATCTGATGACTGAAGGTCAAGTACACGTCAAGCGACATAAATATTTTAGATTGATTGATATAATGTTTCTCATTGCATACATATAGTATATCATGCAATTAATATATTTATTTATCACGTGACATATTTTATGAAACAATATATTTTAAATATTTGTAAAACTTAAAGTAGCAATTGTACATCTGCTGTTTACATCATTTCAATAAGAGGTTGGACTTATTATAAATGAATTTCGTAAACACTTTACTTTTAAATAAATATCTAAAATGTCATATAATCATCCATGATAGTCAATATATACTATCACTCATACCCACACAAACACAAGGCCTCACAAACAATCATTTGTCAAGAGATACCAGAACCCTATATAATTGGCATACTTAGATTAAATGCAGCGTATATGTATTTTGCCAGTTTTAAAAGTTCTGTATTTTTCATCAATTCAATAAACTTATAAACGCTTAGCTTAAATGTGCGAGTTGGTGGTATTGCAAAATACATAATTTCTATCGAATATATTGGATTGAAAACATTTTACTCTGCAGAAAAAAAAACATTGAGTTGATCAGATTGTTGTTTTTTTTAAAATTTCGATGGTATGATGACACATCTTTGTTTTTGACAAGTCTGTCCATTTATTGCAGTGTATCACTACGCATCGTTAAAGTGTTCTATCTTCACCCAACAGTACCCATTGCCATCTGAGATTGGCAGAACTCATAAAAATGTTCCAATGTTTTCATATGTGCAAAGAAATATGACCATTTTAAGCATTTTCAACAAAATAATGCCAAACCGACTTACAAAGCTCTAATTTCTTGGGCGCACGAATCGTGCTACCGTCGCTAAGGGAGGTAATAGGACCTTAACGGTTTCAAAATATATAAAAACTGAACAGGGAGAGAAGTATTCGGAATATGCATCAAACCAATAAATTACAAAACCAAGATTAAAAAATAAACATTAGGAAGTCCCTATACTAATTCAATATATTTTAAAAAAAACTTATTTTAAACCAATGGTACGCTTCAGTACTATTCAAATTGACACTACCAAAACAAGAGCAAATAGTTTTTTTTGAGACGGGACAAAAGCAAATGATTTTTTTTTAAATTTCTGTTTGATTAATTCATATTTTAAATCATTATGCTTGGTTCATTTTTTTAACTTGAATTGATGATGAGACGGATGATAATGACATGCGAGTATGACGAATGTGATGAATGTGTCTTAATTAACCACAATCATTCATCCAATTATAGTTGAACGTATATCCCGGATGTAACCCGTGTACCACGACAATGGCCACGTAGTACGCAGTGATTCACCAGTTTACAAATAAAGGCATCCGGCATATGCTATATTCATTGCAATTGTTAGCGGTTTTCAGCATCAAAAATTCAGTATTTAAATAAATTATTAAATTTAAGAGTAAAACTAGCATTAGTCTTAACAATTTCAGTATTCAAATGACAGTTTTGTATAAAAAAGACTGATATTTATAAAACAAGATCAATAACTGAAAAAGAAATTAAGCAAAATGGAAACCAATTAGGATCTAGTATATGGAAACCAGTAAGAAACCATTATCAAGTCAACCAAATTAAAAGGGAATATTAATTCAATTTTAATAAAAAAAAAAGCTATGAGAAACAGAAATAGAATGTGCATTTTACAACCAATATTAACAAAAGAAGATGTATATAATAGACAAAGAAATAAAGCAGAAGAGAACTGAGATAAATCAATGAACAAAATGAATGATGCACAATTGAGCGATACACCATTATATAATAAATGCGGTAACACTTATGGTAAAGTGTTTTTTTCTGATTTAGAATAAACCCTCTAGCTTAATCAGTTATTAATATAGAGATATCCAGTTACATTCAGCATTCATCATCATAGCTTTTCCTCATCGAGCAAAAGGTTTTTGTCCGAATATTTTGATAAGCAACTGTAAAACAATTAAATTATTACGCCTGGCTAAAGTTCGATGCAAAGGTGGCCAATTATTATGTAAATATGGGCAATAATAATCAAAATATGGCCGCTTATGATGCAATTGTGGCCAATTATGATGATAATATGGCCGCTTATGATGCAGATTGTGGCCAATTATAATGATAATATGGCCGCTTATGAAAAAGGTGTTGCCATTTAAAATGATATGGCCAAGAATGATGAAAATGTGACGAATAATGATGCTAATATGGCCGCTAATGAAACAAGTGCGGCCAATAATGATGAAAATGTGTCGAATAATGATGGAAATATGGCCGATAACGATGCAAAATGTGACCAATTATGATGATAATGTGGCAAATTATTATGAAAAGACGACCAATAATGATTGAAATTTGGCCAATAATAATAATAATAAAAATGTGGCCAATAATGACGAAATTGTAACCAATTACGATAAAATGTGTCCAATAATTACGGAAATGTGATCAATTATAATAAAAATGTGGCCGTTAACCAAGTTAAACCATTGACAAATAAATTGAGTAATGTGCTTTGTGAAACAAATTAAAAAAAACAACGTGAAGAAAATGACGGGGAACAATTGATTGGACAATGATTCATGTGTAATAGGTTGGACTAGAAGGCAAAGTTTATTTCGCCTATCCGGAACGACATACGGACACTCGGACATTGTACATGTGATGGATAATTGAGATATCCGTTTATATTCACCGAGCGAAAGCTTTAGCAAATGGGTCGGGCTAAAAGTTTTAATAACATCAGCAACAGCTCTCCCCAAGCTTTTTATATAACCAATGTAAGATTAAATAATCATTAACTACGCATTTTGAAATAAATGTTAACAACAATAATGAACCTATTTGACACCTTAAGAAAAACAATGGAAACACAAGATAAAGCATTGAACAAATTATAAGTAAATGGCGAAATAAAACAAACTAAGAAACGTGAGATAACTGGTACATGTATGACCAATTTGCCATTTGTACTCTTTATACTCAATGACACCTCTTCAAATTGTACATTCAAATACTCGGGGATTGTTTAAGTCAAGGTTAAGTGTGGTATCCGGTTATTTTTAACAGAATATATGGCCATTTTCTGAAGACTACTGTGCTATATTTCGCGCTCATTTTTGTAATAGTTTACACTTATTTTGTATTAGTTATTAGTTATTACACCTTATACATGTCACGCTCGAAGTCTTCCTGGGTAGAACCAGTACTAAGCATATGCGGAAAAAGGCCTTGCCCAAGGACACCACAGTTAATCATGCGTGAGGATCTTTTTTGTAATGTTAACTGTAAAAAGATTAATATAGTACATGTAATTATTAAGTCTGGGTAAGATTTAGTTTGCTCGTTTGAACATTAAGCGTATTTTCTAATGGAGTGTTATCCTGACTATTTATTGCAAGTAACTGGTAACGTTCCCGCTCGAATGAGCGTTGAGAGACGAATGGCAATGAGACGCAATGTCGTTTATCAATCATCACGGAGACTGTTGCCTGATGGAGATTCTAACTTACAAACCCTAGATAGAAAGTCAGACGCGCTACTGGCTGAGCTAACCGGGTCCGAATGGGTAAAGTTTGAACCGTCAACGTAGTTAAGATTCATTTATCTCAATAACATGTAATGTAACGTTAATACTATTCATACTTTGTATCAGAGCCAATGAAAATCTGTCGTTAGAGACTGACTCAGTGATTCAGTGTGTAATTTTGTGATACTATGAATGAATACTAGCAGAAGTTATGGAGCAATTGTTACTGCATGGATAATCAGACTCGTAAGCTCAATTTGCACAATTGTTGTATTTCCCCCCGAGTTTGTAAATAATACCACTGAGACGAGTTCAACGTGGACCATTTTTCTTACAAAAAGAGACTTGTTATCTATTTCTCTAAATTACATGAAGACATGAGCTAGCTTGAGCTATTGTGAAACATTGTGAAACTTCACTTTATAAACACTTATACTGCTACTCAGTATGTGCATTTTCAATGAGTATATCCCAGAGCCTGATATCTCCCGTATGAGGTCTATTTATCCCTAATAAAAAAAGCAGGGAAGTATATGCCTGTCCTACAATTCATAGCAATTGAACGCTTACTAAACTATGACATCATTCAAACCTTTAGTTGAGGCAACTGGCAAATCAACGTGCTCAAATGTGGCTTTCCCAACACTGCGATTAAACCTATTGGGAGAGCCGGGTCCGTTCTACAGACTAGTTTTTAATAGCTTTGCATGCATACTCACTGTATTCACAAACATAAACAGAGAACCAGTCGGTTTCCTGGCAATCCACCTTCTCCCATAGACCTGACATTCGTAACTTCAGTTTGGCACAGTCACCGTCAGTGGAAGATGGATCCCAGTTGGTGAATGTTGCCTTCTTACCTTTAAATGAAACAAAGATTTTTTAAGTACATGCATTTATATAACTTGCAAACCCAAAGTTTTCAAGCTGTTCTTGTTACATAATGCCTTAAAGTTGGAAAGTTTATTATGTTTATTTTGAAATATTGATTTCAGATTGACGTGCTACGTTTCAATAATTTGATCAGGTTTATTTCTGTTTTATATCATTATACTGACTGTATTATTGTTTTGTTTAAATATTTAAAACAAACACTATCCTTGTATATCCCAGTAATTCAGGTATGGTATACCCTAATGAAAAGCATGGATTTCCCCCACTTGTCCAACAACGCATAGCACTCTTGTGCGTTTACAAAACTGTGACGTGTTCGACTTCCGCTGAAGCAAATGACCAATCAGAATGTTTGTATGTCACTGCTATGTAACGGTCCATGTCGAGGCGAACTTGGACCGTTATTTTTTATAGTTTTAACATTATTCAAAGTATTTGTTTTTTCATTTTTGTAATCATTACAAGATAAAAGCTCGTAGTATTAATTTTTGACGAAGACTAACTTTGAGTGGGTAACATTATACGTAATTGCAATAGCTTTGAATCAGCATTAATATTTAATTATCGCGTATTGAAACATTGCAATTTTAGTTGTGAGACACATTTCTGAAGATTGTTTTCATTTTCTGTTGGCCACTAAAACGTCATCTGAATTAATTGGTTTACGCATTTCACAAATCTATTTTCCGTGATTTATGCCTACTGAACCGAACAAGTAACGGTACAGAATTTGATCATGTGTAAAATCTTAAAGTCTTAAGGACGGTTGCAATGAATTTTCATGCGCACCGACTGCACGCATTTGACGATGTCATATTTTACGAGCTATTTTTTCTCAGATAACGTGCTTAAGTGTATATTTTATTTTGTTTGTCATTAGAATAGGTGTATTATCAGAGTATTTTGTGAGGTTTTAAGCAAAATCTATCCATACACTATATAAAAATATTAAAAAATCGGTAAATTTTATTACAAAATTGAAAAACACAAAACCACTCCGCCGAAATGATTTTGTTTTAGTTAAATTCAAGCTTATATTTATTATATATGTAACGTTTTAATTAAATACTAGATGTAATCAATTTAAAAAAAAATGTTCGCATTGCTTGTTAAATCTATATTATTTTGCAAACTTTCAAGGACGGGTATGTTTATGAGGAGGTAATACCAAAACATCTGTACGGTAACATGTGATTTTTATTTCTGAAATTGCATCGACATACATTAAACTTAAATACTGGGACGTTTTATAAAATTCTATCCACAGGAAAAATGTGGCAAAAAATATAGCAATCGTCTTTAACGTGTTTTAGATATACTGTCATTACATGATTGTTTAAACGTCTTAAGATATTTCCAGGCGAATGTGTCACCAACATTATGATTAAATACTTGAAACTAAATTCTAAGAAAAGCAGCCAGGTGACCATGAATTTAGACTGGTTTCAGTAAAACTGCATATGATTTTATTGCTATTTATTATATTTTAGATAAATAACCACTGAAAAAGTTTGTTTTTAATTGTTGCACTATTTTTTTCCTATTTGCTTTTTTGTAAGTATGGTTTGAATGCTGTAAAACTGGGGGGAAAACTAAACATATCTTTTGAATACACAGTATGCCCCTTTTGTCACTCGAGGCCTATTTTTGGGGATGTGAATCGCTCTCAGTTATAGCACTATTTTTTTTTCTTATTTCCAGTCTGAAATTAGCATATGGGAATTAAGACATATATCTTTCTACTAAAAGACCTCCTTTTGTAAAAAAAAAGTCATTTTATTCTTGAATAATGTTGAATCGGAATTCATATGTCACTTCCTATTTGCGTTTATGAATATGCACGTCCGTGTGTAGAAAGCATTTGAGAATACACTGCTGTATACATGTGCAACATAAACATGTTCCTAATGTTGTTTTAAAACCTGTTAGATGCAATTTAAAGTATAAACCATTCCATTCTTAAGTTAAACATTTGAAAAATCATTTGTCTACACAAATTTATATTCATTATTTACGCTTATGGTTTCCTAGAAAATACAATCCGGAGGAATAACTGGGCGGGAACGAACTTCAACCCCATCCAAGATTCATATAATATACTCCAGTGTTAACTATGTAACTACATCAGTTTAAACAACAACAACAACAACAACAACAACAACAACAACAACAACAACAACAACAACAACAACAACAGCAACAGCAACAGCAACAGCAACAGCAACAGCAACAGCAACACAGCAGCAGCAGCAGCAGCAGCAACAGCAGCAGCAACAGCAACAACAACAAAAACACCAACAACAACAACATCAGTAGTATCTTCATGTATAGGGAGGGATACACAAACATTCAATACAGTGTTATTTGCATACACGATAAGCAGACGAGTGTAACTAGATCATCACGCTCATCCGCTGTAATCTGTGATAATGTGTGCATACGACATACTTTCCTAGTATCTGCAATGTAATCTCTAAACGGAACTTTTTAAGTCATTGTTTTCCTATTAAATTGATATAGATCTTTAGGCCTAAGTGGTAATTCAGTAACGGTGTATGCATTGCTTTGATAGCTTTCGGTGTCGCCATTAAAATAAAATTGCGACCACTAAAAATGCTTAACCTTATATACATCCTGTGATTTTATTGGTTGGTGGTGCTCTTCGAATTATTATTATTATAATTATTATTATTATTATTATTATTATTATTATTATTATTATTATTATAAGGTTTATAATGTTTTGAACAGTTTTGGCGATTTAGTTGTTTTACCATAAATTAATTTTTACCGCGTCATTTGCTGATATGCGGCATTCGGCTAAACGGTACGTCCAATTTGGACGCTAGTCGCTCAAGTAACTTGGTTCAAGAAGCAAATATTGATGATAAAACGTACAAGTGCGTTTGAATAAGGCGTAAAGTGTAATTTACAGTATACATATCCCTGTATTTACCAAGTACATGTCAAACGAATCTCCTGATACACAACCTATACATACTGAACGTTACAGCTAACCCGCCACTTTTATATTTCTAATACTTTTGTCAAACTTTTGAATAGCTATTTGACATTTTTATAAAAAACATTTGGTAATACAGACTTGGTCAATGTTATCATAAATCTTCTCTCGTACTCAAGTCCAATTTTCTAGAAAATTGCTTTGATACTTTAAGAGAAAATACATAAATTGTCAAGTGGCGATTTAGATACATACAATTTCAAGTGGCAGGTTAGCTGTTCCGTTCAGTACATCAGAAAGCACTACATTTTCTTTTATAAAAAGACAAACCAATAAACTTAATAATTCGTCCTGGGTTGGGTTGTTCAAATGCCCGTTAGCGCTACGTTAAGATGAATATTTGAATCATGATAATTTGGTATTTAAAACATTCAAGGTACCTTAGTTTATTCTAATTTATTTTGGCTCGATTGCGAAGAAAGCTCAGAAGTTATATGAACCGCTCTCAAGTGTCCACTTCCTAGGTAGAACCAGTATTGAGTGTTGCTTATTGAGAAGCACAAGGCCGAGCTGGGGATCGAACCCGCAATCTCTGGCGTGACCGACTAACGTCTCAGTCATTCCCGCCGCGCTTAAATTCAAGATAACTGTTTACTGGTATATTTTTTTCTGTAAATTAAGTACTATATATTTTTAAAAAAAAGCAAGCGTCGAAGATGGTATAGACTTATATTTGTAATACCTGTGACCCAAAGAAATTGTCCTTTTACTTTCTGCAATCCCAGCAACACCGTGTGACTGTCTGATGCTAGGTCGATTTTCGTCATCAACTGCTGTTGTGTACTGTTGTCCATTATTGTAAGGAGATGTCCCTTGCCGCTGCTACACATCCGAGCTGCAGTATCAAATGTCACCTTAAAATAAATGCGTTAGTTATCATTATTGTAAAATGCTATTTTCTGTCATTATATGCTATCGAGGGCTAACAGACGATCAGATAACCTGACCACTCTTTCCTGGGATAATGGCATGTTAACCAGTACTCGAGCACACCCATCTCCGCAATTGATAACTTCCCACTTGAATCAGCGGTGAGGGACGAATTATAATGAGACGCAATGTCATGTATCAATCACCACCACCCCAGGTGTGAGTGACACATTTGACTTTTCTTTTTTTTTCGAAAATAACACAGACTGATTACATGTATTGGTTATTTGGACACAGGGCATATTTGTTATTTTTTCACTTAAATTTTACAATGTTATAACATTTATCTCAGATCTCAGATGTTTTTATTCAGTTTCCCTTTTTTTTTTAATTTGCACTTTGTCATGTCGGATATATTTTTTATTATTAAGTACCTGTGTTTTTCTTTTAATTTCTGTAATTTATCAATATAAGCATAGTATGTATGAATTGGCAGCATATAGTTAAATCAGGTTACGGGTATGTATTACTAATGAGCAATTAAGTAGACAGACAGACAGACAGACAGACAGACAGACAGACAGACAGACAGACAGACAGACAGACAGACAGACAGACAGACAGACAGACAGACAGACAGGCAGGCAGGCAGGCAGGCAGGCAGGCAGGCAGGCAGGCAGGCCGGGGCGGGGCGGGGCGGGGCGGGGCGGGGCGGGGCGGGGCAGGGCAGGGCAGCAGGGCAGGGCAGGGCAGGGCAGGGCAGGCAAGCAGGCAGACTTAACAAAAACAAAACAAAATAAAGAAATATACTTACAGTTGATTCGTCATTTTCGTATACACGATAGCAGCTATTTCCAATAACAAACTCGACGTCTTCTGCATTTAAACCCTTTGGACAGAAGTTATTACCTGAATTTAATAGAAGTAATGCATATATAATATAAAATATATATATATATATATATATTGTTTATAAATAATAATGATTATAATAATGATACTACTAAAAATAATAATGATACTAATACTTATAATAATGATAATAATTATGATAATAATAATAATCATAAAAACAATAATAATAAAACAACTAATAACAGTGATAATTTTTTACCAAGATATTCAATTGAAAAAGTCAATCTTCTATTTATACATACATGACAATACAATATTCATATCAAATACTTTAAAGTCTTGCATGTTTACATTGTAATAGACTTGTATAAATTATAAAATAATAATAATCTTTTATATAAAGTTTAAAAAATGATTTATTTATTTATTGAATTATTCATTTGATCAAAGGTGTATTATTAAACATATTATCATTCGAGGATATTTTTGACAGGTATATTTTATCAAACGCTTGGAAAACAAAAGTTCTCCGCCTTGTAGGTTAATTATCTTGTGTTTTCGCGATTGATTCTTAACACTGCAGCTAGACACATGAAGGCAAATTTTTGAATTATATATAAATATGGATTTGACAATAATGATCCTTCTATTTCAACATTCAATGTTTTGAGATTATTGTAAATGATCAATTATATTGTATAGTCTGAATTAAATTCAACTTCAATATTTGAAATATCAATTTGAAAAAAAAAACCCCGCAAAAATCCAACAACAATAACAACAACAACAACAACAACAACAAACAATTCGCCTTTGTTCCTTCTATTGAGATCGAAAATATATTTGTAATTATCTCATATTTTATCCCTATTTGTTTTTTTCTCTTCTTACTCAAATTGATCTTTTTCATCAACGTGACCATCATCTTTATATTTTTATCTTTCTTTTCTTGCCTTCCTTTCTTCGTCTTCTTCATCTTATTCTTATTTCTTCTTCTTCATGTTCTTGTCATCTTCTACATACTCTTTGAGTTCATAAATTCTACATCTTCTATTTCTTCTCGTGAATTTTATTAAATTATTATTTAGATTACAATTTAATGCAACCGCAACGGCTTTCTATGAGTAGAGCGTCCGTTTCTCAAGCGAAAGGTCTTGGGTTCGTTCTTCGGCCGAGTCATACCAAAGACTTGAACAATGGTACTAGTAGTTTCTTCGCTTGGCACTCAGCATTTAGTGGATAGTTTTAGGTCAGGTCGGCCCGGTGGCAGTAAAGTATGACAGGATGGGGTATCATGTCATATGTCGGCGGTATGATACTCCAGCATGGAAGCGCTAAATAGACACATCGTAATATAACTGAAATATTGTTCAAACCGACGTTAAACACTACAACAACAACAAAAACTCATGCATGAAACCAACACTAACCTTGTCCTATTACAGCCTGAATTAATACAACCGAAAAAACAAAAAATATTATCTCCATTTCTAAAACAACTTGTTGATTTGTCCAAATTTATTCGTTTTATTTAAGATCAATGTTTACTTTTCTTATATAAAAAGTGAAAGTCATTGACAGATGTTTACTTGTGATAATGAAGTGGTGGACGACGAATGATTGGTGATAGAATAGACAGGAAGTTGTCACTTCGCCATTTATGGGCATCCTTAAATGCATCTCAAAATGAATACGTAATAAGTAAAATGACGAAACAGTGAGTAAATAACACACGGGTTGTTACAGATATTATCTTATAATGCTACAGTTTGGCTTGGACCTTTAAAGGGAGTGTATCTCTTGTATTATTTTGACATTTATATTTAAAAATTATTTAAGATATATCATATGGCAATGAAATATGACGGTTCTAATAGTGTATTTATTAACGATATCGTTTTAGTAATATTATGAGTTGTAAATATATTATTAAGTCCAAGAAATTATACAGAGAAGGAAAGGCAACTGAATGAAATTTTGTGAACGCTCGCGTATTTAATTTAATCTCGTTTTTAAATATATTGACTTCCATTCATCTCAGGAACACAAATAAAAATTCTTACAAAACAATACCATTCCCTGAAATGTGTGTTTAAAATTGTTGAAGTATTTATGATTAAAAAATTTGTATACTGCAACTAAAATAACGGCAAATTACGATATATTTTCACTCAAACCTCAATATCTTTAATTCAATATCATTTTGCGTGATTGAAACATGTTTAAACATCTAAGATTGCATACAAGTAACAGAGTAGGTACAAGAAATCAGTTATCTGTGAATTATGAATGAATAATTTGCAAGTAATTAATCATTCGTGTGCTATTTCATCAACATTTAGTCAGGAAATGCAAGACGATGTTAAGACGATGTATTTATGTACTAGTATTAAATAATTTTTTCTTCTGTTCTTATTCAAATTTGTTCTAAACAAATTGTCAACGTTCGTTTTTTAGAAAAGCAAGCACTAAATATGACTAAGACTAAAAGAAGAGAATAATTTTCAATACCATACTTTTATGGCAGACGATTGCTGCAGTTTTTGTCACATTTTTCCTATGGATAGAATTTTATGAAACTTCCCAGTGTTTAAGTTTAATATATGTTCATGCAATATCAGAAATAACGAACACATATATTTCGGTAAATATGCATGTCCTTGAAAGTTGGCGAAATCAGTGGCGTAGCTTTATATAGGCACTGTAGGCACGTGCCTACATTTTTTTTTTCTAGGAAATCGAAAAAATAAAAATGCAAAAAAAAAATGCAATAATTCGTGTTTCCCTTTTTTTGAAGTAAACAAATCTGAAACATTAAATTTATTTGGTTATAAACAGTGAATTCAAGGTTAATATTAAGGAAAACCAAGTCCCTGAAAATAGGAAATATACGTCAAAATACACCTACGACAGTCTAGCTGAAATTTGTGTTTTATGAAGCATGCCCCCAACCCCCTTATAACTGTGCCTTCACATCGTTTTCAGCCAAGCTACGCCCCTGGAAATAATATATGTTTAACAAGCAATGTGAAAAAAGATATTTAAAATTGTTAACACCTAGCATTTGATTAAAACTTTACATATATGCATGCGTATAATATTATTGTTCATGGAAATAATAATTATAAACATGAATTTAACTGTTTAGTTTTTTTAAAAACAAAATCATTTCGGCAGAATGTCAATTGGTTTTCAATTGTGTAATAAAAATAAAGTTTTTTTTTTAAAAATTTTGTAATAGGGCATGGATAAATTTTACTTAAAACCTCACAAAATACTCTCTGATACCTACAATCAGGATACAAACTACACTTTACCGTGTTATTTGTGAAAAAATAGCCCCTAAAGTATGCCATCGTTAAAAAAACTGCAGTTACAAAATTAACGTGATTATTCTTATTAAGCATATTTGTAAAAATATCAAGATTTCAATTATATTTCATATTCAGGTTAAATTGCTATATACAATTATTTTGTACCAGTATGCATATTTCATATATTGAACCCAAAATAAGAAACCAATTTTATGCGTATCCGTAAATGATTGTAACATCCGAAATAGGGTCAGTTGTAGTATAGCGGTATGGTCAGCTACAACCATTGAGAGGAGCTCTCTGATTGGCTGAAAAAGTATAGGATTTTCAGGACATATATATATTTGTAGTAAGCTTATTTGTAGTTGGATGAAAATGTCAAACTGGCAAATGATCACAATAAAATATAAGTTTATTAAGTTTGTGTCAATAAAAAATTAAAATTATGTTTCTGTGACTGACTAAATTCATTTTATTAAGGAAACTGTATGAAAAGTAAATTTGGTGAAATTTTTTTTTCATGCTGAAAATAGGGGTACCCAACTTCAGGGGGCAAAAAGTGGTAAAAATGATACTTTTGACCCCATTTAGGGGACGTTTTAATTTGAGTCTAGGAAAGTACTTTAATATGATGGAATATTTTTGGTCCGCGAATGGTAGAAATAGTGAACATTTGGTCGAACGTTGTAATATAAGTATATGGAAATTGCAATGGTGGTAACTGACCGTATGTAGTGACACTGGAAGGTCTCGACAAAACTGCTTCCCTTTGTGCGCGGATTGTGTGCGTACGAGAAACTATAGCAGTCGTCGTTAATCGATTTTTATGTTTATACAAATGCATATCGTACTTTAATACACAAATTGAAGTTTTGTTATAATGACTAGAAAAAGAGTCTCTTAATATCTTTATATATACATAACGGTCGTTTAATCATACACATTAATCAAGATAAAGAAATGTCTCTAAAATTTATTTCAAATATATCTATCAAACAAATACACCGTCCAAGTGTCCATGTATCCTGGACAACCACTAACGATCGGTCTTAATACATGTTTGTGATTTTGCGTGGGACTTTATACTTCTGATATTTTATCAAATGTTATGAACTTGAAATTTAATATGAATTACGTGTCAAGGAAGTGGACCCAGAGTGGGGATGTGTGTGGATGTTCAACGTAAATGTTGCAAGTTGGGAGTGACGATGACATCATCAGTTATTAAGCCTTAATTAGCAATGATTGAATCAAAATTGTGTAAGTAACTACGTGAACTAGGGAGAGCTGGGTCTGTTCAAGACTCGGGTGTAAACACCAGAGATCGCCATGTCATGTTATGATCGATATTTATGAAAATAGTTGGGACAAACCAGTATGCTGTGATAAAATAAACCTTAATAAATACTAATAATCCGATTTTTTGCTTCTTAAATTTGTGATAAAATTGATAGATAACAATAAACCACTCTTCTTTTCTTTACAGCAACTAACAAATAATTCCCATACATTAGTCTGAATCATCGGCGACGCTTGCTTTTCTAAAAGACAAACGTCTTGAAAAGTTGGAATAAAAATGTAATGGAAACGGGATGTAGTTTTGAACTTTTTATTATAGGATTAAATGCATTTTTTCTGTTTTTTATGCATGTGTAAAGAATGTCGAATCAAGCACAAATCAAATTAAGTCTGAAAGACTTTATGTCAGATTTGTGCCTGATTCGACATTCTTTACACATGCATAAAAACGAGAAAAAATGAATTTAATCCTTATAATTCCAACCCCGATGATTATATTTAATTTGAGACTCCTCAAGTGAATGAAGAAAAACTATACACTGCAAAGTAAACGCGTAAGAATATATCACCTCTGTCCTGGATGACATCAAATTGTCGAGATTTAATATACGATGATATCGTAACGGCTATTGTTTCCAATATCAGATGCACTCTGTAACTTTAGTTGGTTTATTGATAAATGACAAAATATTTTGCGGTGAAAAAATTAAACACCCGCCTTTTATATCTCGATTTAAACAAATAAAAATGCAATAATTCCAGAAAATACCCACACAGTGTATATATATATATATATATATATATATATATATATATATATAAACGTAGACGCTGACGTCATTGTTTAGTTTTTGTTTATATGTTTGTTTTAAAAAATGTGTCAATATTTATGAAGGTCAAATAAATCCAAGAGAATCCGAATTTGGAACGTTTTAAACGACCTTTACGTGCAATATTTGTGTATTTACATTGTCTCACGATCGTTTGCTTCTGAACTTTAACTACATGTATATGTTTTTATTTCATTTTTCCTGTAGAATAAATTGGTCTGTGGAATTTTTTGTCAACGACTAGTATTCACGTTCGGTTTTAAAAACAGGGTTGTGTTCAATAGTATAATATACATCCCAAATCTAAACATTTTATGACCTACTTCATTGTTTCTCAAAACA
The DNA here is from genome assembly GCA_029582155.1 of Panopea generosa. Lineage (NCBI taxonomy): Eukaryota > Metazoa > Mollusca > Bivalvia > Adapedonta > Hiatellidae > Panopea > Panopea generosa. The sequence continues at coordinate 34,086,261 of CM055910.1, read as the reverse complement.
ACTAATGGTCTAATTGTGACGCCCGGTTAAATCGCTGAACCAAAGAAATCTACAAAACAATAAACCGATGAAAACTAGGACAAGATCTAACATTTGTTTTTGTTGTATTTTATTATTAAAATAAGCATGGAACCGTAGTGAACGTCATTTAAGTACGTATAATGTTAAACCGACCATCGAAATGTCGATGCTTCTTTGTTTACGCGAGAAACGTAAAAGTAGTCTGGTTCCAGGGTTTTATCGAAAAATTAGTCTTTAAAAAATTGATGTTGTCCAATGAAAATGCTTGAAATACATATATGATAATGAGATTGTAATTTTTCCGGCATAAACTATCAGTATACATAATAAAATGTAATGGATTAATGAGGTAGCCCAAACTCAATATGTAGAATAAATACAATAAATTAAGTATAAAATGTAAGAAACAATCAATTATAAATAAATTCAAATGTATGTTATATTGATTTCGGTTATCTGGATGATTTTTTTCTATATTATTTTTTATTATTTTCATCTTACAAACAACTTGTACAGACTAACTGCAATGATTTCATTTTATTAAATGTTGTTGGTTTTTAATTTTAGTATAACATAACCAGTGTTGAGGTGTGTTTGTTTCAGCCAATCAGATCTTACTTCCCGATTCAACGTTATTTCTGCACAACTAAAAGAACGGATCGCCGATTAATTAGACTAAGCTGTGCATAACTACAACAATTTCAGGTACATGTGCAGAGTTTATATTTCACACCGACTGTCTGGGTATAAGAGGAATCTAGGTCACCGAAATATAGATCAGTGCGATCTACACAATTCCAGATGACCTCAAAACAAACTTTGCACTTCACTCTAAATGTAAACGTTACCGGACATGAAGCTCAACTGTTTTTAGGTAATCTGGACATTTGTAGGTCGCACTGAATTGTCTATAAGTGAAAAATAGTCCGTCCTCTAATACCAAGATAGACGATAAAATATTCACATGTGCCCAAAATTGAAAAAAAAAACACACTTAAATAAACCAGCTTTTGAAATAACATTCCGGCACCGTATTAGCGGTGCGCGTGACGTAGGTTCCCATCCTTGACACAGGGACGAGGAAAGGCCAAGTTTGGCTTCCGCAGTTTAGTAACAGTTTGCGTAGCACACATCGTGTTTATATTTATATGTATATGTAAAAGCACTTGTTTTTTTTACGAAATCGAGACGTGTCTGAGCACCTCTATAAGTTATAACCTTGCATCAGGTTTACACACTGTAACTTGGTAAGTTGTTTATTCTTGTTATGTTTATATAAAATATTAGGTCAATTATGCATGTTTATTAATGCGGCTGCTAAAGCATGTGCATACAACATTCATGTAATGCACGACTGACAACGGTGTAGCATTATAACAGTAGAGAAACAGATGGCTTATAAAATATATACGCTAACATTAGTACACATCATTACACATCATTACACGCAATACTTCCAGTGGGTTAATGGTAAAACGCAATAGATGGGATGTACTGCACTGGCACATATATGTATCAGTAGCGTTCAACAGCAAATACATTTCCCGCATCGTTGAGATTTTTCAAGACTTTTCTTTGGTTTTGGAAATGTACCCACTGAACATCTTTCATACAATCCCGATCTGAATACCTACTGTCACTAGCGCAAAGTCAATAGAAGAAATGTTTCCTCTGTTTCTTTTATTGATGCAGACGGAGTTCCACAGTCGGCCATTTGCATTTAGTGCAAATCATACATTGTTTACATTTTGTACATTATCCTTTGATTATGTGAGCTATTTTCAGATGGTCTATTTATAGCTCATATCTGATCTGGAGACCTCTGGGCTAATATTTGCTCAAGATGGAGCTATGTCGGCAAAAATTGCCGGTGCTAAACGCAGCCGTGAATCGACACCCACACTGTATTTTATTATATTATTTATTGGAGTAAACATTAACATATCTTAGAGGTCAGTATATAATGTCTATTTCTACTTGCCAAATAGACCTATTCAAAGCACGAGTATACAAATATTAACATTGTATTATGACATTATTGTGTTTATATGCCTGTACCTTAGGATAGATAATAACCGTTCCTTTAGTGCAATAAGGTACCAAGTGTATATGAAATAAGAAGGCACTTGGAACCCTTTTTGCACAAATGGGGGGGGGGGGGGGGGGGGGAGGGGGTATATTTATTTGTGGTGAATTTGTACGTTATCAAGGACGTTTATCTCTATATATGACCCTGATGTTATGAATACAACAGGAATCATAAATAAACTTGATGCAAATATTAAAACGCAGTAGTACATATTTTTATAATTATATACTTTAATATATTACAACATAGATTTGAGACAGATAAATAACAGAGGATACTCTATTACATTTACCAACTTATTTCCAATGGGGTCCTTATTAAAAAATAAATATCAAGGTCGCAAAACATTGACACTTGTAGCTGGTCAGCTACCACCATTACATTTCCCATAGACTTACATTATAGCGTTTGTGCTTAAAACCTATTTTTAAAACATTTGTTCATGAAAATGACCTACCTTGCATTCAAGTATCAACCTAAATACATAAAAAAACAACAACAAAATATAGGTAAAAAGTACCACTTTTAACTACTTTCGGTTCACTGAAGTTCATGACCCCCAGTCTCGCACTGAATTCATTTGCATTTCCATAGATATACCACTAGTGCAATTTGCTACATTAAATAGTCAAAATTAGCAAATATGTTATTTTTTTTTTTCAAGATAAAAACATCCTATTCTAACAAATTAAGAAGTACAACAGCAGTCTCTATTCAGGAGTGGGGCGAACACCATTTCAGCCAGCAACTCAATGCACATACATTGTAGCAGAAAACATGACAAAGAAAAATCAAATAAATGCCCTTCAAACAGTAAATAAACTTTGCTCCAAACATGGATTTCATTCACATGATGATGATAACTGTGACATAAAATCCAAGGACTGTACAGCTACTGCTTGTATGGAAACCAATATTGGAAATGAGCAAAAGTGGGCTGAAATGTGTTTCAGAGACATGCATAATGATGGACTTGAAATAAAATATTTAACAACAGACCCAGACACTAAAGCCTACCAAGCTGCAACAGACTTATACAGACAGAAAGTGACAACAACAATGCCTGAACATCAAATTGACACTAGGCATCTCTCAGACAACCACAGGAAACAGATAAAAAAAGTTCCCATGTATTAAATATGATGCCAGGAAATACAAAGCAGTATAATTATATTTAAGAAATCGATTTTCAATAGATATTAGCAAGCGGTGCCAGGCTGAATTTGATTCTGTACACCAGCAGGAGAAGGGAGATTTCAAGAAAGAAATGACACGCATCTCCAAGTGCATATGTGCTATCAAAAATTGTTATGTTGGTAACCACAGCTACTGCAAATCTCATTCTGCCATCTGCAGTGGTGAAAACAATCTCAACTGGATAACAAAGAGTTTTTTTTTTTCCCAAATCTTTCAAAATAAACTTGTCTAATAGTGACAATGAGCAAACTTTAATGGAGTGCATTGAATATAGACTTGGACATAACACCCTTGTTCAAACCAAGCTGAACACAAATACTCAAAAAGTAGAGGCTACAAATAGATCAATAAAGCGATCCTTACCAAAAAATGTCACTTTCACACGTAATTTCCCAGGCAGGGCACACAGTGCAGTCCACAGTGTCAACAATGGGCCAGGGCAGTCGGTGAAACTACTATGTTATGTTGCTGGCTGTCCAATATCAAGTGGTAGTAGAGTTGACCGTATGTTATCTATGAAACAGCTTCAATCTGAGAAGAAAAAAATGAGAGAAAAGTCAATAGCAGTGAAATTAAAGCGCCGATTAAGACGAATAAAAATGTTTCAACTATACGAGAAACACCAAAAACAGAAAAAATACATTATTGACCAACTGCTCAAACAAAACCGAATCATATGCCGAAAACCCCCAAAAATCAACAAAAACTGTCCGAGCACATCAAACGATCATGCTTACACAAGAAATCCATCACAGAATCAATCCGTGCGAACAAGACAAACTGGAACATGCTGCCCTGCACAAAATCCTGCATTGACACAGTAGCTTCTGGAAATATTGTATTGATGGCTCTCTAAAACAAGATGTTCTGGGTTCACACAGGCCCTATTGTGACACCTGTGGCTGACTTCAAGCTCAAGTCCATCATTAGTATGCCTTGGCAGCTTATCATGCATTAAACTGTGTGCCAGCATATAGGCAATACGGTGACAACGCTCTAAATAAACAGATCCACCAGGCCAAGTTATGCGTTTAATACCATACCCATCTCTGTTTTTGCACCCCACCCGCTCCATACACTAACAGCTATCTGTCCCACTGACAACATGTTTTTTAAAAGTTTTATATAGTGTTTCCAAAAACTTTAGATCATTAGCCATTTTATGCTTTTGACAGTGTTGTCGTCTGCTAATTTCAAGTAAAAATAACGAAAACAAACCTAAATATTCGAAATGACATCTCAGAACACATGTGACAATTCCCTCTGTTTAGGTCAGCTACCACCATTACATTTCCCATAGACTTACATTATAGCGATTGTGCTTAAAACCTATTTTTAAAACATTTGTTCATGAAAATGACCTACCTTGCATTCAAGTATCAACCTAAATACATAAAAAAACAACAAAATAATAGGTCAAAGGTACCACTTTTAACTAATTTTGGTTCACTGAAGTTCATGACCCCCAGTCTCGCACTGAATTCATTTGCATTTCCATAGATTTACCACTAGTGCAATTTGCTACATTGAATAGTCAAAATGAGCAAATTTGTTATTATTATTATTTCTTTTCATGATAAAAACATCCTATTCTAACAAATTAAGAAGAAAAACATTCATTGTGACATTTATATCTAACCAAAAACAAGCTTACAAACATGATATATGCCCTTAACATCCCTATACTTTTTTCAGCCAATCAGAATCCCGGTCTCAATGGTGGTAGCTGACCAGCTAGCTATATGGACTTAATACAGCAGCTAAACGCTATAGTTGCTTATATAAAAAAAAGAAAGACAACTCTGACTATCTCATTATAGAACATTTAAGAGTTAAATTTCCTTTTGCCGAATAAATCGCATTGAAATTAATATCACAAAAAGACTTAAATGAAGACATGCACATCACACAACAAAACTGGGTTGATATTGTACAGAAGCTTATTGAATTGCTTATATCGAATGACAAAAATATTTTAATCCGATTTGCTCAGTATGTAAAACGTTCTCTGAATTTAAGGAACAACATTAAATATGTTAAATGTGAAATTAAAATATGTATTTGGCAATGAAAGAATGATAATCATTTAAATGTTCAAAAACGTGTTTTATCTTCTTCTTCTTCTTCTTCTTCTTCTTGAAGAACTAAGGATTAAAAAGTATTTTTTATAATATATTGACATTTATATTTGATAATAATTAAATATTTAACAAAAAAATAAATAAAATATGATGTAATGATGTACACGTTCTTTCAATATCAAAACACCGTGATATCAGATCGATGTTTGGCACAAAATCTTCCGCTGGAGGTGGTGGCAGTGGAAGGAGAGAGAAAGACAAAGATCGGCGACAGGCAGAGAGACGTAAAATACAGCTAAGATAGTATGACGAGGTAGAAGTAGACAAGAGGTAATCGAATGGAAATTAGGTCAACACATTTAAGGATGTAAAATGCCCTCGTTCATATCGACAATACATATACATGTATATATCAACACAAGTTGTTCCGTTTTTTTAAAATTAGCTGGTTGGTTGAACAGCGATATTCGGATAAATTGATAATAAATTCAAATTTTATAAACAGATAATAAGGCGGGTTCTCTTATAAAAAGAAATGTTAGCAGTTTTCCTCAATTATGCGATTTCTGAATTGAATAAATGTCTTGGTAAATATTCTTTAAACAACGTATGTTAATTTTTTAACTGATTTTAAGTTTTAAGGTTAAGTTTAATTTTTCGAAAATAGAGTCTGTCGTATATATGGTAAACAACAAATATTAATCTATTGTAACAGCATTATCTTATGATATTATAACACCAGGTACTTAATGAAGTTGTTAAAATGAATTATGGTCAAATACCTTTAAGGCTTTATTAAAAACACATGCGCAAATTTAATAATGTAGGTTTCAAATTAAATGTTATTGAATTATATAACCGTAATAACTTTATTTAAAAAACACACCATAATGTTTAAAATATCATTAGAATATCAGTTCACTCAGACAGTAATGCGTCCGAGTATCAATCTGTGGGTCGTGAATTCTAGAGCCAACGATGGTACATCTATCCTTTCTGTTTACGCTGGTATCTATGGTAGCATGTCACCCATAATTCCATGTTATTGATCTGACACATCTGGATTTTGCTGGTACCATTTTCCTAACACATTATTGCTCGAATAGCCTACTTTTTATCTTTTCAGGTAATTATGACTCAAGAGTCAACGATGGTACATCTATCCTTTCTGTTTACGCTGCAATCTATGGTAGCATGTCATCCATAATTCCATGTTATTGATCTGACACATCTGGACTTTACTGGTACCAATTTCCTAACACATTATTGCTCGCATAGCCTACTATTTATCTTTTCAGGTAATTATGACTTTAGAGTCAACGGTGGTGCATTTATCCCTTTTGTTTACGCTGGTATCAATGGTAACATGTCACCCAAAATTCCGTGTTGTTGATATGACACACCTGCACAATGCTGATACGATTTATTGGCCGGGTAACCCTGACAACAATTTCACAATCTTATACAGAGAACGAAATAAGCAGAAAGGATATTGGTAAGGCTATTTATATTGGATGAACCGCTAATAATACCCAAATTGTTTTTAATGCAACACTTTTATAATTGGTTTAGTTCTTTATTAGAAAAAAATGTCATATCATATTAAACATTTTGACCATTCTATCATATCCTGGCGCACAGAATTCACAATACACAAGTATAAAATGAAAACTATTGAACCATGAAGAAAATCTTATTTTATGTACTGAAAATACGCTTTGCACATGCACATTACGGGGAAATGAACTTATGAAGAAAGTCTCTAAAATATTCGTCAAAAGTCTGGCAAACGTCGATAAAATAATACATGGTTACATGGAGTTTTTGAATAAGTGCAGATAGTATTTTTAAAAGCCTCGCTCTTAAGAAATGCTGCTGTTTGTTAGTCTATATTTAGAACATACTACCTCCCAAATCAGGTTCAACAACCCCCAATGAAACCATGCAGGGAATTCTATGCCTGCAACATGAGATTAAGATGTCACAACTCTTTCCAATTTTGGAATACACGGTTAAATGGCCCAAGAAGGGTATTATTTTACAGACAATTTTCTTCCTTTAAACTTTTAGAGTTCCAATGACCAGACTAAGGGCTTCATCCCATTTCAACAGGTTTGAGGTAGATGAGGGTAGATGGAAGCAACCGAGCACACCTTTCGTAGGTGGATCATGTAATACATGCGGAGTTCTAGGGGACGAGTATCTTATTCCATTTGAATGCCGTTTAAGTTATTATTATATCAACCCGAGTGTGTTTAAATGTTTAAAACTATTGAATTGTTACAAAATGAAGGCAAACAAATTATAAGAAAACCGGTAAGTTTATAAAAACAAAGCATTTAAACTGAAAAAAACGAATCTAATATGGTCATTGATAGAAAGCAATTGTATATCAAATGAAATAAAATAGTATGTTAGAATGTAATATATACTTCCAAGATCAAAGTAGTAATTGATGAGTAAATGATTTTTAAAATAAATAAGTTAATACACAGGTACCAAAGTCGTGCAGTGTTTGTAATACTATTTAATACTTATATGGCATATTAGTTACAGACCAATATTTATATTTGAAATAAGTAATTAAATCCGTCATTCAATTATATATATATATATACTGAACGGAACAGCTAACCCGCCACTTATATATTTCCAATACATTCGTTGAACTATTGAGTAGCAAGCACTATTAAAGTTTGTATATGACATAAGCATACAGGTTTGTACGACATTAGCATACATGTTTGTACGACACTAGCATACAGGTTTGTACGACATTAGCATACAGGTTTGTACGACATTAGTATACAGGTTTGTACGACATTAGCATACAGGTCTGTACGACATAAGTATACAGGTTTGTACGACATTAACATACAGGTATGTACGACATTAGTAAACAGCTTTGTACGACATTAGTATACAGGTTTGTACGACATTAGCATACAGGTATGTACGGCATTAACATACATGTTTGTACGATATTAGCATACAAGTTTGTACGACATTAGCATACAGGTTTTGCGACATTAGCATACAGGTTTGTATTGATATTGCATAGGCTAATTGTTCTTTCTTATTCAAGTCCAAGTTGCTTTGATTTATTTTAGAAAATACATAAAATATAAACTATATAAAATGTCAGGTGACGGGTTAGCTGTTTCGTTCATTATATCTGTAATAACAAATTCTGAAATATTTGATCATAATAACCTATTTCAAATTATGTTGTACAATGCACTATACTATCATTATTATATGACGTTTTCCGAGTTGATATACAGTGCTATGGACTATGGCTGCAATATCGAAAATACGTAACGAAACAACGATGATGAAAAATACAAAATAACGACGGTGAAAATTCGATACAACAGTGGTGAAAGGCCGACAACAGCGATTGTGAAATGTTGAAATTGAACGAAACCATGATATATACCTTACCATCGCTGTTTTTATATTTCGTCATCATAAGTCCGAGGTTTCCCAGTTTCGACTTCTCACCCATAACGGGACACCATAGGTATAAGCACGACAGCAACTGAAATGTTTTGAATTTTGAATTAATTATTGTTTCAACATTGCATCCGAACAACACAACGTACAGGACTATATATATATATATATATATATATATATATATATATATATATATAATTCTTACAATATTACATTTCGTTTAAACTTTAATGAAGTTTATCAACACATATGCACGTTTCTAAACATAGTTCAAACAAGCCCCACATCTTAGTATAACTGTTCCTACTTAAAAACCCAACCATCATCTCAATAAAACCCGTCATAACAGACTCGCATCCCGAAATATGCTGTCCTCCCCAAAACCCAATACTTGTAACTTGCGCTATTCCTGACATAAAAAAATGACGGCTGGTTAATTCACCGCCATATTGTTCTTACACCTGGACAATTGAATATCCAATTAACCGTCAAGTTCACATCTCTATCTTAGACCCGTTTATGTTATTGTCGCTCATATATGAATGCGGGCCTTTAACCTAATTACCTACATGTGAAAGCTTCCTAATGTTCATCGTATCAGTTGCTAATTACAAACACCCAGCCACAAGGAGTAAACTATATTGCAAACACCCAGTCACAAGGAGTACACTATATTGAAAACACCCAGTCACAAGGAGAACACTATATTGCAAACAACCGGTCACGAGGAGTACACTATATTGCAAACACCAAGTCACAACGAGTACACTATATTGCAAACACCCAGTTACTAGGAGTACACTATATTGCAAACACCCAGTCACTACGAGTACACTATATTGCAGACACCCAGTCACGAGGAGTACACTTTATATTAACTTGACTTTTGTTTTTGGTGAATACACTTTATATCGTTTGACAAATAGTCGGTCGTCAATCATCAGGACATCTCATAGAGTCTGTCCATTTAGCTTCTTTGTAAACGTTACAGATTCCAATCATTGTTCCAATATTAAATATTATTAAATCAATTTGATAAGAATACAATAATTACTAAGTGACTATGACAAATTATTTCTATTCCACCAAGGTATGAATCCAACTACTCTAGTACGCCAGAACATGGCGGAACGCATTTAGACGCTCCGTCTCACTTTGCCGAAGGGGGGTTGAGGATACAACAGATTCCAATGGAGAAACTTATTGGCCCTGGCGTTGTCATAAATGTAAAGGTATCAATTAAACTACTTTCGGAAAACACTAATAAAAACTATGACAGTGAAGATGTTAGTGATACAGGGAGCTAAGGTAAACATCATTTTAGTTCATCTAAGCCGTCGGCTCGCAGATATTTTTTTGTAATCGCCCCGTGTCCGTTGTCCGTTTGCCGTCCGCCCATCTTTAACCATTGCTTCAAACGATCTCTTCTTTAAAACGGCATGACATATTCGCACCATATTTTGTGTAAAGCAATCTAATATAAATCTTTCTAAGGTTTGTTCAAATCATGATTTCAGGGTCAAAATGAAACGCTCAAGTAAGACTACCTAGCAAACACGGTACTTTACTGTCTTTTCTGTATGTCTCTCCACATTCATTAAAATACGGCACGTGTTGTACAATCTATTGTTATAATTTATTGTACAGAAAATGAATAAAATCAATATTTATTTTTATATACAAATTTTCAATCTATGATACATACAAATGATTACATAAATAACACTGCATTTAGACTAGAAATAAGATAAAATAAAATATACTATTCATTACATCCCTTTATGTAAGTAAAGGGTTGACCCTTTTTAGTACCATACAAGGCATATGCGAAAAAAAGTGTCTTGTTCAAGGACACTGGGGGTGGTATTCACCAACCATTCTTAAGAATATTCTTAGACTTGAACTCAAGTCTAAATTTTGAAAAACACACTTAGAGACCATTGTTAGAAATTAAACTTTGCATGCATGTAGGGACACCTAACATAAAGTCAAATACATGCTCACAATTATTCTCTCTGTCACGGTTAACTAGATATATAATGTTGAAATTTGGATTTTCAAGCTCAAGAATGTTCTTAATAATGGTTGGTGAACACCACCCCAGATATAGCCGTAGAGGTAGATCAAACACACGACCCTCTGATCCTGAATTTGATACTATGCCACTGGACTACGCGCTCCACTTACTTGTAAACTGAGGTTCACACACTGACACTCTTTTTCGTCCAGCAGTACACAATTAATCTCTACACGAACTTATTATAAGCATATTAATACTCTATGTTCTTTACATATTCATCAGAATACATGTTTCAATATCACACACAGACTACACGAAGCGAAGGACTTTCTATATATATTTATTATTCATTATTATAATTTTCATTTAAACTTTTATGAGTTCTATTAACACATATGCACGTTTCTAAACATTGATCAAACAGCCCTGCCACCCCCCTGTAACATAATGACCTCTGAGCAATGACCTCTGTACATGTAATGCCTCATTAGAGATAATGACTTTTGCAGATATTATATAATTACTATGCTTATTATAAAGCGGGTCAACACTTTATCTAACAGGTGATAAAGAAATTCAAGGTTACATCCAAAATATGTAAAATCCATTATCTCAGCAAGGCTTAATTGTCATTAGTTAAAGAATGAGGTTAATTGAATTGGTTCTGCTGTACATTTCACAATAATGGTATGTTTTAGTCATTATGTCCACTATGTATTTATTCAAGAATTCCCCGATGAACAACTGAATATGTAAAATCAATTACCACGGCATTTACTTAATTAGTCATTGTACATTAATTGTCTAAACAGATTGATAAACCAAAGTTGATTGTTTTGTTTACTAGTTAAAGGTACCATAATTAGGTTGATTAGATTGTTTATGCTGTGCATTACACACTACTAATATGTTTTTGTCATTATGTTTGTTTATTATATTTTACCACATGCTTGTTTCACCAAGATTGCATCAGCTTTTATTTGCGTTGTTTGTTTACCTATATAAACTCGAGAACTTTAGTATTAAGCGGAGATAGAGCGGAAATGCTGAGAGGGAAATGGAGCCGGAACGCTGAGATCGGGAGATGGAGCGGTAACACTGAGATCAAGAGATGGAGCGGGAACGCTTACATCGAAGAGGGAGCGGGAACGCTGAGATCGAGGGGATGCAGCGGGGACGCTGAGAGTGAAGGATGTTGGTTACATCTAGGAGACTTGTTGTTAATACTAGAACATTTTGGATAATTAAAATTTATGAAATTTGTTTTTATATCGGAACACTGACTGAAATATTGCTGTTTGAATATTCGAGTTCTTTTATCAATGCAACCACGGGAGTGCTACATATATTCATTTTGGTGCCGTGACCAGGATTGAAACAAGTAAACATTGTCGCGGACACAACACAAACTAACCAAAGTACGGTTAACAACGCTGGAAAATCAAAATTTAAGTGGATACACCAGAATACAGAAAAACGACCTACTACTTAGCAAAGTGAGTCTCTGCTTTATTTATTTTTTTGGTTTAAAATGGCTGACCATGACATAAACGCAGTTTTTCAAAATTAAGCTACACAATTAGCAAATGTTTCAGCCGCTGTGAGTATGCAGGGAATGGCTCAAATTGTTGTACCATTTGATTGGAATCCTAAAAGTTATAAAACTTGGATAAAATCTATTGAAAAGTAATTTATTTTAACTGGCCTTGAAGATGGTAAAAAGAAGTTAGTGGCATATCAATCAAGTCGAGGAGCTGTAAGTGATTTTGTACAGATATATCTACCTGATCATCCAAATGACACTTGGGATAATTTCAAAATAGAATTACATCACGATTTGCTGAAATTACTGACTCTCAGCATGCATTTATGCTACTAAGAACCGTTAAACAAAAATTATCTGAGTCCGTGCAATTATATTGTGAACGTTTGCTTGCTTTAGCGGAAGAGGCGTTTGTGGGACATCAGGGGGAAATGGCAACAATCGAAATTGGTTGGCTTCTTTGTTCATGGGTTAGCACATGACTATCTAAAAATGAAGGTTATGACAGAAAATCTAGCCACATTACAAGCTGCGGCGAGAAACGCAAAGAATGAACACAATCTAAAAACTAGGTTTAATTTAATATTAGGTAAAGAAACTGAAAACCATACTAAACGACCTGAGCCTATGGAAGTTTATCACTATAGACCAGCAAAGAAATGCGTTTATTGCACACATATAGGTCTTGTTGAACAAGATTACAAGCTTAAAAGAAGAGAGGGGAACGCGTTCGATAAAGACAGGAAACTAAGCAACTATGAATCCTGCGAATGTTGGAATTGTGGGCAAATGGGTCATATCAAACGTCACTGTACCCAACCAAGGGTATTCTTTAGACAAGGAAGTAATCAAAACATAAGACAGGAAAACTACGGTCTTCTTATCATAATGAAGCTGATGGTAAGAGTAAAAGTATGTCAAAATTTAATTTTTCCCTAACCGGTAGTCCAAGTTCGTGCATTATTAAAATAGGCAAAAGTAAATAAAGATCATTGGTTGATTCTGGGGCCGAAGTGAGTCTGATAAGTTGTCGATTGGTTTCCCATTTAAAGGACAGACCGAAACTAATGAAAAAAAAGTTTCGCTACAGTCTGTTAATGGAGGGAATCTTGCAGTTGACGGATGCATCTAGCTCAATTTTCGAATCGGGGGTACCGCAATGAATCACACGTTCTATGTAGTTAAAGACATGAACAGAAACGTGATACTTTGACGGGACTGGTTAATTAAAAATGGCGTGCCACTGTACTTTGACCTTGGTTGTTTAAAAGTTGGAAAAATATATGTTACCTTAGAAGACATTCATATCTGCTCCTCTGTGAATACACAATTTATAAACTTCCAACGTTTGGACGGACTTCAATTAAGCACTTCCAAATCTCACAAAAAAAGAGTTACCTGTTTAATTATCGCCTTTAAAACAAATCCCTAAGAATCATCTCATAAATAGATTACAAACAATTGAGGCATGTCCCTGCAGAAAACAGTGATGAATTTAATTGGTTTTTCGTAGATATTGCTTTAATAGTCGTAATCATTGGACTCATAGTTATTTATATTTACTGTAAATTTAAAGTTAAATTAGGACCAACCTGGTTAGTCAAGAAAGCCAAGAGAATGGAGACTAGTAGTGCGCCAACTTGTTAACAAGTGGTGGCAGCCCAGGCTGCAGACGCAAATACCGTCACTGAACCAGAAATATCACCAGCACCACGAAAGAGAAATGCAAACTGCAACAAAGAACTTTGTGCAGAAGTTGTATCCAAGCATTGACGTAGCAACCATAACAAGGAGCGATGGGAATATGACAACTCCAGTGCAGTCTGACATTTGCTATTAATAGAACTTAAATTATAAGCTGCAGCGTTATTTGATGTGAAAGTGAAATAAGATGTGTTTATTTACGTGAAACTCAGTTTGTTTATTTTAATTCATAGACGTGCATTCAAGTTTAATCATGTATTTTCCTAGTTTGTTAGTACAAGATGTGTTTATTGAATAGACGTGAAACTCAATATGTTATTTTATTTCATAGACGTGCGTGCAGTGTTAATCATGTATTTTCTTAATTGTTTGTTCGTGATATATATATATATATATATATATATATATATTATACATTAATTTATTACTATGAAATACAGCCATTTCAATCGTTTGATTATACTGACTTTCGGGCATATTTCTGAATGCAGCCGACACTTGTATTAAATGCAAATTCATGACGTCGTATCAAATATTATATCAAAGATAAAAAATTCTCCGTTGGTTATCAAGATAAAAAACACTAATTGTATCAGTAATTAGTGTAATTTTATATTCGTTATCATCGTTACACCAGTTACCTATCGTTATTTTTATTGCTTATACAAGAGTCTTCATCATTTATGAATATTCTCCTTGCGAGTGGGAGTGATGTCACATAATGACCTCTCTGCAGGTAATGTCTCATTAGAGATAATGACTTATGCAGATATTATATAATTACTATGCTTATTATAAAGCGGGTCAAAACTCTATCTAACAGGTGATAAAGAAATAAAGGGTTACATCCAAAATATGTGAAATCCATAATCTCAGCATGGCTTAATTATTATTAGTTAAAGAATGAGGTTAATTGAATTGGTTATGCTGTACATTTCGCAATATTGGTATGTTTTAGTCATTATGTCCACTACATATTTTTTCAATGATTCCCTGATAAAACAACTGAATATGTAAAATCAATTACTACGGCATTTACTTAACTAGTCATTGTACGTTAATTGTCTAAACAGATTGATAAACCAAAGGTGAGTGTTCTCTTTACTAGTTAAATAACCATAATTAGGTTGATTAGATTGTTGATGCTGTGCATTACACAATACTTATATGCTTTTGTCATTATGTTTGTTTATTATATTTTACCACATGCTTGTTTCACCAAGATTGCATTAGCTTTTAATTGCGTTTTTTGTTTCCTCGAACCTATATAAACTCGAGAACTTTAGTATTAAGCGGTGATAGAGCGGAAATGCTGAGAGGGAGATGGAGCGGAACACTGAGATCGGGAGATGGAGCGGTTACGCTGAGATCGAGAGATGGAGCGGGAACGCTGACATTGAAGAGGGAGCGGGAACGCTGAGATTGAGGGGAAGTAGCGGGGACGCTGAGAGTGAAGGATGTTGCTTACATCCAGGAGACAAGTTGTGAATACTAGAGCTTTTTATATAATTAAAATTTATGGAACTTGTTTTTATATCGTAACACTGACTTGTAAAATATTGCTGAATAAAAATTGTGTGTTTTAAAATTCGAGTTCTTTAATCTATGCAACCACGGGAGTGCTACACTCCAATCTTAGTCTAACTATCCTACTCAAAACCCAACCATCCTGCTTAATTAAACCCGACTTTCCTCACTGGCTTCCAGAAGTATTCCGCCCACTCCTAAACTAAAACTGGTAACTTATACTATTAAATGACATAAATATGACAGCTAATTCATATACAAGTCACGTTTCTCATATTCACACTGAGTAGGACTCGCTAATTAACCATAGAATAGTTCACATTTCAAGTTTTGGACCTAGTTACACTGTTGTTTTGACAGAGTCACTCATCATGAGTAACCTGAGATATCCCCATTATGCCCAGTACAGATAGACTAATGACTTTGTTGTCTCACCTTAACCATGAAATATCCCACATAAGTATTATATATTGGGTTTAATTTTACATTATCAAACTAATAACGTCAACAATTACTGAGTGACTAAAACACATATAACATTCTTTGAAGTGTCGTATATATCATCAAAGGGTTAAATATACTGTATTTTTTAAGTTTGCGATTGTATATGATGTTTTTAATGGTCGCAATTTTGTTAACATGTGTAGTCGTTAAGATAATTTGCGTGCATCAAAACGTCATATACGGGCGAAAATTAAAAAAAAAATACAGTATACTTAATCTTGTTCTTAAACAGCCCAGATACGTTTTATCCTTCAACTTGCTCTACTAGATAACAAGAGACGGTTAACCGCTAAGCACATCACCAATATAATTATGCGCTTTTAAAGTAGTTCTTGGTCAAATTCAAACTGAATCGTAAAGTTGTACAAAATATTAAATGAATTTTTTACTTTTTTATTATTTAATGAAAACAATAAATGTAAAAGTGTTGACATTGTCGTTCACCATCGTAAGCAAACAGCGTATTAATACAAAGAACGTGGTGCTTTTACCGACAATATTTTTCTTTTAATATCCGCAAATCTAAGTGCGTCAACCTATGAAATAATATGAAATTAAGGAAGGGTGATAAAATCAATAGGATGATAAAGCACACGCAAATGTATCTGTTTGAACCGTTTCATAATATAGAGACTGTGTTTATCTATTCACGCGAGTATAGGAGACAAACGAGTCTTACATTTATAGTCGAATGATTTCTGATTGTGTTTTGTTTTGACAAGGATTGTTACTTTGTTTTTTTACTTTGTTACTTTCCTTTTTCTCTTATAGCATAAAGTGGCTTCCGATCCAAACTACCGAGTCTCTGTCAAAGATTTAGAAGAATGGGAATCTCAATATTCCAGAATCCCTAGTGGGGCAGTAGTCATCATGAATTCTGGTTGGGCGTCCAGATATCCACAGAAGACCAAAACATTTGGAACTGAGACGCCATCCGATCCAGGTACATTTAATTTCCCAGGTTTACACGAAGAAGCTGCTGATTGGCTTGTTAGATATAGAAATATTCATGTGGTTGGAGTAGACACGGCCTCGGTCGATTATGGCCAATCAAAGACATTTCCTGTGCGTGTAGTTCTGGCCAAGGCGAATCTTGCGGCTGTCGAGAACGTTGCAAACTTAGATTAGATACCAGAGAACGGAACGATGGTGTACGTGGCAGTCATTGAGTTGGTTGACGGAAGTGGATGCCCAGCACGTGCGTTCGCAACAATTCTTGAAGACAACACAACAAATTCAGCACGAGAAACTTTTTCGCGTTTAACATCACTATTCGCGTTTCTATTTCTTGCTATTACGTCTCCAATGAAATTAATTTAATAATAAATTTCAATGACATAAGCGTTGGTTTATGAGTATGAAAGACATGGAACACACAATTATTTTACTTATTCTTCTTGTTTCTTCCAAATAATTCGCAGGGCTCACTCTGGAACAACATCGCGTATGTGGCTATATAATATTGTGATGTAACGCACGTGAAAGTGTTTGATAAAAAAAACAGATAAGACCTCTATACATAGCTATTGAGAGTCCAGTCAATGAAGTTTTGAAACTGTCCGAGATCTAGTCGGTGAAAATAGTTCCGGTAGTTGGTTTCAGAGACTTTTCACACCAGTGATGTCTGATTACAATATATGTTATACCAGTTTTTTCTCCAATCATCTGCAGAAATTACAGACGCTAAGAACAATTGTGAAAAAATTTAGAACCTTCTATCATAAGACATTTTAATGCAAAAATTGAGTGACTAAAAAGGGGGCAACTATTTAGTGAAACGTTAAGGACTCACCGCCAAGGTCTGCGATCATCTTGCTGGTACTATGGATATTCTTACTTGTAAGAGCTCGATTTGCACTTGAAACATGTGCTTTGATAAATCAAAGTACTATACTTAAAAGAACTGATAGACGGGCTTTAACACATATTCATACGCCGTCCTTATTTGACTGATATTAGTGTAGCATTTGGTTTATGTTATGCAACTTTTTGTTAAATTGACATACATGTAATACAATATCCACAATATACTTTAACTGTTTTATTTACCTCTACTTGCTGATATTTGAGGAATAGAAAATAGTCCCTGTCACGTATGATGTTTTGACGGTGCAAAGCCTGACCACGACGACATAAAGCCCGGCAAAACTCAGTTGTATTACATGTACATATATATCAAGTAAAACAGTAGATATACTGATAATATGTTCGGTTGATTTTGTTGTAACCATTTCAGCTGAGTGATAAGATATACACTACGTAACAGTTATATTACTCTAGTTAGGGTATTGTTTATGTCAGAAGACTATTATAATGGATTAAGTTAAATTGATTAAGTCGTTGGCCGATAATGATATATAAAAATTTTTTTATTGATCATAGTACAGAAAACTCATTTAGTGACAGATTTTAGTAAATGTTTGTCAATACTTTGTGTCTCAACCGGTTACACGAACAATAGATAAACGTGTTGCTCTCATGTAACAAAAATCTAATAAAACGACCAGCCATTTAAAGCATCGCCGGGTGAGTTTCCGATCCGCATTATCAAAAGAGTGTAGGCATTGTTTGCAGTTTTAGAATATGTGTGCATTAATGAATGCCCCCGCATACATATTCTAAACTTGTAAATATCGCTTACGTTTGTTTGATAAAGTGGCTCTGAAATTCACCCATACTTTTGTTTATGGTTGTTAAAATCATAGTCGTAATATCAGATATGGTCAAAGAACTATGCTAACGAGAGCTCTCAGCAATACAAACTATAGAGCTTACCCAGCAATGCAAACCATAGATAAGCAAAGGGAAAGTCCAAGAATATAATGCAAACATGCCAGGTGTTGAACTCATTGCCAGCATAGATCAAATACCAGAGAAAGTACGATGGTGCACGCGGCGGTCATAAAATTGTTTGACAAAAGTGGAGGTTCGGCACGTGTGTCTGCACCCTTTCTTGAAAATAGTGTAGCAAATTCGGATGCAGATTTTTTATCATTTCCATTTCCAATATTAATTTTGCGATGCAAATGTACAGCTTTTATCTCTAATTTAAGACATCTATCTTTAAGAACACCTTCTAGATACCATATCTTCATCTGGCACATAATGTCATCCAAACTTGGTAGAACTCAAGGCCATTCAGCACGCAATTATATTCAAACTTATCAGAACTCAGGAAAATGTTGCAATCAAGCGCACAATATTATTTAAACTTGGCAGAACTCACGGAAATATTGCAATCCAGCACACATTGTTATTCAAACTTAAACTCAGATAAAACGTTGCAATCGTTACATCTCTAGAAAGAAACATGATCAAGTAAGCACTTTCCAAAACAATTCTCAACCAATTGACAACTGAGTTATTTTCATGTAAAAGAGGAAGCCGGTAAAGGAAACTTTGAAGAATAAGTATTACAGAAAGTATAAACCACTTAAAGCATAAAATGTGCCATGCACCTCATTGATTCATATACACGTATATGCTCAATTTCGTCTCGATTTCGAAATATTACAAAATAAAAACTAATGACTACTTGAACTCAGTTTTGAAATATGTCTAAAAATGGAGATTTTAAAGAGAAACAACAGAATGAGAAAAGAAATTATAACCACATTTTGTACTCTTAACAACAATGAAAAGTTTTACTTTTATTTTATTTACAAATAATAAATATTTTAATAATAGTGAAATACAATACTGAGCGAATAACTGATACATCGTTTGCCACGAGTGTCATATGCGCGCTAAATGAGTTAATTGACTGTTTTTATGCCCCACCTCAATATGAATTGTTTCGTTTTAAGTATATCCCCGAGCTCGTCGTAAGGCAGAATACATATTGATATAAATATGAAATTAGTAAACCAACACCAGCTTGTATATATAAATACTGTTTATGATTAATTAGTATCCCCTGAAAGTGATATATTGTTGACATATAATACAAAACATGAAAGATATGTATAGCCCTGAAAAAAGAATTATAAATTATTTTTACAGTGGACATACATATTGTATAGTTATTGCAACATTTTTTTTAAAAAGCAGTAGAACATCTGCCACTTGGGGTCTTAAACCTGGTTTATGAGGAGACCCAATCTCACTCTTTACCACGTAGTCACAGTGAACACCAATCTTGCCCGCCAGACTATTTAGTAAAGCTAAATGATGTTTATCTCTGCTATATGTCAGTGTATCCCATCTTGAGTTCGGTTAATTACTTGGATAAGTCACCTATATTCAATGTCCTATTTTCAGTTGAAATCAATGGTAACTATTTGACACAGGAACTTGGATTTTAACTTCTGCATACCGATGTCTTCCATTATATTTTAGTTAACTTTATTGTCATTTGTCAAAAGGGGCGCTACATCTGTTTGCAGTAACACCTGCAGCAGACATGATATAGCCTAAAGTTTGTATTCCCCATGAATCATGAACATGTTATTGATTGGTTGCTTTAGGAGTTTACAAAAATAACAAAGTTGTATAGCTTAGTTAAAGGTGTCAATGAGTTATACAATCCCTGTACATCAAAATGACATTATAATAATACATGTAGTTTGCAATAACGTAAACCAACAATAAGAAAATCAAATAGTGATCAACGGGGAAGCACAAATCATTTCCAATTGTCCATTGCCTATTTGTACGAACCTTTGTCAGAAATGATATATTCATACTATATTATAATGTATTAATGTATTATAACATAGCGTAGTATAATGTCATGAAACGTTGCGTAACGTAGCATAGCATAGCATAGCATAGCATAGCATAGCATAGCATAGCATAGCATAGCATAGCATAGCATAGCATAGCATAGCATAGTATAGCATAGCATAGCATAGCATAGCATAGCATAGCATAGCATAGCATAGCAAAGCATAGCAAAGCATAGCATAGCATAGCATAGCAACGCATTGCATAGCATAGCATAGCATAGCATAACATAGCATAGCATAGCATAGCATTACATAGCATAGTATAGCATAGCAGCATATCATAGCATAGTATAACATAACATAACATAACATAACATAACATAGCATAGCATAGCATAGCATAGCATAGCATAACATAGCATAGCATAGCATAGCATAGCATAGCATATAGTAAAATAACAAACATAATATAAAGATAACACACATCCAATGTGTCAATGAGGTAACGAAATTATGAGCCAGTTCCGTTATATATGTCACAAAAAGCAATTCGGACATATCTGCTAATCAAACACACAGATGGATATGACATTTCTTATTCATGTAATTGTCTGACGACGAGCTGTGTTTCTCGACATACAAGAACCTACAGTATTATATATTCTAAGTTCTGGTATTCTTTAACAGATCAAGTTATTGCCAGGTCAGATTTCTCAACAACATTAAGAACTTTGTTTGGTATTCAATCTTACCGTTGTCGTAGTTTGTGTGGATAAGTCATCATTACTAATCGTTCAATAATGCTTATAAGAAAGCCAATCAACTTAACGAATAATTCATTTTCTTGCGTACCAAATCTGTTGGCTTTCATTTAAATTGTCACAATCCTTTTTACCATGTTGGTTTTAAGACAAAAATATATTCTATGTCATTTACTTTTACAATTCACACCATAGGTAGTTCCAACGTCACAAGCCGACAATTTATATGTCGGTACCAGGGCGGAAACATAGCAGTATATCTCAACGTCACAGTCCGATAATTTGTATGTCGGTCCCAGGGCGGGAAACATAGCAATATCTCTCAACATCACAGTCAGATAATTTATATGTCGGTCCCAGGGCGGGAAACATAGCAATATCTCTCAATGTCACAGTCTGATAATTTATATGTCGGTCCCAGGGTGGAAAACATAGCAATATCTCTCAACATCATAGTCTGATAATTTATATATCGGTCCCAGGGCGGGAAACATAGCAATATCTCTCAACATCACAGTCTGATAGGTTATATGTCGGTCCCAGAGCGGGAAACATAGCAATATCTCTCGACATCACAGTCTGATAATTTATATGTCGGTCCCAGGACGGGAAACCTAGCAATATCTCTCAACGTCACAGTCTGATGATTTATATGTCGGTCCCAGGGCGGGAAACATAGCAATATCTCTCAACGTCACAGTCTGGAAATTTATATGTCGGTCCCAGGGCGGGAAACCTAGCAATATCTCTCAACATCACAGTCTAATAATTTATATGTCGGGGAAACAGCAATATCTCTCAATATCACAGTCTGATAATTTATATGTCGGTCCCAGGGCGGGAAACATGGCAATATCTCTCAACATTACAGTCTGATAATTTATATGTCGGTCGCAGGGCGGGAAACAGCAATGTTTCTCAACATCACAGTCTGATAATTTATATGTCGGTCCTATGGCGGGGAACATGGCAATATCTCTCAACATCACAGTCAGATAATTTATATGTCGGTCCCAGGGCGGGAAACATGGCAATATCTCTCAACATTACAGTCAGATAATTTATATGTCGGTCCCAGGGCGGGAAACCTAGCAATATCTCTCAACATCACAGTCTAATAATTTATATGTCGGGGAAACAGCAATATCTCTCAATATCACAGTCTGATAATTTATATGTCGGTCCCAGGGCTGGAAACATGGCAATATCTCTCAACATTACAGTCTGATAATTTATATGTCGGTCGCAGGGCGGGAAACAGCAATATTTCTCAACATCACAGTCTGATAATTTATATGTCGGTCCTATGGCGGGGAACATGGCAATATCTCTCAACATCACAGTCAGATAATTTATATGTCGGTCCCAGGGCGGGAAACATGGCAATATCTCTCAACATTACAGTCAGATAATTTATATGTCGGTCCCAGGGCGGGAAACATAGCAATATCTCTCAACATCACAGTCTGGAAATGTATATGTCGGTCCAAGAGCAGGAAACATAGCAATATCTCTCAACATCATAGTCTGATAATTTATATATTGGTCCCAGGGCGGCAAACAGCAATATCTCTCAACATCACAGTCTGACAATTTATATGTTGGTCCCAGGGAGGGAAACATAGCAATATCTCTCAACGTCACAGTCCGATAATTCGTATGTCGGTCTCAGGGAGGGAAACAGCAATATCTCTCCACATCACAGTCTGATAATTTGTATGTCGGTCCCAGGGCGGAAAACATGGCAATATCTCTCAACATTACAGTCTGATAATTTATATGTCGGTCCCAGGGCGGGAATCCTAGCAATATTTCTCAACATCACAGTCTGATAATTTGTATGTCGGTCCCAGGGAGGGAAACATAGCAATATCTCTCAACATCACAGTCCGATAATGCATATGTCGGTCTCAGGGCGGGAAACAGCAATATCTCTCAACATCACAGTCTGATAATTTATATGTCGGTCCCAGGGAGGGAAACAGCAATATCTCTCAACATCATAGTCTGATAATTTATATGTCGGTCCCAGGGAGGGAAACATAGCAATATCTCTCAACGTCACAGTCTGATGATTTATATGTCGGTCCCAGGGCGGGAAACATAGCAATATATCTCAACGTCACAGTCTGATAATTCATATGTCGGTCCCAGGGAGGGAAACATAGCAATATCTTTCAACGTCACAGTCCGAAAATGTGTACGTCGGTCTCAGGGCGGAAACAGTTATATCTCTCAACATTACAGTCTGATAATTTGTATGTCGGCCCCAGGGCGGGAAACAGCAATATATTTCAACGTCACAATCCGATGATTTATTTGTCGGTCCAGGGAGGGAACACAGTGTTGTTATGTCTAGCCCTTTGGACTCTTGAAGGTCATTAAATGTGACTCTCAACTGCAATAATGTTTGATACGATGCATTAGTTCGTGAAATGTTCTTATTTTAAGCTTTTTCCAATATATAACCAATACACAAAAAAGTAAACACTTATTGTGGAACACAATTAATTTTAGATAATAACAACGTTTGAGCTATTTCTAGCTATCAATTAAATATAGCGCTGTGACGTTGGAACTATCACTGAGGTGACGTGTAAGATTTTAAATGTATTCTTTATTAATTGTGAGAAAATGAATCTAAAGTGCAAAGTTTTGTGTCAGTAATTTAATTCCTTTGTTCGATCAATATTGTGTCATTGTTCTGGAATATGGAAATTTGCTAAGTCAAAGGAAACTGAACGTCTTCACTTAAAGTTTTATAAATGTCTTTTAAGCGTTGGATTAAACTTTGATATATGTGCAGCTGGGGTTAAAGGTAAACTAGGGCGCTATCCGCTTTACATGACACGTTATACTAGAATCATAAAGTACTGGTGTCAAGTTATTATTACTGATAATATCACAAATACATAAACTATATCAAAAATGTTTAAGTGATAATGCAAAAGGATGTAAAAATTGGGTTTCTTATGTTAAGCAGGTAATAAATGATTATTGGTTTTCGTACTTATCTACAGATAATGCTTCGTTTGATAAAAACACAGTTTCATATACATAAAAAAGTGTTACTGATTGTTTTATTTAAGAGTAGTATGCCACAGTTAACAATGGTCATGTTATTGAAGAGTATAGTAAGTATATTAAAACGATTCAAGATTGTTTGTTACCAGAATTATATCATTTGCTCATACCCTCAGAATTTTTTTTGTAAATGGAGTTTAACGCCATTTTCAACACATTCCAGTATTCAAACTGGTCGTTATACAAGAGATCATATGTCAAGAAACGAGACATAGCGTTGTAACCCAAATGAGATGGAAACTACATATACCACTTCATTTTTTTCTTATCTTGCTACAGTGATTGAATGATGATATATATAAACTATTTTTAAATGTTTGATGTGAAAGTTAGGTATATGTATTTGGCAATAAAGAGAATATTAATCATTTAAATGTTTAATCAATATGCTCATCCTCTACGTCTTCTTGAAGAACTTAGGATTGAAACAAAAATGAATATTTAATATATAACAAACGGTAATGAAATATGGCGGTATTTAGGATGTATTTGTAAACGATATTGCTTACGTGAAATTATGAGTTGTAAATATGTTATTATGAAGATGAATGAGTATATATGAACACATCTGAAATAAAATATCTGTTCTGTTCTTAAAAGTGATTATGGTAAAAAAGATAATGATGGATTAAATGGTATGATTACGCTCCTTTTGTGGTCAGCATTGATTAATATAGTATCTTGATTAAGTATATTGCAATAATACAGTTTATTAAACGAATTACATTCGTTATAATACATTTGAAATATTTCAAGTTATGTAAAAGCATTTTTAAATTGTTATTTCTGTTCTTATTTCAGAACTATTGTTATGATGGAGTCAGCTGCTCCCAAGAATAATCTAGTTTAAACTTACCTGTCTGAAGACATATTTAAAGAAAACATTAATACAACAATTTGACTGCTCATAGAGCATCTTAAAATACATCACAGCAAAAGTAGAACATTGATACATTGAGAAATCTTACCTGTCTGAAGACATTGATACCAAATACATCATTATGAAAATATGCATAGGACGTCTTGAAATGCATCGTACGATGTTTGACATTTATAAATGTTACCGACATGACCTTGATTACCATATGCGTAATAGAAATAGCTAAGTTTATATAATAATGAATATTTTAATAAACAGTGACGATAATAACAATATATAAGTAAGTTTTATTTCTTACATTTATTTTTTAATGAAGATTGAGAAGAAGTCGAAAATGTCAATTATTTATGGACGAGCGATATCCGACGAACGACGCATGACGGACAAACGACATCGCAAAAGGTCTCTTGTGACAAGGTATCAGGTGACCTAAAAATCTCTTAGTGTACGTTATCCTATTGTCATTAACTTACGTGCTAAAAGAAGCCTTCAAAAGAAAAGTAAACACTTAGTTAACAATATGTTTGTTCAGATGACAGGCTGGGCATAGTTGACGTTGCATGGCTTATATCTAAAAACTATTCGTTATCTATTCATAAAATAATTAATTATTTACATTTTGTAATACATAACAGTGTATTTATAAACTTAATACAATTCCGAAACAATTTCCATTAAAACGTATGCTTTAAATGCAACGAGCAGAATAGTGCATGTATCCGGAACACTTCGCCGAGTTCCCATATGGTATGCATAATGGTAACGAATTGGCCTAGTATGAATGTTTATCTATCGCAAGTAAACGATAAATAACGTGTACAATAATATATTAAAATGAATTATCAATGTTTTGTGCTTGAAATAATGTATGTTAACACACACCTTTTCAGTAATCAATGCAATGATGTCCAAAAGAAGTATTTTTAATTGTAGTGTTGGTATAATGATTATTTTATTCTACACCAATTTAATTGTGTATGAGCCGCGTTGGGACAGGGATGGGGTATTGTTTTTAGTTTGGACATATATCCGTCTGTCTATGTGTCAGCCCCAAAGCACTTATTTTATCATTGGCATTTAGTCAGGATTAGACCTATACACGTTTCCTATCGTTCCCTTTAAAATCCTTAGTTTTACATTAAACATGCATTGTAATTTGATATTTGTGTATTGCGCATTAAGTTGTATAACGTGTATTGTTATCATGTTTTTGTATGGGATTATACACCTTTCACCAACAGTATCTTATTGATGTAATGGCGTCCAGTACATTTAATCATTGTTCCAAGGTTTTATCAAACTGTTAACCAATACTTTACGCATCGTATCTCCACAAGTCACTTAATACTTTCCCACATATTCAGAGGTAGGAGAATCAAGACATCACAGAAACTGTGCAAAACTGCAGTGTGAAAAACTATTTATAAGATTGCCTGTCCCTGTTAGCTGCTCAGTCGGTTCAAATTAAAGTCGTGAAATTGAAATTCTATCCGGCCAGTCTTAATGATGATTGATATACACCATTACGCCTCATTGTCATTTGTTGTTGTATGGTGTTTATCGACGCTTTCAAATATTCTTCAGTTATATCGTGACAGTTTCTACTTGAGACAGTTTTCCAAGCGCTGCCACACTGGAGTATCATGACGCAGACACATTGTTTGATACCCCACCCAGTCACATTATACCGACAAAATAATTAATTACACCATACTATCAATGGTTAAAAGTTCACTTTTTCAAATTGAAACATTCAGATTAAGAAGAAATTCATATTATTTCCCAAAAAACATAGAATAAGATGATGACAATTCCGACGAAGTGTGCATGTGTTTCTTTGTAGAATTCAAGTTGATTACAAAAACGAGTTGATTTTACTGATTCAGTCATTAATTAATACAATGGAGTCAGTGGTCTCAGCGAAGATTTTTAAAGATATCGTTGATGGCCAGATGGACGAAAAACAAAAAAAAACAACACCAAACCATGATCTAACGAGATGCCAAACAGGGCCTTACCCTAAGTCTAGATTCAATAGATTAACCATTCATTTCCATTTTATGGACAAAGCCTATGAATGACTTACTGATGATAATTTTGAGAATGATCCTTTCCATGTAAAAACACAAGGTACCCTTACTGGGTCCTAATATACCCTTGCCCCCTTTTTAAACATACTTTGAACCCTTGGTCATAATTATGAACTATTTACACTAAATAATAACAAATTTGGTTATAAACCAGTTCAGGAAAAAACAATTTCATAATTGTACATCACAACAAGGGCCAAAGTTTGCAAAAACAAAATATGACAAGAGCTATCCCACTTGATTTCATAACTGCAAATTAAGCCTTACATAAAGTTTCAATCAAATAAATAAAGTGGTTGGTGAACTTGGTGGTTCTTGTATGTAAAACTTTAACATGAATTACTTTTTTAAGCAAGGCCCATGATTTGCATAATATTTCAGCACGAGTTATCTAACCTAATTATTGTAATATGTTTGATGACTAGGATGCCTTGTGTGACGTTTTGATTGAATACATTGAGTGATTGGCGAGTTATAGCCTTGCATGCAAAACGTTAACCAATGTGTGACGCCAACGGCGACACTTGGGCGAGTAGAATAACCCTCCTTATTCTTTGATAGTCAAGTTAAAAACAAGAATTCAATGTTTTAGAAAACATTGTAAATGTGTGGCATCTATCATAAAGTTGTATCATCTGCAAATACTATATTTTTCATTTCTCTATTATGTATAGTTATACTCTTTATATCGTTATCTGCTTTCACAGACTTTCAAAGGACACAGACTTTCAAATTTCTATAATAAGTATATATAATTCTGGTGACAGTTGACAGCCTTAACGTACACCCCATTTTATGTTGAAGAACTCGGACATGTGTCCGTTTTTTAATACACAACTTTGAGAATTCTTGCAAACAATTTAATCCAATTTATAAAAGAGTTTCCAATATAAAATAAGTCATAGCTTGAAAAATTAAACCATATTGTATACTATAAAAGCCTTTTCGAAATCAGCAAAAAATATAAGCCCTAGTTTGTCTTCATCATTCAAATATTCTTTTATTTAAAAAATTATTCGAATATATATCTCCCTTTTAAAAAGCCAGTTTGACTATTATTGAAAAGATTATTAAAAACTTTTTTCATTCTAGTGGCTGTAGTTTTTGTCGTAATTTTATAATCAATATTCAGTTAATTTATTGATCTCCAGTTACCTAAGGATATTAAATCTTTATCAAATTTTGGAAGAAGACTAATGATACTTTTTTTTTAAATTGTTGTTAATGTATTGTTTTCGTATGAATAATTTATAGAGTTTATGTAATAAGTTTTATTTGTATACCAAAATATTTGATAAAATTCGGTGGTTATTCCATCTGATCCTGAATTTTTGCCATTATTCATTTCTTTAAGATTGATAGATCATTCGCCTTCATAAATATGACTTTCATATGAATTCCTTTCTTCGTCGCTCAGTACTGTGTCAATTAATAGTTCAACATTAGTAATGTATTATCTTTACTGTACAATGTTTTATAGAATCGTTCGGTTTCCTCAAACATATCACTTGCGTTAAAGTTTTCTTTATTCTTTTTAACTAGTCTTTCTGTAATTTTATTTTCTGATATTTTCTTTTCTAAATTACTGAATTACTTTGTATTTTTTCTGCTTCTATACATTCTGCTTTTGCTCTAAGTAAAATTCATTTCGTTTGTTCATTAATAATTTCTTCTGACTCTGATTACTTCTTTTTTTATGTTATTTATAATTGTTTCTTTGTTTTGATTTTTAGATAGCTCATTTTCCTATATGTCAATATAATTTTTAAGTTACACTACTAATTTTATTTTTCTCAGATGAATATTTTATAGTTTCATTACTAACTGTTCCCTTATTAATTTCCCATAACGTGTTGGGATTTGCTTCTTTATTGATATCTGCTTTTTTTTTGGTATTGAAAACTTTATTTTGTTTTGGTATTTTTTTTCTAAAATAACGCTATTATTAAGTTTAAATAATCTTAGTCCTCCAATTTAATTATCAACCTTTATATAAAAATATACTAACGAATGATTTGAACGTAAACACATTGTTATTTACATTCTGTAATTCCATGTTTTCTTAGACGAGGAAACAGTCCAGCCTATAAGATATTGGTGGTGTGTGGTTACCGTGCCACGAACACTGTGTTGTAGTTGGATTCAAAATTTTCAATATATCATTAACATCGTTATTTTGTATAATTATATTTATTTTAACTCTATTTTTCTTATTTTTGCTTTTGTTTCCATTCTTTTTATCCTTTTAAATATCGATAATAGTATTATAGTCCCCCCAACCCCTCTACCAATAAGTAAAGTATCACTATCGTTTAAAATAATAAAATCCTCTATTTTGTAAGAAAGTTAATATGTTGCGTTGCATTGTTAGGTGCATAACATTTAAAAATACATAATCTTTTTATATTGATGTAAAAGGATTGCATTCTACCGCCTATAGTATTGTTATATTATTTAATTGTGTATGTAAAATTGGAGTTTATAAGGATGCCCACACCGGTACTATCGCCCCGCTCTTTTTTCGATTTGCTATATGATATGTCTTCACAGGGTAGCTCTTGTCAAATACATATGGAGTATTTATTTAGTTTCAATCATTGAAATGATTGCTGTTTTTTGAGATGTGTCACTTAAGCCTTTTACGTTAAATGTGCAATTATTTATACTCATTGCGTTTGGGAAAAGGTACTTGCTATGATATTCATTGTATGCAGTCTCTTGCAAACCAAGAGTGTGCGTAAGAGAATGAAGAGATGGAAAGAAGACAGAGATATAAATGGGATGCATATTAATTTAAGATTTCATTGATTCCAAACTTTTGCACGATTTTAGATGATTAAAGCACCGATTAAATATATATGTGTATATGTATGTGAGAAATGTGAAGTTATTTTATTTGCCCATGATACTATGTTTCGATTAGCTTTCAACTTTGTTTTGGCCTTTACATGTGTTATGTATGTCTACTTAGGTGTTTTACAATCCAACAACAATACATAAATACCATCGAATTAAATATTTTGATTTCATATTTAATTCATGTAAAAATTTTAGAAAAATAATGCCTATTGAATATATATACGCAGAAGTATTCATTATTTAAAACAATTCCTAATAAATCTATCTTATGATCGACTTTTGGTGATTAAAATTAAGCTATCGAACAAAGAACACAATTACGCAAAAGCATTCATTATTAGAGAAAATTCCGAATAAATTCTGTCGCATGACCTGCTTTCGTAGATAAAAGAATATAGAACAAAGAACATTATTATTATAAAAAAATCAAAAAACTTGTAAATTAGATTTTCCTGAAAGTTTTACGACCTTGTATTACAGATTATTATTATTTTATGATATATTTTATGTCTATTGTGTTTATCTTGAAAATGTTTAAACATATCAATCAAACAACGGTAACCCTTTAATGATTGTAACAATTTGATTTAATGTAATTTATTGGGATAAATATACTAATGGAATAGATAGAATTTAGATAAATAATTAAAACAAACTGCTTTGGTATATACTTTGTAACTTCAACTGACGTTGGGTGTAATGACTGTCTAGAGGAATCGTATGTTGCTGAATTAAATGTCGAATAGATTCATATATAATTCAAAGATATGGCAGCTATATATATCGAATATTACTCGTTTCAAGTAAATGCACATTATTTTACGATTTTAGGTCAGAATGATATAAGGAAAATATGTCATTGAACAGCAAAACATTATTAAAATAATGTTATGTGATATTTTATTTCTTAAATAAGGTTAAACGAAATACTCACCAAACTATCTGCATCGTTGTAGTGGCGGTATTAATAGGTTAAAAATGTTTACACAACGCACAGTATTATATATATATAACTATATGCATGCTTTATATTACCATGTCTGTGTGGAGCACGTGGTGCAGCGGTAGAGTATCTGATCCAGGATCGGAGGGTCGTGGGTTCGACCCCCCCCCCTCCCTCTGCCGCAGCTTTATGTGATATCCTTGAACAAGAAATTTCATCCGCATATGTTAATAAGTGCTGATTATGCTCGGAAAGACATCGAGCATGGTTTGTCTAAGATGAAAGAACTGGTTTTACAATCGAGATAAAATTAAAAAGTTTAAAACATATCACTATGACAGTGTTTGATATCACTTAAACTAAAATATAAATATGCTCTCATTCACTTAAAGTATGTTTTATATATCATTGTAATTATAACTTTAAATATAATTTATGATAGTTAGACAAGAAAAGCAGTAGGTGAGTACATTTATATAGGAGCAATATTGTTTTGTCAAAGTGTAATTAAGATATCTTCATATTGCAAAATAATAGGCGAAAAATGAAAACAAATATTTTAGTCATAACGTGTAAATCACTGAACATATAACTTCAATGTCACTTTGTACTTTATTAAGCAGTTCGCCATTGAGCTGGGTGATTTACCTTTGGAGTTATTATATTCCATCAAACATTAGATAATCTGTGACCAACATGAGAAGTAGAGTTCAATGTAGGTGTTAAATTCTCTCAAACAATAGACAATCTATGACCAACATGAGAAGTAGAGTTCAATGGAGTTGTTATATTACCTCTATCATTAGATAATCTATGACCAATTATATAGTTTACCTTTGGAGATGTTATATTCCCAATATAGACAATCTATGAACAATTATATAGTTTACCTTTGGAGTTGTTATATTCCCTCAAACATTAAACAATCTATGACCAATTATATAGTTTACCTTTGGAGTTGTTATATTCCCTCAAATATAAGACTATGACCAACAGAAGAAGTAGAGTTCAAAGGGCACAGTCATCAGAAGACCTTTTATATTACAAACATGTAGAACAATCAAGTTAAAAACCTGCAAACAAAAAAGTGACAAAATGTCACTGCATTGGCGCAGTCAATACCAAAATCATTGCTAGGGACTTAAGTTTGGTTAACGATTGCACCCACCCGTTCTTTTCAGCATGGTAACATCATAAAACGATTTGTTGTATGGTGTTTTAGCATCGCTTTCAACAATTTTTTAGTCGTATCGCGAAGATGTCTACTTGAGACAGTATTCTAAGCGCTGTCACACTGGAGTATCATGCCGCAGATACATGGAATGATACTCCATCCAGTTATATTATACTGACACCGGGCCGACCAGAGTTAGTGCCTTCCTCTAAATGCTGAGCGTCAAGCGCGGAATCTTCTAGTACCATTTTTAAAGTATTTGTTATGACACGGTCGGGGCTCGAACCTACGACCTTCTGCATTCGAGGCGGACTCATAAAACGAAATAGCGTAAATATTGTGCAGCTGAAAACTGATGTACATCTCGAGACACTGGAGACGATTATGTATCTGGTTCATTTATATACATAACAAAAATAATTCGATTGCAGCTAAATGTGTGGTTAGTTTAAGAACGTATGTGGCCGAGCGTTCTATTGAAGCATATCAAAGTATAGATACGGTATTCCGCACTACTTGAGCAAGTGCTATATCACGTTTCTATAGCAACTAAACATTTGTTAACATACCTTTTCAATACAGTTGTTTATTGCACATAGTACTGTCATTTTTCTCATTGATTGTGTGTGCCATTTTTTGATCATATGAAAATACCCTCAAGCAAGATGATTGTCATGCAGTCAATGACAAAGATATTGGCATAACGTTTACATATTTAATATGACAATATCAAATTGAATGGTACCTTTGCATTGAAGTACTAATTGAAGTTGAGCATTGAATAACTAATTAACAATTAACTAACTTTGGAGTTAATAAACACTGATGTTAAAAATATTTGTTTTGTTGATTTTTACCGGCAATTTAAATTGCGTATTTACTAAGTGGTTTTAAAAAATGTTAGTTTTGTTTTTTCCAAAATTATTAATTTAAATAACGTTACGCCCAAAGCAATGCATGTTTGTAAATACGAAAATATTTGTCCAAAAGGATACGTGTCATTCAATGGACATATTCATCACAATTTAGAGAATGTACGGTATGTGCAATACAAACGTATACATGCATTCACTACAAGAAATACAACATTAGTGATAAAGTTGCTATTTGGGATAGACTAAAGGGCGGACCCAGCTTTCCTTGTTGATAAGCAAGTTGATTGGTTAGTTACTTAAGAGAAAATTGAATGACGTCATAGTTTGATAAGCGTTAAACTGACATGGATTGTCGGAGAGGCATATAAATCCCTGCTTTTTCAATAAGTTTGAACAGAGCTTATTCTGGAGATATCAGGGACCGAGGTAGATTGTACCTGATATACGGGTGAACCCAATCTCGCCCTTTAACCCGACTTAATCAAAGAAGACCACTTTTCTTATAAACGGGTAAACACCATCTCGCTCTTTTACGGTTTGAATAAAGAAGATCGGTCTTCACAGGTGTTAAGTGTATAACACATGCAGCAGGTTTCATTTACATTAAATTTGTAAAGTTAAAACTTTGGTGGGGACAAAAAAGGGCACAGATGGATGTTATTTAACCGTAAAGTTAGAAATGCGTTAGAAATTATTTCGTAAACTTGCGAATGTTGGTGAAACTGGCCCCATTTCTCTATACTTTAATTGTATTTGTATTATTGTTGTCGCTCTAAGTTTTAAATGTTACCCTCCTGTCGGTCATATATTTTCTGATTTTATTCCTGTTTTATCATATATTTAAAGAAAAACTTTGTCAAATTTTCGTTGTTCGACCCATACTTTAGTGATTGAGAAGGGAAGACATTTATCAATAGATAAAAAATTAAGATTCTGTCCTATATGTATAAAAAAATAATATTTCTGTAGTCGAAGATGAATTTCACTTCTTCTTTGAATGTAATGAGTATGAAAAGTTTAGACAAACTTTCTTCAAAACTAATTGGTTAAGAAATCGATCGCTTACATGTAATATGTATTACATAGTATTTAGCGTAAAAGATGAGAAAAGTATTGTCAGTATTGCTAGATATTTTTTTATTGCTTTTACAAGAAGAAGAGAAATTCTAGATTTGCCGATTTAAGAAATAGTAACAAGAGTAAATTACCTTATGTATAATTTATGAAGTATCTATGTAGTTTCACTTTGTTTTGAATATCATTATTCATGATATGGTTTAATATTCTTGTTCATTGTAGTCTTAATCTTAAATTTATATAAAACTACATTTATCCCAAATCATATTACTTAAAAAAAAATTGTTATATCTGTAACTTTATTAAACTATTGAAATGCTTAAACCTGAAATTGTCTAAATAAATACAAATGATATTATTTTTGGATTACTGTGGCATGTTATTAGCTTGTATTCACTTTAATATGCTTATTCAATAATATTGACTTGTAAAAATGTATAATATTCAATTTGTGTCACTTTATAGGATGTATTTGCATGTTGTACTTTAGGCCGGAGGCCTTTATTACTTAATAAAATATGTCTATGTTTATTTTGTTCCTGTGGCGTTATATTCTTAATACAAACTTGAACATTTACCAAAGTTCCTCTTTTTTTCCCCAATGATCGATTTTCCATCAATCTTCAACGATGTATTCCCACGTCATACGGTAAATATTGGAGGTATATGATCAGGAAGGTATGAGTGCAGAAGATCTTGGAATGTAGATATAAGAAACTAAATATTAGTGGTCTCGTCTGAAATGAAGGATTCACTTCACTGTTATTACTACTGAATACAAGAGCCGGCAAATAACATTATAAAACATATTTAGGTCTGAATATAGCATGTCTTCATAATTTTACGATGTACAGCTAATTTGTTATTATTCAAAATGGTTAAGGTAATTTCGTTCTGATATGATACAAAAAGTAACGTCTCCTATTGCATACGTCGAATAACTCTTCTGGCGGTATAACTGGTAAGACTTGTGTGTAATGCTAAGTTTACATTTCGAATTGCATTAGAAAAGTGAAAAATCTTTTGTTACTATTTTATCTTTGCATGCTACGTCTTCGAATGGTTTTATATAAAATGATACACGAGGTTTGTTCTGACAGTTCGCGAAATTTCGCTATAACTAAATAGGTCATATACATATATAAAACAAACTACTTCATGACAAACAAGATATTTATAGCTCTTAAATATTAAATATCAAATACGTACAGTGAATATTGATAACATACATGAAAAACAGAAACAAAAAAACGCTGGTTGTCATACTATGCACGTTGCCGCGTTTTACGACGTTTCACGACGTCAAACAATTTTCAGTCGTTATGAAAGTTAAAATCTCCGTGTTGCTTCGCTTCTGCTTTAAGCAAGCGAGTGACCCAACGTGCACTGACTTTGGATATTCCAAGGTCGTTTTTAATATTTGATGAGCAACATTACGCAAAATGTAAAGTATTTAAACGGTGTATCTTACTGTCATTCGTTTGTCCGTGTCGATCAGCTCTTTCACTCTATCTATTGATGGGCGACTCGCTCTATCGTCGTCATCAATTGATCTTCTTCCGTTTCTCAACCGTTCATGCCACTTATAAACAAACGTCCTGCTACATGGTGGTAATGTTTGGATGATCTAATCATTCTCAATATTTCCGCCGGTAATTTTCCAAGCCAGACACAAAGGTTCATAACACTCCGTAATTCAACGTCGTCCGTTGACGTCGTCGTTTCAAGCCTTTTTATGAGTCGCTCTATGATTTTATATAAAATAACAAGTACAGCCGAAGATGTTGAACGGAAATGGAGTCATTATTACGAGCTAACGTTATGCTGTTTGGCGGGTAATTTTGCTGTAGCAG
Source organism: Panopea generosa (assembly GCA_029582155.1). Classification (NCBI taxonomy): domain Eukaryota; kingdom Metazoa; phylum Mollusca; class Bivalvia; order Adapedonta; family Hiatellidae; genus Panopea; species Panopea generosa. The sequence continues at coordinate 34,049,853 of CM055910.1, read as the reverse complement.
AAACAGTGTTACAGGACATTAACTGATAATAAAGTTGACAATAATATACATAGTTTAACGTGCGCCGAGTATATGTTTAGCTGTTACTCTGGAGACACATATTTTAAACGGGGAATAATCTATAACAAAAAAAGTATTTATAAAGTTAAATCTGACAAGTGGCGATTTTCTTTTTTAAAGTTTTAGCCCGAAAGTCATAATTATACATGCTACGGAGAAATTCCACAAACTTTCCAGACAGCCCTCGTATATGATAAAAAAGCAATGTTAAAATATGTTTTTATTTGTTTTACATTTGCTATCGTGAATGTTATATTGTCTTGGTAAATAAATACTAGTAACAAATTCTACACCAAACTGCCCCAAAAGTAACAAGAATTCTGAACGAAGAAAATCAAATATCATTAGTCGTTGGAATTGTGTCCGTTTGAAAGTATTCACTATATTTACTCCTATGAGGGTTTTTCTTAACCAGTGGTCGTATTCACCAACCATTCTTGAGAATATTGTTGGACTTGAGCTTGAAAATCCAAATTCAACCCCAGATATCTAGTTTACCATGACAGGGTTATTGTGAGTGTCGGTTTGAGTATGTATTAGTTGTCCCTATCTTTTTGCAAATTTTGGTCGGAAAAACGTGTCTCTAAGTTTGTTTGTTTTTTAAATTCATTATTGAGTTCAATTCTAAGAATATTCTTAAGAATGATCTGTGAATACAACCCCAGTGCAATAGTTAATATGTAGATGTAAAAGTAATTTACCTTTATCTTTATCTTATAACGGTGCATTCGATGTTTTTATATCAGAGGATGGTCACTTCAAAGAACCACTTGCTAGATTCAAGCGATGCGCCTAGTATATCCAGCAGTCACATGATGATATTAACATTGCTCTTGTTTGAGGTAATTTTACAATCAATTGCCGTGAGAATATTCTTTGTGATAAATGTTGGATCTTTTAAGTTTACATCCACATGTTGCGCTTACATAGCATAACCATGTAGCCATATAATTATGTCTGAAACAATCGTTTCTTCGAATATTTGGCCATCATTTTATATACAACGGACAATTCACGGATGCGAATTCGGATTTCTGCTATATCATAAAGACACCAACATTTGCACGTAATCGAAAAAAAAGTTTTGAAAAACATGCGTAATTGTATAACAGAATATTTAAAAACCGTAGTTAACCAGAGCTGTGTCCCTTTTAAAAACAGGAACCAAAAGTAGGCATAACTTGGATAAAGGTTTTAAAGGCATCTTTTTCGCAACATGCGGTCATATGTGATTAAAAAGCTGAACATTTTACATTTCATCAGCTTTTGTCGGTCAAATAGAACACACAAAACATAGATTTTTTTTTGTTTTGTTGAATCTTTTCTAACTTGACGCCATTTGTTTCAGGTTGTCACATTTGGATATTAATATTTCCGTATTGTTATATGTTTACACATGTTCAAGTTGTTTTTAATGGAATTTAACACCAGTTTCAACACGTTTCAGGTTATACGATATATGGCATATTCAGTTTTATTGGTGGAGTAGAACCATCGTCTTTCAGCAAGTAACAGGCAAATTTTCTCATATAATTTTTTAGAGCGAGCGGGGTTCGAACCTACTACTTAAGCGGTGAGATGAAAATGATCTTGAAACGGCACCTTAAACTACTTGGCCACGAAGAACCGTAACATTTGTTTAATATGTGAACAAAAATAAACTTACCAAAATCGATTCCAAGAACATGTTTTGAAATATCTAGAAGTAGAAACTTTAGAAGATGCATTTGTTTACATATGCATTTATATATACCTTTTTAACATTTATCTTTGTTTACATTTGTTCTGTTTCTGTTCATCCTTGTATATACTGATCTACTTAACAAGACAGGAAATACAAAATAACAACATTTTAGCTTTTGTTTACATTTTGGTATGTTTAGTTATGTAGTTTATACAAATATTGTATCGTTCAGGGCTGCATTAGTTTGTTATAAATCATTTCTAACTGGCAATTTTCAATTTCCATAAAACGAGGTTATTAAAATTTTGTTGAAATTGAAATTGAATAAGAACATATAATAATATCACAAAAAAGATCACGAATACAAAGTATTGGAAAAGTATTAATTGATAATAAAACTTGATCATAAAAAGGATGACTACGCAATGGGCTTTGGATGTGAATTGATTGTCTTAATATATCTGCTGAATTAACTGAGTGCGCGGTGTTGTTGTGTATATTCGATGCTCGTGTGTTTAATTAAGGTGTGGCTGTTCCGTACTTTCATAACTATACAAGTTTCAAGATTCAATATTTCTGCTTTAGTCACTTTAACCTAAATCATACTGAAATGATAACGAAACATATTTATTATCAAATATTAAATTAATGATTTTGTCAATAATTATGATAATTATTATTGACAAAAATTGTTAATGGAATACATTACATACATATTCTGTAAATATCGCTCACAATAGTTAGATTATGTGGCTCTGAAATTCAAACGCCATTTCTTTATACTTTCAGTATTTTAATGTTTCTCATTGCACATATATATCGTAAACAGCACAGAAAGAAAATATATAATCATCATGTGACGAATTTTATGAAAGGATTTGATTTATATTACATGAAGTTAACATTACATATTGTCTAAAATCAGAGATTGAATTTTCATATTTCATCCATACTTAAATTATAAGAAACAACTAAAATTTATATACTTAGTATATTGGTCTATATAGTACAATACAGTTTACTTTAATTCATTTGTGTTAGGAAAAGTCACTTTTGAGCACGTTGATTTGTCTGTTACTTCAACTGAAAGTTTGATGACGTCACAGTCTAGTAAGCGTTCAACTTCTATGAATTGTGGGTCAAAGGCGTTGACCCCTATTGCTTTTTTTTATCTATGTATGAATTGTACTAACCGCAGCGGTGGTCTAGGGGGAGAGTGTTCCTCTCGCATGCGGAAGGTTGTGAGTTCGATCCCCGGTCGGGTCTTACCAAAGACTTAGAAATAGTACTAGAAGCTTCCTTGCTTTGACACTTAGCATTTAGTGGATAGTTCTATGTCTGATGTCAGCATACTGTACCATACCATGTATCCGCAGCACGATACTCCAGTATGTCAGCGCCTCGAAAACTGTCTCAAAGAGACGTGGGGTTTATTTAACTGAAAGAATCGTTGTTATTGACGTTAAACACCATACAACAATACAAATTATAATAAACACAATACAATATTCATTATATCATTGTGTTCATCCTTCTTTAGTGACTGAGTCATTTGAATGTTACGTCTCCTATTAAATAATATATGAATTTTCATTGGTTTGAGGTTTGCATAGAAAATTCCATCCCGAATGATAACCCGCGAAAACAGTTACCCCAAGAGACAGAGTTTTCTATCCGAACCGAAAATACCATGAATGATTCTTTTTTCTTGCATACCAAACATATAAAATAATTATTTTAGTTTATTTGTCATTATAAATTTTACAACGACCGCTTTTAAGACGTTTAATTTTATGATTTACATCATATATTTTATACAATACGTCATCTAGATGGTTCCAACGTCACAGCGCGAGAATTCTATCACAGCCCTAAGGTGAGATAGAAATATCTAACCCCGGTAAAATGCAGATATCCTTATATTCAAGCCAGGTGCTTCGTGAACTGTTTGCCATTTATTAGTTTTAAATATGATATTCCTCTTCCTAAGGCAGATTTTTCATTAGTTGTAGCCGGTGCATAGATATGATATGTGCCTATGCACTGAACTCTTGCAAATAAATAGCCTTTGTAGCATATTCAGGATATCTGAAGTAGCTACAATGTACAATGTATGCATTGGTGTATAAGATAAACACTAATTTTATCAGCGCACTTCAAACTCGTTCTTGTTGAGAGGATCCAGTTATACCCTGAAACATCTCTTAACCAGATCTATAAATCACCCACATCAATGTTATCATACTTGATACTTGATATAAACAAAAATCAAAAGTATAAAACATGGGCGGTACCGTACTAATAAACGTTGCAGGTATATTTTGTGGTATTTGGTTTGTCTTTTCTTTAATTTCTACATTAATCCAGTCATATCTCTCTTCGTAGAGTCGTAGATACTGCAAAACTCTACCCAAAAAATCAGAAGTGTGTAATACATTACATCAGTTTTCGGCGGGGGAAGGAAACACAAAGATATAAAAAGTTTTTGGAAAGGGTTCGAAGAAAGAGAGAGAGAGAGAGCGAGAGAGAGAGAGAGAGAGAGAGAGAGAGGGGGGGGGTGGAGACAGACGAACGGTGGACGGACAGACAAACAGACGGAAGTTATAACAAAAAAGTATTTAAGCATTTTTGCGCCCAGCTTATTACTAAAATTTATTCACACAAAAGAAAAAGCTTAAGTTTTCAACTGTTTTTTATTCAACGGTAAAATTTTTTTACTAACTCTAGACCCTAGACACTTAACAACCCACTCATGTGTGCAGACAGACAGAAAGACATGAGGGAGGATGAGGGAGATATAGTTATACAATTTGGATAGACAGCACCGACTTTACTATTAATTATACATATATAGAACGGATCATTATTTATCAGTTATTAATGAATCATTTATAATTGAAATGAAAACGTATGGACATTTCAAGATGACTTTGAAGTTTGCTCACAACGGTTAAACCATTTTGCGTTTGTAGACACGAACGTTTTGAAATAATCAGGATAGTATCTTTAACAAATAAAAATAATGTCTTTGACATGTTTCTATGGTTATAGTAATAGTTATAATGAAATAAGCTTACTTCATCTAATTTAGTGGCATTACAAAGTTAATTTAAGTCATAAACTTGGGTTATATCCTTTTAAAAAATAGATTTGAATTTAGAAACCTAAAACATATTTGTCCCTTTTAATTCGATGAGAAAATTTAAAGATTCTCAGAACCACACGTTTTCGTATTTTATTTTATTTAGTCCGACGTTAACAATTTACCAGACTTTTACAAGCAACATGTTATCAATACTAATTACGTTAATCAGAACTGATTTAAAACGCATTGCATAATGCATGACAAATGTAGTGTTTACGCGGTTTCATCATTCAGAAATTATCCCACGCACTTATAAATTGAGATCATGTTTTATAAATAAAACATTGGTAGCAATTTAATATAAAAACTGATTAAAAACTACAAACAGCCCAGGCAAGATATATTTACTGGTTGTTTAGGCACTGCTCAGGTTTACAACCATAAGTAGGCGCCGAGATTTTATAGAATTCTCGTTGTAGTTGTATTCTTTATTTAATCACGCATAGGTGAAAATGCCACGCGTGTTAAACGTACGTTTCACGTCAATTTAACATACGTGCCAAAACGTACGGTACTCATGTTAATAGTTCCACACACGTTTAATATATGTTTCTGCCGTACGTTTAACGTATGGTCAAAACGTACGTTGTTCATAGTGTAATGCATGTTAGGTTTAACAAACATTTGAAAACGTATGTTGTCATGGAAATTGTTCCACGCATTTTAAACATATCTTTAACATATATTTTGTCAAACAAATGTTTAACATACGTGGCATTTTTACCTGTGTAATGTAATGTAAATATTTCGGTTTTAAGTGCTAAGGAAGAAAGACAAATTCAGTTGCAGATGACAATATCAGTACGAAATAAAGATACATAGACGCATACCTTCAGATATATCTAAAATCTATAATGATAGGTTTATCAGGAACATATATATATATAAACATGTATTATTTAATACTATGCTCAGCGCATGGCCATATGTATTTTGTTTTAAAAATAAAAATCGCAATGTAACATTTCCCTTATGATAATGAAATAAAATTCATTGCCTATCAATTTGCCTATCAAAGGGAAAGTCTTTCGGTCGAATGAAAAATTTACTGTTTTGTATAATGTTGGATCGAAATTGGCTCAAACTATCTTAGAGTTTTCTCCTTTAAACTACATTTTAGATGTTAGGTAGCATATTTTATACTGATTTATTTTAGATCGATTGCAAAGTAAGCTCCGACATTATATTAATAGTTTTTGAGTATGTTTCCTAGGCAGAACTGTTGAACTCTTGCACTAACGGCAAGTTCACCTCGTTCGAGTGGCTTGGTGACTAAGGTAACGGAGACGATGCTGAAACCTCCGGTCCGTCAAATTAACGTTCATAATTTCTTTTCAATGTATCCATATTGACAGTAAATAACAAGGCTAATGCCTGTACATAATACCAAAGTTTAATACATCACTGTCCCCCCCCTCCCCCCCCAAAAAAAAAGTCATAATCAATTAAAAAGTTAAAAGAAAATAAGGAAAATATATGGAAATGACGCCATGTGAATTCCAATTTCAACACTTTGCAGACTATAATAATGGCATCTTCTTTAAAAATCAGAATGAATGTTAGTAGAACCAATGCCAAGCAGCACGTTGCTTTTTGATCCTCTTTCAAAATGAATGTTAATTAATCTGAACTCAATTCCACGGACAAGTCAACATTCACATCTGACTTATCCGACTTACGCAGTCACATTCGCTGACGGCGCCATTGAGGTTTTGACGATTTAACCATATTCACCACACCTTACTCAAGTAACTCCTATATATCTTTTGAAATTTGATTTTTATCGATTATTTGAATGGGACGGTAAGAGTATGAAGGCATCTGATTCCTCCTTTGTCTTTCAGGGGTGCAACTCTTGACTTTTTTACGTGTTCAATCAATGTTTTATAAGGTACAAACAAGGTTGCGCTAGTACTTTTTTTTAAATCGGGCTTAGATACTTTAAGTTCGATAGTTTAAGTATATATATGTTATATGTTATGTGTGTGTGTGTGTGTGTGTGTGTGTGTGTGTGTGTGACACAGGAACCTGCATTTACTGTAAACTATGCAAACTATGGATAATATCTTTTTAGCATAAGATGAATGTTTGTTTGTTCACGGTAGCAAATATGTATTCACCAATGTGTATTTTAGTGCTTTAGATTAATTAAGACTATTGTTTCGTTATGTTTGTTATCATAATTTGTTTGCGAAGTTTCACACACAAATCCTGACGCTTTTTCTATGAAAAATCCACAATGTTGTTAGCTTTGATTGCTTTTTTCCCGTCACTCTCATATGCTATGACGCGTTTAAATACATGCATTACCAAGACATAAATAGTAAATGATAATTGAATATCGCTTGAAAACAAATATAGTAATACAACAATGCAACAGAGTAGCCGAGACTAATTTTTAGATACTTGTTATTTTAGGAGACATTTTAAAAACAAAACTTTATGGAGGTCTGATTATTGGCATAATTATTCTTCAAAATGCAATAATTGATCAAAATGAATTAAAAAAAAAAAATCAAATTTTTAGTTATCTCTTTGATAATTTAAGTTTTATATGAAAAGCCACGATGATCCCATTTCGTATTACAAGTCCGTCTTCTTTGTTCAATCAAATACAAAGCCACTGATTAACCCGGACAATTTTTGGCACAGTTCAGTTGCTATGCTTATCTGAACATTGTAATGTAACCATGTCGCTTAAGTTGGTTTATATAATGCGTATATGTCTATGCACATACGCATTATCATAACCATCACAATACAGTTGCATTAACAGCGGCTATGAGTTAAGATTTTAATGCATACGTCATTTAGTTAAAGCCCACCACACAAAAATAAAAACCAGATCAAATAGATGTCGTGATAGCTTCTGCCACTGGATGTTGGCAGTACACATGTTCATCGTAATGTAGATTTTCGAGTAACATGTCTGATCCAACGATTCGTGCCAGGCGCAGAATAGATGATTCTTTTTATATCTTAAATTGTACATGGTATTTTTGGTATTCCTACGCTCACACGGTCGATAGGCGCATCGTGCGAGCTTAGCAATAACCGTGACTGAGACCGGTAGGGTGTCACTGTTCTTACAAAAATACCATGTACAATTTAAGATATAAAAAAAAATCATGAACATGAAAATTTGAAATCTTTCTAGCCAACGTCTTTAATACAATGGGACTTTAGAGTTATACAAATGTTATAAAGGGGCTTGCGTGTATATATCTTTGCATGTACGTTTATTAACAGTGTAATTGTTCTTTGTTTCCATTAAGGGTCAGCCAGTGAAGATGTCAAAGTATATATCATTCCCCAAAGCTGGTTGTGCATTGCGCATTCAGTGCAAGCGGTGCAACAAGTACCACTACAAACAGCAGTCTTGAATGTAAGTGTTTATAAAACAGTTGTCTGCATATACACGGTTATCAATTTCTCATGAAAACAACATGTTTTGATTTAATGTTCAGTGATGGAGTGTTGATTAACGTTTGTACTTTTATTAAAATCAAATGTGTAATTGTTTCGCGCTTTCATATAGGGTCAGACCGGAACACGGAGGAGCGTTGAATACCCGTTACGTTAAATAATTTATAATTATTGTATACTTGATATATATTGTATAATTAATATATAGATATAAATCAAATGTGTAATTGTTCCGCGCTTTCATATAGAGTCAGACCGGAATACAAAGGAGAGTTGAATACCCGTTATGTTAAATAATTTATAATTATTGTATACTTGATATATATTGTATAATTAATATATAGATATAAATCAAATGTGTAATTGTTCCGCGCTTTCATATAGGGTCAGACCGGAACACGGAGGAGCGTTGAATACCCGTTACGTTAAATAATTTATAATTATTGTATAATTGATATATATTGTATAATTAATATATAGATATAAATCAAATGTGTAATTGTTCCGCGCTTTCATATAAGGTCAGATCGGAATACGGAGCAACGTTTAACAACCGTTACATTAAATTATTTATAACTATTATAAATATGTATGTTAATTATAAAATAATAATGTGTTACGCAATTAAGTGAACATTAAAAGGAAAACAGACTAGTTCAGCCTCATCTCTCCATTTGTTTCACTTGGGGACTAGGGGGTGTCCTTCGTGGCCAAGTAGTTTCAGGCGTTGTCACAAGATTACTTAACATTTTAACGCTAAGGTCCTAGGTTTGAGTCCCGCTCGCTCCGAAAACTTTATTTGAGAAAGCTGGCCAAATACTTGCGGAAGGACGGTTATACGTCTCAGAGTCATTCCGAAGTCTTCCTCCACCAATAAATATAGATATATTCAACCTGAAAATAGCACATGAGTGACAAAATCGCAATTAAGGAATCGACTCTCAAAACTGGCTTGTGTTGCCCAATATTAGTTAAACGTTACTGAACACAGCCAAGTGCTTCGTGAATTTTTGGTAATTTACTGAAGATGTTCGTGCATTCTTCCTCCTAAAGCTAATTATTCATTACGTGTAATCGGTGTACAAATGAATATGTATAAAATGCAGACTGGGTAACCTTTGATATTTATTAAGAAAAAATGAGTATAATATATACTTTAACAAGACAAAAACTTATCTTTTTAAGCTCACTTCAAACTCGATTTTATAATGATAAACAAGTCACGTTCTACGATAACTCGTAATGCCTTGTGTGATACATAACTCCCCCGCATCAGTGCTAACTTTTTTAGATATCAAAGATAAACAGAAGAGTACAAACACTGGTGGCACCGCACTTATAATTCGTGGGTATTTTCTGTGTGTAGATTTGTTTTTTAATGAATTCTACTATAATGAAGTCATCTCATAATCCGTGGTTACCACACGATTCTTATGGCGCCTTAGAATAGCAAATAGCGTTCATAAGAGTCTGAACAAGTGTTTAAATATTTGGCAAAGAGAGAGAGGAGGACAAATAAAGCAATTATGGATTTGGTTCACGGAAGCAGTTTGGTACAGAGAGAGAGAGAGAGAGAGAGAGAGATAGAGAGAGAGAGAGAGAGAGAGGAACAGAGCCAAACAGAGAGAAAATACAAATAAAAATATACCAAACATATGACAATGCGTTATATGCGATTGGGAATAACAGCAGGGAATTAAGAATAAACATGAAAAACAACTTAAATGAATAATTTTATGAAGCTTTATACAATTGATTATGAATTTAAATGCTAAAAAAAGCACCTGAAACGATGTTTGTCCCAAAGAGATGTACTTAAAAGAAAATGTAATGTAACGGGTATGTGTAGTTTTTATAATCATTGCTGTTAATTGATTCATTCGAATCATGAAGTACATCACTATTGTTTGTGAATAGAATACCATGTAACGTCTTAGTGAATACGCACCATCAATTACGCACTATTTTAACGTATGGAGAAATGCACTTGTGTAACACTGAACACACTGCCAATGGTTTTATGTGCATTGTTTTCATAAACAGTCCTCCGTTGGGGCCCAAAATATGCAGAGATTCACCATTTTTTTAACCATTTCTATGGTTTGATATCACCCCTTCGTTTTGGACTATTCTGTCCGTTTGTTGCAATGTGTCACTACGCATCTTTAAACTGTTATATCTTCAGCCAACAGTACCCAATGCCATTCAAACTTGTCATAACTCTTGAACGTGTTCCAATGTTAGCATATGTACATAAAATATGACCATTGTAAACATTTTCATCAAAATTAATGCCCAACCAATTTACACAGATCTAATTTCTTGGGCGTAAGAATCTTGCTTCCATTACTAGGGGCGGGGGGGGGGGGGGGGGGGGGGGGGGGCATTAAGCCGGTGTTAGTGGGGCGTGAAGGGTGCATATTTCATTACTCGTCATGAACATATCATAAAAACGAGACTGCTATTTTTATCCATTGATAACTCTCTGTGCTTCGAACAAATCCTTTTATCAGATTTTATTATTATCTAACTGAATGCCTCAATAATAACACAAATGGTCATTAATACTCCGAAACTAATATACTTAAAAGGAAACTTAAGCAATTTAAATTTACATTTGATTTATTTCCATGTATCAAATCAATATTTAAACCTTCTACAGTTTAATTTTTCTTTGATTCAAAGGGAGTACAGAGAAAATTATTCCAGTATAACTCCAATCTCACTTTCATATATTTCTTATAAGAATTGTCATTGGATAACGCACTTTTTTTTTTAAAGATTTTGTTGTTTTATAAAAACCCTCGAGCTAGACTAATTATTTTGATTCAAGCTATAATGTATTCCTACGCGTTTACTATGCGGCATATAGTTAAAATTGCCATTTGTAAACTTCACTTGAGGGTCGTCTAAAAATAAAATTAATATTTGTATTGTCAGTATTTGAATCGCGCACAAATTTTATATACATGTAAAGTCCTTTGAACTTTATTTGATTTGTGTGTGATTTGACATTCTTAACACATGCATAAAATCAGAAAAGAATGGATTTGATCATGTATGTACAAAATTAATTCATTTCAGGACTAAATTGCTAATGCGACTAAACTAACACATTGTCCGATATATAGAATAGCTTCCAGTTTAAATGGCCATAAGCAATATTAATGAAACGTCTTAAAACACTATTTGTTAACATTATATATAATATTCTTTGAAATAACAGACTTATTGACATTTTTCCTTAAATTTTGTCACGGTTGTCATTAAACAGAGTAGTGACTATTCTTGAAATAAAACGAACGTAGTGACAATACCATTTATGTTCATTTAAACAGCACGCAGTGATTCTTGCCCTTATCTCATACCCCATTCCCAAAGGAAGTTTTGACATAAACAATAATTGCCGTACAAGTTATGTATTTACACGGGGTTAATCAATTACTAGAAATTGCGGTATAAAATATTTAAAATGAACGGATCTGGATTGATATGTAACATACTTTTAATACGTTGCCATTTTGTATTGTGATGGTAATTAGTATAAGCATTAGTTGACAATGACATTGAATAAAAAAATTGTCAATGTCAAACTTTTTTGAAATATCACAAGCCACACAGGAGATACAAGATAACAGCAAGTGTTTATATTTGCCTTGCCTTGTTTGTTTGTTTTTGTATAGGAACGTGCAATTAACTAAACGAGATATACAACAAAAAGCTCATGTTTACAATTATGTTCTCAGGTTTTAATGTGTAACATATACAAATAACATATCACGCAGAGATTTTGGCGAATTGAGTTAATTCTTCGTTGGATGCGGAGTTATACTTGGTCGTTCATTCTGCATGTTTATTTTGCATCTAAATATATTTTTCAGGAACGAAAGTTGTTCAGGATGTGAACCAGTTCAATCACGGACATTATGTAAATGTCTCACACCACTATTATATTTCCCAGTGGGCTCTATTATCCAAAATACAGTGAAAAAATGAAATCTGCAGCATGTGTCTGGATTAAAATTCTTCACTTGCTCAAGATCTGCAATTATAAAGGAAAAAAAGCATACCTTGACCAGGTTTGTTTTCAATTCAATGGTTTTGTGGTTTTTACCTATTAATATTGAGAAAAATAATCTGTCAACTGTTCGCTCACGATACGTTCGAACCAATAATTCTAAAATGACACAGAATTACCTCGAAATTGGGTATCAGCATTAAATTTTCAGTGGTGACTTTTCTGAAAATACTTACCATTTAACACATGGTAGGAAAAAAATAAATCACTGCATTGCGAAACCCTGAAAAAAAAAGATATTTAAAGTTTAATTTACCTCCTATTTGAAACAAACGCGTTTGGGTTTATGTAATTAACAGGGCTTTTGAATTGAATGAAAAACTAATATCTTGTGTATCTTTACGTCTATTTACTACTTACAGTTTATTGTTACATACTTCCAACCAGAACCAAACAGAGTCAGATAGGGCAAGATAGGAATACATGAGTACATTGATTTATTGGACTTACTGTTGTCACTTAGTTATATTTATACACGGTTATCAAGTTAATCTGTCTTTATAACTATGGATATTGGGTTATGCTTATCATCTTAAACACTTCTATTTGTTAGTAAATATTTATCGAAGCTTATATCCATGATTGTTATCTTAATATTTGTTTTAAGTTTGCCAGTTACTTGTGGAAGGACGGAGATTTATCTAAGTATTACTCAGTCTGAGGTGTTCCTTCACCATTAATGGCGTTTAAACAACATTCAAAAGCAACCTAAACTACCTAAGATATATCTTATTTGAACTAGATCTATAATTGTTAGGTACTTTCTCAAAACGCCAAGACCGCGGCGTGGTCTAGTGGTAGAGCGTCCGCCTCGGAAGCGGAAGGTCGTGGGTTCAATCCCCGGCCGGGTCATACCAAAGACTTTAAAAATGGTACTAGAAGCTTCCTCGCTTGACGCTCAGAATTTGAGGAGAGTTCTAGGTCTGGTCGGCCCGGTGTCAGTATAATGTGACTGGGTTTGTGTCTGCAGCATGATACTCAAGTGTGACAGCGCTTAGAATACTGTCTCAAGTAGACACCGTCGTGATATGACTGAAACATTGTTGAAAGCGACGCTAAACACCATACAACAAACAACAACAAACAATTCAAAACGCCAAACAGAATACAGGGTTGTGTTCAATAATGTAAACTATACCAAATGTACTTATAAATGCAAATGTTTCAAATGGAGATCAAACAGAAAACATGCAATGCCAGCGCTGTCAGTCCATTGCATTTTAAATCACAGTTGAACTATATCATCAAATATTAGAATTAACGTTTTAACGTAGCTTGGTGCTCTGTGAACTGCTTGCAATCATTGAATAAAGCTGTTCTTGCATTATTTCTATCTGTCTTGATACTGAAACACCCACGAAGATTATGTGCTGACACAACGTGCACAGGTTTACGGGCATTTGAATTACTGATTAACACAGAACTTCGGTGAGATGTTTTATGTGAACTAGGTATGACTTTGTACATGGGACGGTCTGCTTTTAATTCCGTCGAAAAGATTTCCATGCTTTCACAATAACTTGCCCGACACTGTGGGAGAGCGTTTGAAAAAAAACTGGACGAAACTCCACCTGGAATCGATCCGGGGACCTCTGAGTCTTAGAGCAAGCAGACTCGCTACAAAGACCATCTCCCTAAATATAGTTGTGGATTTAACTGTATCCGACGCACAACAAATGCAAATACACTGAACTAAATAACCTTAAGTTTAAACTATAAGTACACTGCATGTTTTGGTTAATAAGATAGACACTTAGTTTATTAGTTAACGTCAATCTCCATCTAGATGAGATGATCCTGTTGTGTTCTGGGATTTTTATTTTTATTATCTAAGAACTTCATAAACCATCATTTTTAACCATTTAGATAGCAACTATACACAGAGAAGAAAGTAATAATCATGGTTGCTACCGCACCAATAAACAGTGTAAGGCATTGCGTCAATTCTCTGCGGAGAAATGAAAAGAAGAAGATAATAACTGATTTTCGAGGAGATCATAAAGAGAATTTATGTTTAACAGACAGACGGACAGATAGAATGGCGGACATACTTATAGATAGACAGACAGGCAAACAGGCAAATAAAGAGACACACAGATATATATAGACGATCAAAGTTAAAATACAAGGTATCATACCATTTGGAAAAACAACAAGTTTTACATGCACCATACCCATGCACAAGTAAAATGGGTTATTAGTGATAAAGAACTTTAGCCTTTATAATGTAATTATCAAATGAAGCAAAAATTTACATGCATGTTCAAAACGTCGTCTAGATCACTATAGACTTATACTTAAAAGATAATGAAGGCGATACAAAGTTTTCCATTTCATGCTCTCTGATGATACAGTATAGTTATACATTCTGAAAAAGATTAACATAATCGGACGTTAAGTCACTTCATTAGATTTGTTATTGACACTATGAACAAAAAAAGTATTATTAATGCAAGATACGTGTTTACATTTTACAATTCTACAGAACTGTTAATATCTCCCACGCACTTATACACATTCAGATTAATTGAGATAAACAAATAAAACAGTTCTATCAGTTGTAGAAACTCATTAAAACTGCTCGAAACCTAGGTAATAAAGACGTGTGTTTGGCTGTTTAAGCAATGACAGTGCCCAGCAAAGTCGGTTTACGCCCACCGGATGGCGCCTCATTTATTTATATATTTTTTACCTGTAGCCGGTTTTCCCATTGAATAAGAAATGAAATACCTCGGTTTCCCGTGCTATGAAAGAAAGACACATTTAACAACAGGATAATAGTACGGATAATGTACAAGAAAGCAAATTTGTAAAAAAATATTTAGTTAGAATGTATGGTAGTTTACACAACGCTTTTTATTCAATGTTTTATTTTATTATGTTATAACAAGCTTAATGCCAGTCTTGTTTTTTAAATAATTAACTCAGTTTAACGCCTACATATGCAACATATAAAAAAATATGTGTGATACAAATATTTTTCCGTATGGCAATGGTATCCAGTTAGTGTGTTTTAGTGAAAGAAAGAGCTCATACTTGATTTTCTCATATACTTCCGTTGTACCAAAATCAGGTCGAACGACCGGTTTTAATTGGACCAGCAATCTTGAGACAGTTGCCATAGAGAGCTTACGGCCTATCAGCGATCATAATTAGTTGCCATTGTATTTATATAGATGTATGCTGTAAGAGTTGTTTCCAGTGGAACGTTTTTATGAGATGTCATTGATCACCACAGCAGTAATATTGCGTGCAGTGTTGCGACCGTAAAATTTCGCCTCGTGCTTTGATTCAGTGTTGTTACTAGTTCTGATTTCGTGGAGTCATGAACAGATTCAATAAAACCGAGTTTGTTGTATTCTTCTTTTCGTTTGCGTTCCTCGCTTCCATGGCAACCTCTTATAAGATATTATTGAATAAGAAGCATCATGATACACAAAAGACATGTACTTGTTTCATCTCAGAAGACCATCTCATCTTCCATTAACATTTAATATAAAAGACAATGAAAAGAGTTGCAAGGAGGATATGGGACGAATGGTTGGACACTCTATAATGGTATGCAGTTCTAATCTAATGATTGAGGAGGTACTCAGAATGAGTAGATCAACTGTCATTCTTAAATCGCTTGATCGTGATTCATAGTTTGTTCATCGTCACTTTTTTGTAGCATATGGGCGTGTGGCAGAGCATTCGGTCTAAACTCGGGATCGTGTGTTCGATCCTCCTACACGGCAACGTGTGATGGCCTTTAGCAAGACAGTTTATCTCTGTATGTTTAGTACTGGTTATACCCAGAATTCGATAATGATTAGCCTATGTTGTAAGAAATTGTTTCACAATCGATTAAGTGAATAAGTTTAATACAAACCTCTTCTGTATACAAGTCATGAACTAATTATGATTATTCTTTATAGTCATTATGCTTAACACATGCTGCTGAAGCGTTTGTGCGCCTCTTTCAATTTCCATACTACGTTTCCTGCAGGACATATATGTTCTTAAGTTGAGTTATAAAATCAAATCAATCTATTTGGCTTAGATTATTTTGATCTGATTTGATTTCGTAACCAACCAAGATGTCGCGTTGAACAAGACTCTTTATTCGCAAATTCTTAGTTCTAAATCATGATTTTGGTTGATTGGAATCTAGGTATGGTTAACATTTTATCAAAATGAAACGAGGGTGTGCTGAAAGTACATAAAATAAATTTGAAAATAAACTGCTTACAACCATGTGCACTTTATTCCTTTAATTAGTTAATACGATGATATTTCATCCTTATTTATTTCATAATTTAATTTCATAGTTTAATAGAAAATAGTCACAACAATATTGGTTATGATTAATTTTCCCGTCTCTCTCCAATGGTTTGACGTGCTTCACCTTAATTGATGTTTTACGAACTGAAATCAGGTGCGCGTTCTGAAGGTTATCTACTAATTAATTTTTAAAAGTAATTTAAAAGTCGGTTCAATAAATCATTTATTACCTAATCAGATTACATCATTATTGATCCAGACATTGTTGACGTAACCGACGTGATCAGCCCCAAAAGTATGACATTCCAAAGTGCCAATCTTATATTGCTAATTAATTGCAATGGTTAACGCGACGGAGCGTGTATGTTTAATGCATTACCACACCTACAAATTGGTACTATATTAGATGAATATATAAAATGAGCAATATATCAACACGTTAATTAGTTATTTATCTATAAAAAACAGGTATGACTCGGGAAAAAATGTAGTGTTTTTTTAATTAAAAACTCAACATTGTGAGAGTTTCAATTAAGTTCTGTATGATACAAGTTATATCAAATAAATTATAACTGTTGAATTCTTATTTTTATAGTAAAATCGTTGTATTTCACCAATTTCAAAATTGAAAAAAAAAATGGTTTAATAAAATTGATTGTTACATATTAATTTGTTGGGAATTAAAACTCTCTTTGCTTAAGTTGTCTTAGTTTTGACCACAAGAATAAACGTATATAGCAGCATGATACACACTGCCGAAGAGGCATGGACACAATTTATTGACGGAATACTAATTAAAGGTACAATAAATACATAGCGAACATGCAATAACTGTGATTACCGCCTTGGTACAGCCAGTAGAAAAATATTCCACTGAGGAGCTAAAACCTGGCTTACAGGTACACTCAACCTCGTTTTTTCCCTGGTCGTCACATAATGTGACGAACCAAACTGATTTAGATTAAATACTTCACATAGACCCTGTGCTAGTTTAGTTTAGTACTTTACCAGCAGTTTTGTAAAATGACAGGTAGTCATATACGCGTAGTATGTTAATTAATAAATGTTAAATGTATAAAGGACATATTATGGAATGCTTGAATTGTGGAATTCCTGATTGATTTCATTTATTAATAGCAGATATGTTTTAACAAACTAATCTAATGCTTTTATTTGCTTTGTATTTTAATGTGAAATGCATAAAGGAGAAAACGTAAATACACACAGTGGACAATACTGCTAACTTGTCTGAAATGTAAATTAAAATATACTGAAAGTATAACGAAACAACGGGTGTCGGGTAAGTTTCATAGTCACACATCAAAATATTGTAAGCGATATTTACAGTTTTAGAATAAGTGTGTCAAGTTATTTCATTAATGGCTTTATAGATAATGATCATTCTAATTTACAAAATCATTACTGAAATACTTTTAAATACATGTTATAAAACTTAACCAAAATCTCTTTACACTCATTTGGTACAATCATGTAATGTGGCTCGGAAATCCATCGAATCATTCTCCTTTCAGTACATGTACATGTATAGGTACAAGACGTATAATTCGTTCAATTTGTATAATTGTAATTATTTACATTTCGGACAAGTGAGTATTTTTATTCAATTTAATGTATGAAGCTCAATGTACAACAGTATACATATTTACGTTAACCATAGTAAAACTCTCAGTTGACAGCTTCATTTCTGATCGATTCATAGGTGATACTTAAGGTCATTATTCTGTGTGTTTGCATTGTCTTTTCCAGCAATATCTCAGTTTTTTTGTAATCGTGAAGTTCATGCAGTGTTAAAGAATAGAAGACTGCTTAAGCTAATTCTAGAAGACGTGTTTATATATTCCGTTATCCCCCCCCCCCCCCACCCAACAACAGGCTCAATAAATCCGAGTACGTTATCATCTGTGCTGTCTGCATTCTGTTTTTTTTTTAAACTGATGTGCTTCTATAGAAGTAGGCGTTCCTTTTAAAATTAAGAATTTATTTACTGCACATTTCATTGTTCTATATTTTGATCGTGTGTGTGTTGATCTTACTATGCGCTTATTCCGGTTTGTCTTCTGTTGGCATCAATATATATTTTTTTTATATTTTTCTAGTTAATTATGCAATCATGTTTATGTTAAGGTTTGTAAATTGAACACGCCAATGATTGTAGATATAACATATTATTAAAAATATGCATTTACACGTTATCGTGTGAGTTTTAAATAGCTTATAGATAAATTCGTATACATACATCTGAAATATATAGAAATAATAGTAACATTAAATGATGTTGCATCTGAATTTCTAGTTGGTTAAAATCTTCCACTTCTTCAGATAAAACAAAAGTTTAACTAACAATTGAATGCATAAACATCATACGAATACAATTTTGCTTTGCTAATTAGTTAAACTGTGCCTTTTAAATAAATTTTAGGTAAACGCATCTACGTTTTGTTTGTGAAATAATGTAATTGTAGACTACAATGTCCGGTAGCTAAACCGTCTGGTAAGTAATATAACAATAAAAGTCGGTTTGTACTCTCTCACTAAAGTCATTATGAACTAATTGCTGGCTATCCTCTAGCGTGCTTCTCAAGGCTGTGTGCAGAACATTGGTTTTAAAAACTATTCATGTATTGAAGAAAACGATCATTTTAAAGATAAGGATGATTTTAAGACGGAGGATGTAGCAGTCGGATCAATGGTACTAGAAGTGATAAGATCTTAGGAAATATTACTTTAGAAAATGCATGACTGTCTCACAAAACCGTAGAGTATATCTTAAGTATATAAAAAAGCACTCGCAATATATTGTAATCTAGGAGCACAAACTGCTTAACTGCATATAAAAACATATACTGTTAGACGGTTTTTGCATAAAGATGACGATATGACTAATTAAAGGTTCGTGTACGCTAAATACCTGCGTGGGTCGACGGGTCGAACTCTCGAATCAAGATTCCCCAGACAATTATTAAACTCATCCGAAAACTTTTTTAAAACACGAACCTTTGACGAGTGGGTGTGTAAAGACGATATAAAAGCTTCCGTACATTGCGAGGCTGAAAATTAATTACCAACACGTATACCTGAACGCTTCAATGATGTTGCAGAGATTTGTTAAATACATTATAATATGTGAACACTATCCATGAAACGAAGAGTTGGTAAAATATTGGAATAAATTAATAAGGCACACAAAGCGTGCTAGTCCGCGCGTAATTATTGGATGGTGTCTCTGTGCCTCCTATAACAGCGGATGCTAACATTTTTTTTACAGTTTTACAAATTGACTGCAGACGGTCTATCCATATACATAACTTCGTTTGCGTGGTAGAAACTTCAAAAGAACGGTTAACGTAAAAGAACAAATAAAAATTTGGTTCCAGGATTATATTGTCGTTAACAGTTCAGTCTGGTAGATGTATTAGACATATTGGCAAACAATGAATGAAAAACACCAGACGCGTCGGTCTGTCTAAATCTGAGTCTTCTCAACGTATTTCAATAACAAGTTCTATAAAGATGTAACAACTATTTAAAAAAAGTTGTTAATTCCAAGTGTTTATGGTAGTTGCAATTTAGAATAATTGTAAGAAAAATATTTATTCTTTTTCTCGTTTTCTAGGGATGTTTAATGATTGCCACGTTGTGTTGCTGGAGATCTTATAATCCGTGCTTACGATTTAATATACAGTCAAAATGGACAACACTAGTTTTTTGGGAAAAATGAGCCATATTTGCAAGAGAGTTATGAAACTTATCAAAGTGGCGCTTGTAAACATCTGATCAAACCATTGGATTATTTTATACATGACAATTCGTGAATAATAAACGACATTTACGTCGATTGAACAAATAGCTATAAATCTGTGATAGATCAGTCTCTGTAACATTGCGCAAAATCGATCACATGAGAGATTGGAATGAGATCGTAAAAGCAGTTAAAGTTGAACAAAATGCTTGTTTTGTAAACACCTTTAATGCAAATTTAGGTTGGTTATATAAGATGATGTGTGAAATTAAGAAAGAAAAAAAGTAATTTATTTTAATTGAAAGCGTGCAATAATGAGTTGTTTGACATTGATACGTGCCTTGCTGGTGCGGGTGCTGTTCGCGTGTCACGGGATTATGGCCATATGGCGGCTGTACATGGTGACACAGAGTGTTTGGTGCTGGTACCTGAGTGGAGCACTTGTTGGACTATTCCTTGAAACTCTAATTACTATTGCTAAAAAACGGGGCAATGAGTGGAAATGGTAAGTTAAATTATGATTAGTATCAAGTCAACTTTAATTTGCGTATAATTTTCATTTACAATTGTCAGAATAAAACAGACCTCGGTCATGTTGTCATATTTGTTGTGTCTATTCAGCGGTGCTGACTGTGTCTTTTGGATCCTTTGTCTGCTCTTTGGCACATGCTTATTTATTTCCTTAGTTTTGAACAATTTTATATATATACTCGTAATCAGTATTATTCTTTATAAACGGTAATTTCAGTGTATATATCTCCAGTTAATAGCATTTATAGAGAATCTTACATGAGTGCTTTTTTATTATTGAATGTATCAAATGAGTTGGTAAAAGTATTTTATACGAGGTTGTCATGACTATGTGTATTAAGCTGAAATACAAAATCTTGTTCTCTTCTCTGTTTCTTACTTTATTATATAGTGAAAAATATTGGTGTGTTTTTCTTAAAATGGTTTGTTTCGAATTATATTTTGAAACATTGTTTTATGTAATATAGCAACTTAAAACTAATTTAAATTATTTGTGTACTTGGTCTAGTGGCAGAGTATCGAACCAAGTGTATGCTGCTTTTGGGTTCGATCCCTTGTCACGGTTATGTGATGTGTCCCTAAGTATCATAGTAACCTCGTTCCACCCAGAAATATATAGATAGAGTATGATGATTAATGATGAACTATGTTCAATGGCCTTAAATCTACTATCTCTAAATAAGCTGGGAAGTTGTCAGTGACTTGCAGATATGATGTGTTTCTAATGCAGGTAAGCGCCATCCCATACACCGTATAATAATTTAAGAACAACTTCTCAAAATAAAAACAAACAAAAACAAACTTTTTATTTTTTTTTTGCAAATTCCGTATATCGAGAGATCGAACATGTTTCAAAACTTAGTTAAGCATAATATCAATATAAATTTTAAACTATTATCATCTGTTAAAATATGTAAAGCATTTCATATCAATTTATCTCACAAATAGGTGCGCACTACGCACAGATGGAAACACCGAAGATGTGATTTTTCTAAAAATAACATTTAATGTTAAACTATCTAAAAATACAATTTTGCATTCCAGAGTTTTAAGAATGAAACTGCGTATCAAGGTAACTATCTTTACTGAACAATAAAACGAAAATAATAAATAGCTATATATCGCTGCTGCACACGCTCAATACTGAGCCGCTAGGTGTACAGGTATAGATGGTAGCAACGTGTATTGATCAGGTTATCAAAAAAAACAAGTAGGTCTAGGCAAAGCCACTCAAAAAACGTAAAACAAAAAGTACTGGTTCCTATTGTAAAACGAACACAGCCTACAACTTATACTAGAACTCGTTTACAGTCTCAAATGACATTTTCACATGAATGGGAATTATATCATGGAAAATCCTTGAAAGAAAAAGATTTTCAAATAATCACTATTAATGATCTCCTTTTAATATTGAAAGGATGGATTCAGGAAGACCTTGAGAATCGTAGGGATTCAATATGATATGAAAGAAAGAGCCAACTTAAATACATTACTGAATCTGTAACTCCAGTGTATCTTTACAGGAACGTTATTTATAATTCCCTTGAGCATTGCTCTTCTGCCATTGATTGATAGCAACAATTTCAATATTTCTAGTTTTTATTAAGTAAATAAACAAACCAAATTACGCTTTTCCCATCGACTAATCTATAACATATCAACGCCGATCTATAATTCGTGTTTACGCTTTCATACTTCTGGCGATAAAGATTCCAAACTATTTGTTTTTGCTTTTATGAAGATAACTATTGTGCACTATGCGTATTAGATAAAAACTAATATTATATAGGCTATAATTCATCATTAATTGACACTCATATAAAAAAACATCTAAATTATTGAAGGGTGAAACTTTTTTCCATTACCACTACATGTCTAGAATGTAAAATAACAAAAAACGGTGGTTAACAATATTTTAAGAAAATTAATTTCTCATTTTACAATCACCGACAAGTTTGGCCGAGCTGAAAAACAGTTCATGCATTAACAGCTTTGATTTGGTTTTGGGTCGAACATGATGCTAGGAGTCACAGAAAATCAAACAAAATAAAGCACATAAAAAAGGAGCAGTGGATACCGTTTAGAACTATTTATCCAGAGACTTATATTCGAATAGACAAAGCGACACTTCAATGTTGTTAAGTGGAACTTAAACTATAATAAAATATAAGTGATTGCTTATTTTCAAAAACGGTTTTTGAATAAGTGCATAGTAAAATGTTTCATACTTATATCATATGCGCATTGCATTCGCTACTTAAAATGTTCGATAGTCAAGCAAGGCTCATCGCTAATGTTACAAGAAAGTGCTTGTGTTTAATGTTTAATATCATAAAACACATAATTTTAAGAGTAGAATGTATTTAAGGAATTAATGACTGATATTTGTTGAAATTGCAGGAGTTATAAACATAATTTATGTTTCACGAAGGGGTTCTCATTTCAGAAGCTTGGGTGAATCTACTTCCATAACGTTTATTTTATATTTCATATTGTTTCGTACTTATTTCAATTTTGCTTAATATGCATGAATTAGGAAAAGAAATCACAACAGTTTATTTAGTATATTGCAGATAAAAAAAGATAAAGTATTGGTAGAAGAGAATGATTGAAAGAGAATTCATCGATTTTGTTTCTTTTATTTTTTGTTCAATTCGATACAGCAGATAGGTGTTTTGCAAGATACAAACACATATTTATAGTCAGCATGAGACACAACACAATACAAACAAGTTATGTATAGCTATTGATCGATATTTATAGCCGACATGAGACACAACACAATACACACAAGTTATGTATAGCTATTGATCGATATTTATAGCCGACATGAGACACAACACAATAAACACAGTTATGTATAGGTATTGACCGATATTTATAGTCGACATGAGACACAACACATTACACACTAGTTACGTATAGCGATTGACCGATATTTATAGTCGACATGAGACACAACACATTACACACTAGTTACGTATAGCTATTGACCGTTATTTATAGTCGACATGAGACACAACACAATACATACAAGTTATGTATAGCTATTGACCGATATTTATAGTCGACATGAGACACAACACAATACACACTTGTTATGTATATTGGCCGATAGTAATAAACTTGTGTATTTGTATATTGTATCTTGCATATTTATGTTTATTTTTTACAATCCATTCAATAGTTATTATTTTACTACTAGTAAAGATCATAAAGAGTCGTGCTTCCATAATTGTGTAAATAAATACAAAATCGAATAATTGACAAGTCATGGTCAATTCAAATTGCAATATAATTTTGAACTGCCATGAAAATCGAGTTTTTGTTAGCCGGGGGTAGGGGGTATTTGATCTGAAAATTGGTACTTATGTGCCCTGTGAACTTCAGAACGTAGAAACAAACTCTACATCATATGTCCAAAACGAGGGGTCAAAACGTCGGCACATATGTACTAACCAAGATATAGAGAGCGCCACGGGGGTTGTTTTCTTTTCATACACTAGTGCGTTTAAAGAGGGCTCCTGTGGGTAAAGTGATTTCATTTCAGTCATCATTCTTTGATATATGGTAGTATACAATTTTGCAATCATATAATGAATTAATAATGATATCTGTCATCAATTTCACAACAAAGACAACTTGGATTTGCAACTATAGTTAACTTTATTTAATGAATGTTGATTTAAGTTACTGTAGTTTGTACGCAGTAGTGAATTACAAATTTGGGCAATTCGGTTACTGTATAATAGTGACTTTTGTTTATAAGCACATCAATATTTGTTTTGAATCTATTACGAGAAATTGACTCTTCGATATAATGAAATGAGTAATCCTTTCTCGCACATATGTTGGTATGAATAAGAGTATAATGGAGTATTACACTCATTGATGCACTGGACTGACAATGTGATGTCCGATTTACAGAGATAAACTATGTGTTAAACTACAAGTGATGGACTGAACGGCGAAATTCACGCCTCTTATTAACTATCCGTTACTTCATGACGTCAAAACCGTGTATAATTATAACATTTTGACGTCATGGTAAACCGCAAATCTCGAACAATGTTGATTGTATCAAAAAGTATGTCCGAAGCTAAAAACGAACGTTCATGTGTAAGCGTTCATGTGAAAATGAACGACCAAATCTATATATTTTCAAAGAATATAAATATGTATAAAATTACTTGTTATACATTGCAGGTTATTTATTTTAACATATTTTAGCAATAGACCTCAACCATATCATGTAAGCATTGTATATAATTGTCCCATGAGAAACGATACAGCCCTGTCTTAGCAAATGGTATGACTGTTGCAAATATAGCATATATATTTTGAGAGAAAACAGACACTGTGTGACTTTCTCTATAAATAGTAAATGTTGACACTTTCTTGCATTAGATTTGTTACATGGAAAGCGATGTTTAGTTATTTTAATTCACTATTTTAGTGTTGCGTATCCATTTTTACAAGTATCGCAATGTGGTATAGCGGTAGAGCGTCCGCATCGCATGCGGAATGTCGTGGGTTCGATCCTTAAACGGGTCATACCATAGACTAGAAAACAAGTAATAGAAGCTTCCTTGCTTGGCGTTCACCATTAAGAAGATAGTTGAAGACCTAGTCGATCCGGTCTCAGAATAATGTGACTTGGTGGAATATCATACTATGTGTCTGCGACATGGTACTCCAGTATGACAGCGCTCAGAATAATATCTTAACCAGACACCGTCGCGATTTGACAGAAACATTGATGAAAAGAACGCTAAATATCAAACAGTTACAACAATCGCTTTAACAACACTCGCAATATTACAAGTGCAACTGACAAGTATGTTATTTTGTCTTTAACTTCCCGATAGCTCTTGCTTTCGGTTAGGTGTCTTGAATAGCATAACGCAAACGTGAATTTGCTTGAATGTGTGTTTGCACTAAAATGTTGTATTGAGTTAGGTTAACTGAATGTTAATAATATCCGATAAAATCGATTACTTGGTAGCACAGAGCACAGGTAAGAAAAGAAAAAAGCAGACTTGGTTTTTTATTGCGACTATGTCTGATCATGAGGGGCAATAAAATATGCAATATCCCTCTTGAATCTCCAATAAAATGTTATCACATGCATCTATTAAAACCTTACCACGCCTCATGTGGTATGATATACAGTATTAAAAATGAATATTTAAATTCAGTGGTACATTAAGTATTTTTTGTAATGATTTCCTCTTACATTAAGAATTTAATGGGGTTGTCGATAAGTATTATCTTCCATGGCTTTTTGTTTAACACACAAACTTTGAATTTTATTTAATAAATTCGTATAAGAAGTATTTAATAATAAAATCGCAAGGTTAAATATTATTTAAAATCGTGTTATTTATTTTATACTGAATTCGTTACGTTAAAACTGTTTCTAAATCGTCCGTAAAACGATTCATACTCGTCTGAGATTTCTATTTTATGATGAATTTGTTAGGTTGATATTGTATAATTGAGTTGCTAGGTTTAAACGGTTCCTTATCGTCTGAGATGTGTATTTTATAATGAATTCGCTAGGTTGATACTGAATATTGAGTTCGTTATGTTGAACAAGTTCTTATCGTCAGTGTTGTGTATGTTATAATGAATTCGTTACTTTAATGTTGTATATTGAATTCGTTATTTTAAACTAGTTCTTATCGTCTGAGATGTGTATTTTATAATAAATCTGCTATGTTAAAATAGTCCTTATTGTCTGAGATGGGTATTTTTTAATGAATTCGCCACTTTAATGTTTTATATTTAATTCGCTATGTTAAAATAGTTCTTATCGTCAGAAATGTGTATTTTATAATGAACTCGCTAGATTAAACCTGTAGCCTGAATATAACACTTGTGTATATGGCCGTGCTAAGTAAAGCCCATGCTATTTATCTGTAAAGTTAAGATTTATGATACATGATAAATATATATTTACAGCATAGCGTTTAAAACATTTGAATCAAAACTATAATCACAAAATCAAACCGCTTTCTCCTCTCTCCCGCCTAAGGAAAATATTTTCTCAAATTCTTGAATTCTTTACGTTTTGCATATCTACGATAAATATTGCTTAAATCTCAACTAATTTCTATGCCACTCTCAAAATAATCTCAAACTGATATTATATTATACAAGTATCCATCATATACTCGTATACTTAAAGTCTTTAAAAATGCAATTTTTTTAAGGTTAGATCTATTTTTATCCTAGATCTGCTAACAGTTTTATATCGGTTTATATACATAGTATGTTAAATAAATCAATTTATTGTTTTTAATTGATGACATTGCTGGAGAGAAATCGATAAAGACGATAAGAAAATTTAGTCTGGGTTTATCGTTCATTTCGTATCTAGATTAGATACAATACCGATTCTTGCGATTTTAAAGGGAATATATCAGGACTTTTCAATTTAATTCAATTTTAAATTGACTAAAAATATTTGTTTCCAAAATAGCATCCAAATATATACTCACTGATCCCGCATTTGCAAAAGAATCTATATTTAAACATACTAACATTTTATATTGAAAAAGAATTTCCTAACGCGCCTAGGTTTTACTAAAATAGATTCCCCGCTTAAAATTGCAACAAATTTTGTGACGTATTAAATGAATCACGCGATTACACTCTGATTTCAATAAAATCCGTTACACATGTTTACACGTTATACAATTTATTTCATCTTAGAAAGTGTCCGAATGACGATATAAAGATAATAAAGTACTGTCTATTTTTAGAATAGGGATTTCGTTTTGCACTCCAATTTAAGTATCGATTATGTCATATTTTGATGAATTTGACATATCAAACCATTTGGACTTTATTTATTAATGATAATGAGATGCTCGTTAACTATTATTTAAAATAATTATATTTTTTTAAGCCATTTATCTTTTTTTCCTGATATACTCCCTTTTAAGGCGTTAAGTACAATTATTTACATATAATTTCTTCACGGATTACAGATTTACTTGCAGTGACACATACGTATCATGCTTACTATATTCCTTAGAGCAGTTGTCTTTACTGCATGTTTTAAAGAGACGTCTCCTTTATTGCTGATATTTTTTTATCTTGGCTGTCAAACTGCACATTCATATCAAACATCATATAAAATACATAATGGATATTCTGTTCAATAACTTATTCGTATTTTGTCTTTGTAGTGAAAAGTTCTTAAAATTAATTTTGTCGACTAAATACTAAATCGCGTCCCGCAATAAAGCCAATCGCTGTGGCCAGTATTGGGTTATGCTAAAACATCGACAAATAAACCGGAAAATGCGGTCCTGTGTTTTAAGAATTTCAAGTAAATATGATAACTATAAGAGTCGAATCAACAGTTACCTTTGAATGGGACCTTCCTCTTTGTGATTTAATAATATTTCCATCTTTTACTGAACAGAAAGTTAGACATGATGCATCTTTAATTACCCCAGTAGGTAGATTAACAAGTAATTAATGCAATGTTGTCTTTGATGCAGGTAAGTCTGTGTATAAATACAAGTACTAAATAATACTTTCTTCAATGGAAACGTCTTGACTGATGTTAAGTTAATTAAAGGCTACGGATCTATAGAATACATATTTCCATATTTTATAGTAAAAATACTTACATTGGTGCAGCATAGCGATATGTAAAAGATAAAAGATGAAAACAACAACAAAACGTTATTTTATTTTTCCTTCAGTGCAAAAGTCTTTACATGTTAGCCGAATTTATGTTTTTTGTGCAAAATATGTTTCTTTTATATACATTAAAGGCAAAACTCGGAATAATTTGGAAATAAAATATAATATAATATATTTTACCACATATAATATTTTTTATCATATATTACCTGAAATATAAAAGCTACCACTTCTAACGAAGAATGTGAAAATAAAATATCAATATACCGGAAAATAAACGCTAGGATATGGATACGTTAATGTTGTATCATGTAAAAAACACATTAAATATACATTATTTCTGTGCGGCGGACGAGAAACTACCCTATGCTTTCCTTCAGTGCATAAGTGATTACATGTTAGCTGAATTTATGTTTGATTGTAAAATATATTTCTCTTATATACATTAAAGGCAAACCTCGGAATATTTTGGATATGGATATGGATACATCAATGTTGTATCATATAAAAACACATCAAATATACATTATTTCTGTGCGGCGGGCGGGGAACTACCCCGTGCTCTGAGTCAGTGCTGATCTCATTTTTATTTCTTTGGAAACATGAAGCTCGCTCAGTTTCGCTAAAAAATAAGAAAATCTAAAAACCAATACAGGACGTAGCATCCAAAGACGCAACCACAAGCGCAGTTTAAAAACAACTATATATAGAAATAATTGTACAATTCTAAGAACAATATATACATAGTTAACACGTGAACACGTGACAACAGCATATGTCTGTGTTCTTGGGGTTACGACTAAATGATCAAATATATACTGTAACATATATAAGAAGAAACACGTGATGTTTTCTCATTTAAACTCATTAACTTTGCAGAAGGCAAAGCAGCTAAAAATACTACCAGATAATAAGAACGAGTCCCAAAACGCTACCATTGAGTCTCCAGTCCTTCAGATTAAACACGGATTGAAACAGAATTAGAAGTTACCTCGCTTGGCGCTCAACATTTATAGAATAGTTCTAGGTCAGGTCGACCTGGCGTCAGTATAATGTGACTGGGCAGGGATCATATCATAGTTCTGCGGCATAATAATCCAGTGTGGCAGCGCTTAGAATACTGTCTCGAGTAGACACCGTCGAAATATGTCTAAAAAATTGTTAAAAGCGACGTTAAACATCATACAACTTGCAACACTTTGAACAAATTACACGTTATAAAATTCTTGACTTATCCTACATCAAAGGCAACTAATATAAGGGCAAAATAGAACATTATTAGAAATATTTTTATACAAATTATTCTGTTTATATTTCCTTTTTAGAGCAGCAGATTGATCAATACTTACTTTTATACATGTGTGTTATCAGTTCATTAAATATTGTTGTTTTACTATCTTCATTATTTATATGAAAAACTCCATATTTTATGCATCTTTCTATTACTTTGCATTACTAAATATATTCTTATATGCATGTACAATTGTGTATTCTGAAATAAAAAAATATTAAAAACAATTAAACTTGAAATACAGAACGCGTCTAAGAAAAGAAAATTGTAGACTCGGAAAGATGGAATTTGATCAGGGGGATAACGATTACCCGTTTTTCTAGCACGTGCCGACTTAAGCTGTATTCTATTCTCAAGTAGTGAAGCACTAACTGAGCTCCATAACGTCTCACACCACCATTAAAAATGTCCCATAGGGCTCCATTGTAACATTTATGTCCAAAACACAGTGAAAAAACAAAATATGCATCATATTCTTCACTGGTGCAAGATATGCAATTATAAAGGTAAAAAAGCAAATATTGACCATGTTGTTTTTTTTCTAAATTCAATGCTTGTCTTGTGTGAGACCAGAGTCATAATAGGTCAACTCGAACCAACATTCAGACATGATACAGAATTGCCCTAAAATCTGGTATCAGTATTAAATTTTCAGTGGTGACTTTTAAAATACTGACCATTTAACACATGGTACGAAAAATAAACCACTGCAATACAAAGTCCTGAAAAATGAGGAAAAAGAGAACTACTTCCTTCATCCGGAGTACTCAAGGGAGATAATTGTGGTGTAAGTCCTGAATGCAAGCAATCAGAAAGTATTACAATCCATCACTGAGCCAAAACACCGAGCGACATTTAACGGCCGCCATCCCACCACGTAAGACTGCTGTTGTGACAGCCAATAATATCTGAGTAAAGGACCCTTCGGAAGCAGCCGCAGATATTCTACAAGAAATGAAACTCGGGTTAATTAAGCCTGTTCATTGCAGTTGATACTATATAATAGTAATTATATCTTATGTAAGGTAGAAGATTAGAAAAACCATTACACTTGGACTCTTCGACATTAATCGCCGATTATATCCATAATGCACTAACACGCAAATTACAGTACTAAGTATGTAGTAGTTATCTCAAGACACGTTCATAAAGCTTTAATTGAATGTGTTCATTTAGCAAACATCTGGCGTCTCCATGTTCAATTCTCTCTTTGAAGGTTAGATTAATTGTATTAACATATTCTACATTACAATTACGTATATTACATAATTCACTATTTACATAGTTACGTCGTGTAAAGTCTCTGTTGTTCACTTGCTGAGCATTTCACTCGCTTGCTTTTTTCCATAGTTTTCAGCTTTTGGAGGCATGGGTTTTCGATATATTAAATATTAGTGATAAATTAGCTTTCTAAATTTTGTATCAATATAGCTTTTTTCAATCAGTAAAGTATTTAATAGGAAAATTGAAAGAGACTATTAGTGTTTTTTTTTAATTTGTTTAAATGTTATGTGTAGAGAAAGTGTATCTATGCATTTTTATTAGCACTTCTATGAAAGGATTCAGAAAAGAATACAAAAAGTATATCAAAATTGTTTTGTTACTTCACAATTGAAAATAGCCAAATAAATAGGAATATAGTCAATAAGATGTGTATCGTAGTTTAAAGACCTACAATAACCATGCAAAAGGCAATTATATCTATATCGTAGATTCATAAATCAACTAAAATAACCATAAAAGTCAATCATGTTTGTATTGTAGATTTATAACCAAAGAATAGCCATGAAAAGTTAATTAGATTCACAAACTAAACCTGCTTTGTAAACGATAATCAAGTTTGTATCGTTATCGTCACACTCTTCGATTACTGATGACCAATCGAAAGTATATGAGGTAGCTATTTCCGTTGATGAAATGAAATTCTGATAGCGAGAGAAACCACCACTGACCGAAACGCAAAACCAACTGCGATTTAAGAAATGTAAGAAATGTTGTGAAATGATAAACTGTTTATATCAATGGTATAATTGGAAAGTATATCTGTTTTTAATACTCACATTGAGCCGTCCATGTGGTCAGCCATATCGGTTAGTTGCTGTGTTTGATTAGTTCACGTGAATATTCTCATATTCCCGAATAATTCACTTGGTGTCAGATTTGTAATTATGCTCTTCAGTGGTGTAACTTCCCCCCAAAAACATGACCAAGGTCCACCATGCTCCAGTGGGGTCTGTCCCAAGATTTTTTAATGATGCATTCTTCTTCATTCGGAGTGGGGTGGGGGCATTTCTAGGAGATATAATGATGAATTCGCGAAAAAATTGCAAGCCCTAACGTTGTGGCGATAAAGCAGCTAGAGGTGACGATTTGCGAATGTCCCTATTTACGCAACATTACTAAACGGATGCATCTACTATTAATTATGTAAATAGCAGCGTGTGATGCCGAAACGAAGGTCAGCAGGATGACTTATTTACGTAATAACTATCCATTTCATTATAAGTATGCAACTGAACATCGGATTATAATTTTAATGATTTCTAACACACTAAATGTGTTCATTTCCCTATGTGTGTTTATTTGTATGAGAAAACCCCAGTCTTAACGCATAAAAAATCAACGGAATGTCTTCAAACGAACCATTATTATTCATTTTATTTTATTCCTAAATTGAAAAGGAAGTTATGGTGAGTACCAAATAAATTCGCGTTTCTATTTGTGCTCATGTTTATGGGTAATATTTCGAAAATTATAAAAGATAAGAATTTAACATGTAGCCTGTAGGCTGATGTGTCGTAAGGCAAGATTTAAAGCAGATACGACGGTTCCGCAAGCCTAATGGTAGTTTATGATATCACATTACGTATGATTCCAATTCTCATCTCGGGACTACAAGATTGCAACTTGACATGTTAAAATATATTTACGGCAACAAAAAAGAGGCTTCCGAATTCCCTCGTGACCATTTATAAAATTACAAAATCGTAATTGTTTTGTTTTTTTTTTCTTATACAAAGTGAACATCGAGTAACGTGCACAATTCCACGAACAGGTCACGTGTTGTTATCTGATGAATACTATCTGATTAAAGGATACCAAAATGTAGCCGACAAAAGAAGAAAAAAAACCCAGACTCATGCAATACTGTTGAGTCTGTTCTTGGAGCGGTAATGACGTATGCAACATTAACACCGCGCATGTCATTAGTACAGTTTATGGCAGTTTTCTATTTTTTTCTGAAAAAAGTAAGGATTGAGCACCGTGTTCCCAAGGAACCAAACAATAGAATATAGAACGATCCCAGCTTTACTGCTCGGGTTCATACCTTAGCAATGTTATTTGATCACGTTGACTGGTCAGTTATTTCAAGGAAAATTGAATTTCGTCATAGTTAAGTAAGCGTTGAATGAATACGGATTACGGGACAGGTGTAAAATGTTTGCTTTCTCATTGAGGTCGTCCAGACCTGCTTCGGGAGATATCAGGAACTGTGACAGACTATGCCAGAAATAACAACACAACTTGGTCGAAGCACGAGGCTACTTATTAAGGTCGCCAAGCAGCGTGTATGACCGCTGTTGTGGGCGTATACACTAGTCTTATATGGAAGAACTTAACACAACAGAGAGAAAATATGAAACGTAACACACCATTGCACCTTCTTGCCGAGCGCGTCGTCAAATTGCTAGACAATCGGACCCAGGATTAGGGTGGGGTCGTGGGTACGATTCTTTGCCACTGCTATGTGTGGCTTCCTTGAGCAAGACACGTTTTGTACTGGTTTAACCCAAAAACTTATTAATGTACTTTGATATGATGAATTTAATGTGTATCTGTAATATTTTACTATATGCAAACATTCCCATTTAATACGTGCATAGAATGTTACTAAGCCATCGAGATATAATGACATTCGTCATTTCAAGGGGTTGGCCGTAACTAATGTGGCGAGCACTTGTTGCCAAAACCCTTTTATCCTATTAATTTCAATGTTCCTTGAATGCTTGTAATATGTAAATGTGTATATAAATGTATTTGTAAATGAAATATGTTTAAACTAACCCAGCGTTATTTGTCCTCAATCGAGGTTAAAAAAATAAGTTAAAGAATAAAGAAAATACGTTTTCTCACAACGGCTTAATCAGTATTTTTGTTTCAAATGAAACACAGAAAGAGCTTCGTGGCTCCATGGAAACAGAAATAAATGCATTGTGCTTAATAAAACATTATACTCATACCTCTCAAGGTCTTTACTTGTACTTTTATCATTACATCATTACTGTCTTATAAACCAATTAACAAAAAAGCGTAATTAACCCATCTACAAAATTGCATTTTTATGTTTTCGTGGTTGTATAATGCATGAAGAGCGTGGCGGATTGTTAATTGTTATAGTTGTTTTCATGGGTGCTTGCACGTAGTATGATTTAATAATCATAGGATTGCTTCAGAAGTACGGTAACAAAATAACACTTTATGAATTGGTTTTCTTAACACGAAATACCACTCATTTTCCTACAGTAGGTTTTATTTAACCAGAGGTACCAAAAAGACGACTCACCATTCATTTCATTTGACACATCTGCAAAACCTGACATTAAATACGTATTCAAATAGAAACCTATCCAGTCTACAACGAGGCCCTCAGTACACTGCTTGATGGTTTTCACCTTGTCATTCGGGTTCCTTCTAAGATGAACAAACAATGTGTTACTAGTACAGTGGTGCGTTTCACAAAAGAAAACTTACGACAAAAGACGTCGTAAACGTAAACCAACAATTATTCATAATATGTTTAATTTTCATCAAAATGAAGCCAAATTGGCTCAAATCATGCTGAGAGTTATATATTTTCTGAAAATACAATCGTTTTAAACGTCAATCAAAATTTGAACACACAACGGAGAAATTGTCAAACTGACGTACGTTGATTTTTATCGTAAGTTATTATGTAAAACGCAGCCCTGCGGTTTTAATCGAAATCAACTTGAAGCCATCCGACTCATTTGATACATTGATACAAGAATTTTAATCGAGAAATCTATTTAAATATATCCTGTGCGCGTAAGATAAGTTTGGAAATTCCTTATTCAATAAACTATTTCGGCATGTTGTATTATATATTCTTATAGTAATATGGTCGTCAAAATGGGTATATCTTAGCGAGATACACTGAAAAGATTTTAAATTCTTATCTTAAACCTCTGATATACTGTCTTTTAAGGGACATATAAGGAAATATTAATATAGAAAATGATAGTCTGGTGGGAGTGCTTATATTGTAACCGTAAACCACGTTTAAGAACCCCAGCGCTGGATTTTGAAATGACCGTTCTAGCCTTGATTATAAAATAGATCCATCTCCCCCGCTTGAGATTTGAGCACGTTGACTGGTCACTTGCTTCAGGGAAAGTTAACTGACGTCACACGTTTGTAAGAGTTAGATAGCCATGGACATGCATATAATTTCCCTGCTTCAGGAGATGTCAGGGACTGGGATATACTAGTTCCAGACAATGAGCACTTGTTGACCCTTGTTACTTATTCTTGTTATTCTGTATTATGCTGTTGTGGTGACTGAATACTAAGTCTATTGTTAGATATATATTTTCTCATTTTTAGGTTATGTTAATAACGCTGCAATACTGAAGTTTCACATGACGTCATATCCTACTTCCTGCATAGTTACGTTAAACTGACCGGGGTTGGACATTTTAGTACTCTCGTCCTTAGACTCATCATCAAGTTTTGCAGATTCTAGTTGCACTTTTTAAAAATCTAGTATGCTCCAATTAGCAAGTAAAGCGGACGTCAGCAGCACTATGACGAAAGTGAAATTAGATTATTAAGATAAACGTTGTACTGGAAAAAAAACCTGTAATGTAATGAACAGCGCACTTTGTAACTCTACTGTGTGTTTATACTCCCTGTAACAACCCTGTAATATTCCGAATAGCGCACTTGGTAACTCTACCGTGTGTTTATACCCCCTGCAGACAATGCAACTTATTATATTCGCTAATCAGCTTGTATCGACAAGCACCTTTGCATTTTTTTTAAACATTTATAAACATAGCTGCCGTAGAACTCTGATACTCTCTAAAGTTAAGCTGGGTGCACAGGTAGACAAGAACATAAACATTTTAGTCAGAGAATTTGACAAGGACTCAAACAATATATATATGAAAATTGAAATCCAGATAACGCCAGGTTTGTTGTTTTTACCCATTTATTTTAGCAAAGAAAGCTCAGAGCTAAATTTAAACTGCTGTCGAGTGCGCTTCCTGGATAGAACCAATATCGAGTGATGTCAGTGGATCGAGCTTGGTATCAAACCTCAGTCTCTATAGTAATAAGACCAACACTCTATCGATTACAATACCTTCCCGCTTCTTAACGCCAGGTAAACAAGCAAATATTATTATAACTAGAAAAGAATAAGCAGTTTTGGCAATAATTTGAGAGAAAATGGTTTAAAATCACAATGTTTTAGTCTTTATTTGCCGGTTACAACGATTAAAAGTCAGATTTTTGAACCCGAATGAGATTCTAAGACTCAAACGTGTGATGAATTTTGGTATTGGGCAAGAATCCATCAACGTTGAGTGTCTAAATCACAGACCCAGATTCAAAATACATTAATTGTTTCAATATTTGTTTGGATATTTAACGTCATGTTTATGCCATCGAGGGCTAACGGACGTGGTCGTGTACGGATTTGATCGCACGGCCACTGGATTGACAGTCAGACACATTTTGAACTGAGCTTATCGGGCACGTCTTGCATTAACAATACCTATTATAATAAAAGAAATGAGCTGTATTTGCTTGCAAAAACAGCTAATAATGGGACATATTCGTAAATCAGTTTTCGTACAAAAGCAGCCAAGAGTTTTTTTTATATTCGGCGGTTTTGAACCTGAGTTAAATGAATTTATGTCCATGGCGGGTTTAAATCTGAATTTTAAGAATTAATAGCCATGGCACTTTTCCATCCGTCTTTAATTAATGTTTGCTCCGGGCGGTTTTGAATCGGAGTTTATATGTCCAAGGCCGTTTTGAGTTTATTTGCCTAGGCGGGTTTTGAATTTGAGTTAATATATTCAGGGCGCTTTGAATCTGAGTTAATATGGTGTTTTTTAGTCTGTGTGTATGTGTCCATCTGCGTTTGTATAACCGGGCCGATTACGAATCTGAGTTTATTTGATCCGGGATGTCATTATTATGAGTCAAGTTGTTTTTTTTAATCTCAATTCATGTTTTGAGCCAGATTTTATATGTCCAGGGTGGATTTTTAAATCTCCGTTTATGTTTTGAGCCAGATTTTATAAGTCCAGGGTTGTTTTTAAATCTCCGTTCATGTTTTGAGCCAGATTTTTATGTCCAGGGTGGTTTTTAAATCTCAGTTCATGTTTTGAGCCAGATTTTATATGTCAAGGGTGTTTTTTTTAAATCTCAGTTAATGTTTTGAGCCAGATTTTATATGTCAAGGGTGTTTTTTTAAATCTCAGTTAATGTTTTGAGCCAGATTTTATATGTCAAGGGTATTTTTTTAAATCTCAGTTAATGTTTTGAGCCAGATTTTATATGTCAAGGGTATTTTTTTAAATCTCAGTTAATGTTTTGAGCCAGATTTTATATGTCCTGGGTGGTTTTTAAACCTCAGTTTATGATTTGAATCTGATTTTACATGTCCATGGAGATCTTTAAATCTCCGTTCATGTTTTAAGTCAGATTTTATATGTCAAAGGTGGATTTTAAATCTCGTTTTTG
This sequence comes from Panopea generosa, assembly GCA_029582155.1. Lineage (NCBI taxonomy): Eukaryota > Metazoa > Mollusca > Bivalvia > Adapedonta > Hiatellidae > Panopea > Panopea generosa. Next base: position 34,012,177 of record CM055910.1, on the reverse strand, counting down.
AAAATTATGTTTTGAATATGACTTTATATGTCCAGGGCGGTTTATCTACTAGCTGTTCCACAAGTATTCCATGTTCAACGTGCTACGTGATCTGTATGTTTGTATTGTCCATAAGTTTATAACTATTCTATACACTGTTGAAAACAATCAAATTGTTCTAACTGAACTGAAAGAGTCTCATTGCATTAATATCGAGTTGTTGAAAACATGAATTACAAGTCTCTTGTGTAACAATTAAACTTTATGGCTGATGTAAATACTGATTTGGGGAATAACCACGATCGATAATGCATCTGGAATTCTTTTATCGAAACAATCTGGACTATGTCTTCAAATATTCAAACTGCCAGTTTTCGTTCATATCTTTTTTGTTTGAAATAAAATAAAATAAAAAAATACAACTCTAATTGAGTAAGACAAACATTTCCAATCTGTCTTTATATCTGTTGAAAAAACTGTTCGGAAATTGATAAAAGAAATGATACTTAAAAGTAAGTCAATCGTCTGTCTTGGTCATTGCATGATAAAAAAAATACACGCACATGTTGAAGATCTCATTGTATGTGATAATGCGTATTCAATTGCATTGAAGTGAGTATTTCTTTTTCAGTACGTTTATATTTTGTTCAGAATTACATTGTTTTTGTTTGTACAGAATCGCATTGTGCTTCAAGTGGTATTAACGTTAACGTTTGTTCAGAATTGCATCGTGTTTTAAAGGGTACCGCACGTCAGAATATAAATGGCTATTTATCGTTAAATAGACATGTAAATAACACAAAAATCAACAAATTTTAATTGTACGAAATTTATCAAATGAGAAAAATGACATTAAATATCATGATTTCAAGCGTTTCCTAAATGCTATGGGCGCCGCCATTTTGTAGCTCTTTTGTGATGGAGGTATTCGGTGACGTCATAACTGCACTTCCGTTCTAGTTATCGCGCAAATTGTATTGTGTCGTTAGTGACTGCTCTCTACTGAAACTCTTATGTATATACACTAATATACGTAATCAGTTTATATACAGATATACAGTGCATTAGTGAACATCGAAGGTAGACAATTAAACGTGAAAACGATTCTGAATTGAAGGACTTAACCCATTAAACATTGTTTTCTCCAGCGGAATAAGTGGGTGGAGTAATGCGATATGTTTTGTGGGCAGTGTTGTTTTTAGTTTTCCTAATATGTGATTTCACATTGCCTCAATGTCAAGCTTCTGGTGACATCACGCGCAAAACGCCTTTATACTTTGGGGTAGGACCTAAGATTGTAGAATGAAGCGTACCAATGCCTTGGCGTACTACTATCCAAGGATACAATTTCTGATGATTTCAGTACGAAGATGACCATATGCGACATACATATAAACTTAGTGTATATTATCCAGTGGGAAGCTCTTAAAAATGTGCTTATAACATATAGCTCAGCTGATTTCTGAAATTTAATTTGTAATTTTATATACTCTTCCAAAATATTGTGAAATTGATATATCAAACTTTCACAATATTATAATTGCAGGCTGTTTGAACAGGTGTGATAATCCAATTAACAATAAAAACAAGAGGTTAATGCCAAAACATAAGGTGTGAAAACGACATGGTATCTAAAAGTTGTTATTAAAATACAAATTAAGGCCAATTAATTGTGACAGGCCCGATTAGCTCAGTCAGTTACGTGTCTAACTATCAATCCTGGTGTCTCGAGTTCGAATCCCAACCCGGCGACAGTCTCTGTGATGACTGACATACAACATTGTGTCTCAATATCATTTGTCTCTCACTGCTGATTCGAGTGGAAAAATTATCAGTTACTTGCGGTTGTTGGGTGTGCTCAAGTACTGGTTAACTTTTGCAGGAAACAGTGGTTAGGTTAACTGAACATCTGAACAGTAAACCCTCGATGACAAAAATTGATGCTAAATATTCAGTCAACCATTAATTGTTCATAAACTCATTTTATTAATTTTATAATCAATAGGCAATTTAGTTTATTGATATATGGCTTTTTCACAGTCAACTAGGTCATTATTCTTGAATAGACATTTGAACTACCTCTACTTCGCAATGAAAAAAGATAAAGTAAAACCTTTGTTCCTTTATTTATTCATTAATACATGAAAAGTTTTTTTTACTGTTAAAATAGTGTTCTGGTATACAATTTATGAAAAATATTCATAAAATCATATAACATAATTTTTTTACTTGTAAGTTTGCATTGATATTGAAACCCTAATTAACTGAAAATGTTTAAATTAGTAATAAGACATAATACTATGTGATATAACATCCTGTCATAAACCCTGGGGTCATTAAACCTGGGGTGATCACGCTTATTAGGGTACAATATGCACAATGTGGCAGGGTATTTCTCATTACCACATGGTGTGAATGTGGTGTTGGTGAATTATGAAAGCTCAGCAGGGTGCCAGTAGCTGGACAGTAACATACACTTTGTGCAATATGCCTGTAGACATTATATTTCATATGACACTCCCTATAAGGAGACACATTCATATATGTTCAGAGAACTGGTAGAATAGATAATCATCATATATCAAATTGGGTAGTAACACCATTTGAATAACCAAAAGACAGTGCCAGTTATGTAAAACAACACAAAAAAAACCCCCAACTCATTCATGCTTCATCTAAATTTACTAAAAAGGATATGAAATCAAAATTTTATCAGCCATTTCTCAGTACGCAACAATGGCCGCACCAGCTAAACACGATAAGAAAAGAGATATAATATTATTTCTTATTCTCTCTTAGACAGGTAAATATATGTAACAAAACATTTTCCCTTAAATTCCATTCTTGGTCTAATTAGTGTTTTTTTTTTGATAATGTATTGACTGAGTAGCAAACAGTATATACCCTGATAGTACAGCATAAATGTGCAGGCTCGCCTGGATCTACATCAACACTGACGGCAATAATTACTTTTTTAACAAGCTAAGGGTAATTTTACTATTTTGAAAAATTCAATCATCAATGTCAGGCTACATGATAAGATGTCAGAGTTGTGATTGATGGGTTTCGGGTTTGATCTCTGGTTCATGATCGGTGTGACTGTTTAACAGTTATCATCTTTTTGGGTGAAAACTTCATAAGACATTGCTGTGACATCTCTGTATTATTTCTGTGATACATTCTAAATCTTCTAAATTTCCAATAGTGTGAAATTGCATCTGCAGCACGTACTTTCGTCAGACGAAAGCATCATTACAGTTTTCGCAGCTGCAAAAATCTTTCACGTGTGTGAACAACTGTGCCGTCTCACTATTTCTCTCGTCTTCTAATTCATTTAACTCTGGTTCTGAAAATTCTGGTTCAAAGTTGTAGGCCACAAGTCCTTCTCCGTTACTAAAATCCATTTTATTATTCTTGCGAGTACTTTTGCCGGTGACTATAATTGCACTTTTCTACATCTGCTGTAGCGTATAAATCAATTATGTTTTAAACCGGAAGTGCAGTTATGACGTCACACAGGTATCCAATATGGCGACTTCCACCATAAAGTCGATGTGCGAAAATGACCGTTACAAAACGAGCTGATATATCTTTATGGACTCGAATTTATGCATAATAATACTATTAATAGAAAGCTGAACTCATAGCTATTCATATTATCCTGTTTTATACACAGGGTTGCGTTCCCCTTTAAGTGGTGTTAACGTTTGTGCAGAATTTCATCGTGTTTTAAGTGGTGTTAACGTTTGTGAAGAATTGCATTGTGTTTTAAGTGGTGTTAACGTTTGTGCAGAATTGCATTGTTCGTATATGTTTATATGGTGCCGTCTTTTATGCATGATTGCTTTGCTCTAATATGTTTCAATTGGTATAAAGGTTTGTGCAGAATTGCATTGCTCTGATATGTTTTAGTGAAGTTTACTTTTTCGCAGAAAATATTTTGCTCTGATATAATTTTAGTAGTATTAAGTGGTATTATTTGCTCAAGTGATAACGAATGTTATTTCATTCGTCGAAAAGCAGACCGACCGCTAGGAATCATGTTTACTAGTCACCAAAACAAACCCTTATTAAATCAAATATAATGATTGTATACATATTATATCAATGTATACATCGCTGTCCCGAATTAACAGACTCTATAAAATAGAGCCTGACTTCTTTTCTTTCCTTGGTTACATAATATGGTTCACATGCGATAATTGTATTCGATATAACTGTACTGTAGTGAGGAGTGTTCCATAATTCCTTACTTCTTATGCACATACTGAAATAGAGTTTTTTTTAATTATACTGGTGTAAGAAGACCTAAGAATGAATCTGAGTAGAACCAACGCCCTTCCGCAAATAACTGGCAAACTGGCTCACATAAAGTATTTGGAGCGAGCGAGACTCGAACCTACGACCTAAACGATGAGAGGAAAGTGATCTTGAGACGGCCCTTAAATCATCGGCCATGGAGGACCCATGTTTACTATTTATGCAGAATATACATACACACATACATACATACTATATATATATATATATATATATATTGACAAATAATTATCTCCATATATATATAAATGTACAGACCAGACTACGGCGAGTGCGCCTAGCTACAATGCAAACCATAGATACAATATCAAGGCCTCTGCAAAACCAATAAATTTGGTGTCGACCATGACTTATATACTATGGAATTACATGCAACACATGTGGACAGGGTGGACAAATTTACATACATGAAGTGATAGCTTTATATGAGTAGGATCCAGTTAAGGATTCATGACTACTCACATGCTATATAAAAGACAGATTCATAAACCCGTTGGATCATATAGACACAGTGAATTCATATATATTTAATTTCATAAAGGGAGATCATTAAATTCACAACAACGGAATTTACGATTTTTGGAATCTTTTCAGATACTCATTCACAATGCATGATATATATATATGGAGATAATCATTTGTGAATAACCAAGACATTAATGTAAAGACCAGACTACGGCGAGTGCGCCTAGCTACAATGCAAACCATAGACACAATATCAAGGCCTCTGCAAAACCAATAAATTTGGTGTCGACCATGACTTATATACTATGGAATTACATGCAACACATGTGAACAGGGTGGACAAATTTATATACATGAAGTGATAGCTTTATATGAGTAGGATCCAGTTAAGGATTCATGACTACTCACATGCTATATATACGCCTACCTGTATATTATTCATTGTATCTATTTATCAAATCTATAACAACAGATAAAATCATATAAGTTGAAAATCAGAAATTTTCCCTATCTCCTACCAAAGTGGTGTGCACAGCTCAGAAATGGGCATTTGCTTTCACTTAAATTACATTGTTGGTTGATTTTAACTAAATGGGTGTATCATTCGGATCTATTCAGTAAACATAATAACAAAGACGTATCGATCAAAATGTGATTAATTGACGAAAGAGCATAAAGAGGCCAGCCAATCAGGGTAGTAGGCGAAATCTCCCATAAATCAAGTGGCTGCAAACAGTTGGGAGATGAGAAATAATGGAGTCAATGGCTTCTTAACGAGTTGTGCGTGTTAGTTCGCACCATAACTCTACATTATACTCTTTGGAGTACAATTGGGATATTCCATTCTGCTAATTTGTTATGAAAAGAACATTACATTTCAATTTGATTGTGATATGAGATACGGAGATACAACGAATGCCATGCTATGTTTGTTTACCTTTAATCATTAGTAATAACCAGTTTATCCCACGCCTTGACGTATTCCGATGTATAAATTATGTTATGAAAATGTCTATTTTGACTCGTTTATTTTGTGCAAATGTTTGGCTTACGCCTTCAATGGAGAATTAGCTAAAAAACATATTACGCCTTCATCAGAAAATTAGCTAAAATTAATATTACGTCTTCATCAGGAAATAAGCTAAAAATAATTTAAGGTGTTAGCCGAAAATTTGAAAATACGAATTAAAATAGACATTGCTGTTTTATTTATATATTCTTCCCTACAGAGGATTGATTTTAAAAATAAGTACATATAAATCATTACAATGAAAGACAACATAATATGGCCACAGCTTCTCTCAACATTGGATACCAACATTTCGGTGGATTGAATAAAAAACAAAATTCATTGCTGGTTCTACCAAGGAACGGAATTAAGAGTGACCCATGTAAACTCTATGATTATGTCGCAATCAAGCTAAAAAAAAATAGTATAAACAAGAACACACTGTTTTTAACGCGAAATATGTTTAATATCAATGGTATTCAGCTTCAACGATGGATAATGATCTCGGACCTATATACATTATATAAGCAAAGTACCACCATTGGAAAAGGAAGTGCTTCCGAGTGATAGTCGCATAAGGCCGTTATAAATAATCCTTGTTTCTTTTTCTTTAAAAATACATTTTCCTTATTTATTTATTTTGTTTGAATGGCATTATTGATGTGTTTTGAACATTTGAAAGCATTGTCATATTTGAATTGTGAATTGAGAAAAACAATTAATGTTTAGAAATTTGGGTATGAATTCATGATTTCAGAAGTCTATTTTCACTTTGTCAATAGTGTACACACTTAGCAGAAAATGACACATGACCCCTTCTTTTCTCATCACATTTTGGTAGTGCAGAGGTTGACAAACAGTAGAATTTAAGTTTCACTTGTTTCATTTGGGTGTCTCTATGAATGACAAGCCTTCAAACTTTTATAATTAACTGTATAATAAAGAACAACAAGATGACCAAGAAGGACGCTCTACTGACTCTTAGTGGTCATAGCACTATTTGAAATTGTCCTATGCAATAGAAACATCGGTGCGGGGTCATTTTTAGCCTAGGTACACCATTTGAACAAATCTAACAAAACTATAGTTTGTCATCATTACTACATAAACATTTTTAAAATCTGTTGGACCGTTCATGAGAAGAAGATTTTTTTAAGTTTTGGACTATTTTATTAACGGTAGCCATCTTGAATTTTAGATAGAAAAAAAAATCTTTTGTATAGTCTCTTATGCAATAGAAACATCCATGTGAAGTTTCAGTTTAATTGGTATAGTGGTTTCAGAATAAATGATAAAAACGAGAATTTTCTGTTTTCCCATAATATCCTTATGTAAAATTCTAAGTCCCCTTACAGGGCCCTATAAATTTTAGCCCCTAAATTCTTAGTTCTTAAGAAAACGATTTTAGTAATCCCCAATGTGTACCCTTTTGGGGCCCCTTCTGACCCCTTAGGACATAGGAACCCAGTCATTTTAACAAATCTGAACCTCCTTCACCTAACAATGCTTTTGTAAAGATATAGGCAAAATCATTTCCATTACGCCTATATATCAGAAGAACAATATCACATTTTGAAAAATATTTCAGCTACGTCGTTGTGTAAGAAAATGAAATATCTATCCTATATCATCATGTCGAAGTTGTAAGAACTTGTTTCACAATCAATGCAAAATAAATAAGTTTAAACAAAATATACAATACATACTTCAACAACAACAATGATATTTAGCATTTAAAGCAGTGCCGTATTTTACTACAAACAGCAACCCCTGTTGTCACTTGTTTTCTGTGTATGTATTGTACATGTATTTAGTTTAATTACAAATTATGTTTAATTGTGTCCATACTACTTAAGTGGCTGTGTCTTTTGAACTCTACGCCCTATGTTGCTTCTATATACTCTAATTTCTGACATGACCACGACTTCAGATAACCGTTCTCAAATATTGTGTCTGTTTCATTAACTTTCTGGCCATCTTTTACCATGATGAAATCATCGACAAATCCACGATATATACATGAAAAATGAAGCTGTGCTCGTGACAACCTAGTTACGCTTAACAGACAGTTAACAATCCTCTTTCTGACGGAGTATTGGATTTGATAGAATAATTACACATCCTGTTATGACGTCATAACCTTCGGGCGGTGTGTAGTTCCATCAATCAAATATATGATCGGTCCCCATCGATTACGTCTTGAATCCACAAAGCTGCGATAGACTCTATATTAAATATATCGCGCTATCAGGGAAGTTAAATTGGATGAGTCTGGCTAAAAAAGATTTTTGTAGAGCTGCAGTGCAGATATGAAACAACGAAACGCGTGTGGTTATTGAATGGAATATAAATATAAGTATATCCCACGCAAACGCTTGCAAATCAGACATTTTCTGAATTTGTAAAGAATTTCAACGTAAATAAAATTGCGTTCTAAATTTTATAGACGTCTTAAGCTTTCATCTTGTGACACTTTACAGGTATTTCTCATATAAAGCATCTTATATACATGACACAGGTATTTTTCTAATATGACACATTACTTAATTTCATGACACTCTTTGGGAATTTAGTACATAGCATTTTACAGGCATATAGTTCATAACACTTAATGGGGTTTTATTATAAAACATGACATGCATATATTTCATGACACTTTTTTTTATGACACTTTATAGGAATTTATCACATGACACTTTATAGGAATTTATTATAACACATCATAATGCATTTATTTCATGACACTTTATAGGAATCTTATAAATTACACATTATAGGTATTTATTTCATGGCCCTTCAATAACATTTACATGTACTATTCAAAGGTAGCTGTTACACGACACATTATAATACCGTAGTTACAGGCATGAATTTCATGATTTTAACAGTCATCTATTGAATGTCAATTTACACTTTTTATCACAAACAATTTCACGACATTTTATAGGCATTAATTACTTTATACTTTGCAGGTTTGTGTCATGAAACACGTTTTAGGTCGGTTACATGGCACGACATCTATTATATCGCATAACATTTGCAGATAGTATATACTTTACAGATTTTTAAAATATCACATAAACCTTTACAGGCCACATTACACGTTACAAGCATGTATCATCACGTAACATTTACATGCCACACTACACGTTACAGGCATGTATCATCACGTAACATTTACAGGTCACACTACACGTTACAGGCATTTGAAATATCACATACACCTTTACAGGTTACACTATACGTTACAAGCATGTATCATCACGTAACATTTACAGGCCACACTACACGTTACAGGCATTTGAAATATCACATAAACCTTTACAGGCCACATTACACGTTACAAGCATGTATCATCACGTAACATTTACAGGTTACACTACACGTTACAGGCATGTATCATCACATAACATTTACAGGTCACACTACACGTTTCAGGCATTTAAAATATCACATAAACCTTTACAGGTTACACTATACGTTACATGCATGTATCATCACATAACATTTACAGGTCACACTACACGTTACAGGCATTTAAATATCACATAAACCGTTACAGGTTACACTACACGTTACAGGCATGTATCATCACATAACATTTACAGGTCATACTACACGTTTCAGGAATTTTAAATATCACATACATCTTTACAGGCCACACTATACGTTACATGCATGTATCATCACATAACATTTACAGGTCACACTACACGTTACAGGCATTTAAAATATCACATAAACCTTTTCAGGTCACACTACACGTTACATGCATTTAAAATATCACATAAACCTTTACAGGTTACACTACACGTTACAGGCATCTATCATCACATAACACATAAAGTTAATATGACATTTTACATGTGTTTTTAATCACATGACCCTATTTAGAATAAACAAACATACTATATGTTCTATTCATATGAGGATTCTAACTGAAAATAAGTTAGTTACTCAACCAAGCTCGAATGTATCTTTCATATACACGCATGCAGTCAGTATTTCCGTGATTATGCACGTTGCAACACAGAAATGGTGATGAGATTTTGCTAAATATTTTAACTTTAATACTAAACACTTGTAGCAAAAGTGACCAACTTACACCGGGTAATTTAATTAAGATTACACTTATCTTAATAATTATCTTTACAGCTTGCAAATTAACAGATATATGCACTTAGCTGAAAATCTTGTTTACAGACACACAGACTAAAATCTGTCTGCATCTAAAATATTTGGCAATTTACACAGAAGAACAAAAAAAAACCTGCAGTACATGTTAAAACATAAATAATTCATATACAGTTTTGTAAAACGTTTTAAGCATAATCTGACTGGATGGAGTATCATAGTATGTGTCTGCTGCATGATTCTTCAGTGTGTCAGCGCTAAGAATAATGTCTCTAATAGATATAGCCACGATATAACTTAAATATTGTTGAAAGCGACGTTAAACACCATAATACAACTCATCTCCCACGAAATCATCCACCTTTAGATTAAGATAACTTGCACTCGATACAAACTATTTAACCAAGTTGAATGTCTAACTTTCCACCGTATAATAGCACTGGTGTCAAATTTGAAAAAAAAATTAGCGCGTCCATTTAAGCATTTAAGCTTTACCGAATATTTCTGAAACCCAAAAGCCTAGTCAACACAACCTAAGACATCACGAAGAGAGATCACGAGTATCCGATTCATAGAGAAAGCGGATCAGTAAAACATAGTTATTAATCAATTAGAGAACACGATGACATGAATAAAGATTGTACAGGTGTCAAGATCAAATTAAAGTGGAAGTCATTTGGACTGTGTACCGTACCTACATGCATTGTGTTTATTATCGTATATATTGAAGTGTTTATGCAGTGGTGCTGACTGTGTCTTTGAATACTTTGTCTGCTCTTTGACATATGCTTATTTATTTCCTTAGTTTTGAGTTAATTTATACTCTGCATCAGCATTGTTTGTTATAAATGGTAATTTCAGAAGGAACGTTGTTTTGAGAATTTAACGTTCTCTACATTAATTTCAATTATTTCACAAGAACAAGGACTTGCATACAAGGAGAGGAAACTAGCATCTCTCTACTAAATGTTGATAAAATAGCATGCGAAGAATTACTAATTTGGCAGGTTAATCATTCAAATTTCACAGGCAACTGATTTCTTTTACATAAAATGTAAGGCGTATGTAACCTTAGATGTTTTATAATGTTTTAAACACGCAAAATGATCATGTATTTTAAATTTTGCAATAAATAAGTTAAATTTCATGATGAATAAAAGATAAAAAATTATTTGAAAACGAGATTTTGCGAGATTTTTACATGAAAACGCGAGTGTTCATAACATCTCAATCCGTTTGGTTTCCTATTTTATATAATTCATTGTCAAGAAAAACGACGTATTAATAACAAGTTAAATAATATGGCTTGTTTGATAATTACAACCAAATCTGAATGCTGAACTTCAAAAGAAATATAACCGTAAACCATTCCAATTATAGATACCTCTAATAAATATAAACACACAAAAACAACCCCAATATAATAAAATTCATGTAATTATTGCCACTTTATCTTTTCTGTAAAAAGGGATAAACTAAAAAACATATTTAATATTTATTAAGGTCCTACACCAAGCCAGCCACTATGGACTTAAGAGAGAAAAATCTCCTGAAGTCATTAGACAACATAATTTTCTTATACTATCATCCGCTGTGTCAAATTATATTTTATTTCTGTTTGATTTTTGTTTTAGCTCGAGCTTCAATCTATAATTAGTTTAGACTGGTGTGTCCCTTTAAGATTAATGTATATATGTGTATTCGGTGAAAGGAAAAAGAAAGTATACATACCTATAAACGTCGACAGGTCAAGGAACAAAAAATGTATTGCATATAAATTTTGTATATTTATAATTCATCATACTGTTGAATCAAAAAACAAACATTTAATTCATTTCAAAGCAAAACAATAAGATAAAAATCAGTTCATTTTTCCATCACATGAATAAACTTAGTCAATAATGAAATAATTTCAAAAACCAAAATGTATGCTTTCTTTTTCCTTTCAGTGTATATATATGAATGTATGTTACAACTTGACTGATATATATATATATTTGTACGGTTTGTTGAGGGATGGCCCACCCCGACCCTCACAGACCTATTACGGGGTGATTAAATGGATCACTTTTCAGTGATTGAAATAAAAAAAAATAAAAAATATTCGCTATAGATATAAACAATTGATGACACTTTTCAGTCTCTAGCAAACTTAAATTTATATTGTATTTCATCACTCAGTAGAGCAGACGATAAAATAGAAAAAAAATATTTTAGTATTTGAATGGCAAGATAAATTGTAATTCGCACGTTAAAACGAAAATTGGTATCATTTTGTTAAATGTAAAACTGTAAAACACTATCTCAAGATGAAACAGAATTATTATAGCACATGAGAATATGCAGGTAAGTATTTCAATACATCATAAAATCGAAAATGATGTATAAAACACCTTTCAAGTAAAAACCTTGCAAAACCTTTTAAATATACATTTTTGATTTTTGAAGCTTATGCAATATTAAGAATGCTTTTAGTGTAAATGTTTATCGTGCTGCAATCGAAATGTGCCAGACAAAGAAAACGGTAGTCAAATTATAAAACTTACACACATTCTTACGAACAAAACTTAACGCAAAATAAATATTATATCTATAACAGCGATTTAAAATAGTTTAACTGTTTTACTGAAATTCAACAACACCTATCATTATTCTTAAATCAGATGTCATGTAATATATTCATGCGCACACATGTACCATTTGACAATGGCAATTGTAAAAACTGTAAAAATTTAAATAATCTTAATTGACTTTTTTGAATATTAAATCGTAGTAAGAAAATGTTGATGCAAATCCGCTTCGCTCTTCCTGTTGATATGGAAAAAAAATGAAAACGAACAGTAAATAAAAATAAACTAATCGACATTTACTTTCTCACATAATGTCACATAAGTTTAAGTTTATTTTTTTTACTTCGATTGTCATCACAAGTTATTACAACTTAATATACAAATCACCCTCGAAGTTTTCCTGGTTAGAACCAGTACTAAGTCTATGCAGAAAAGGGGTCTTGCTCAACCACTGGACCACACGCTCCATATTGGTAAAAAAAGTATAAAACAAAAACAACATTTCATAATTAAACGAAGAATCTTTTGCGCATGTTGTAATAAATGTCATTACATTTCCAGACAAGTATTCATAAAATCTTAGTAAATTGTCTTTGGTACCGTCGAGTATAATGATGAAGATAATATGGAAATTTCGCATAGTCTGGTTAAGTATGTAAAACGAACTACCAATTTACTACTTCCATAAAAAACACATATATAATTATAAAAAAGCATTTTGATAATTAACAATACAAAATAAAAGTAAAGTTTAACCTAGATAACGTTACTATTGTACCTGTTTCCATAAAAACGAAATATAATAATAAAAAACGGTTTACATAATTGATGAATACAATAATAAACCAATCTGACAAACATGAAGTAAACAACGTAATAATTTTATAACATATAATAAACAAATTTACTGCTTCAATAAAACATATAACTACAAGAATCACATAAATAATCAATTAATACGCTAGATTGTACAGACTTTAAGTACTAAATAGCATATCCTAGTTCACAAAGCACGAAATAAACAAAAGTTTGTTGTAGATTAACTGATAATACACCATAATTAAATCAAGAAAACTTGACAGATAAAAATGATTTCTTAAGATAGTGCCAGACGCAGATGGTAAAGAGTAATTACTGAACCAAAAGTACGGTTAAGCTTGTCGTTCGTTTTTATTGGCATACTATCAGGCGAGGTAATTAATACAAAACATCATTCTTTTGGGTGATATATGATGTTACGTTTCACAAAGTTGTCAGAAAAAAATCGTTGCACTATACATATAAAAAAGGCATTGCGGAATGATTAATCAGTGCCCGGTGCCTAGTAGACGTGCATGAAATCTGTAAGTGACACGTAAATTATGAAAAGAAAAGGAAACACTTAATGCACCAATGCTATATGAAATAGACTTAGGTATCATATAACTATCATGAGATGTGGCATTCAAAGGACATTGCCACCAAAGCAATCTGAACATACGGAATAATTAAAATAAATGCAGTGCATACATAAAGAATCAGTTGCATTTGCCATCACCTGTCAGACCAACATACACCTTGGGTGTTAGTCACCACCCATTCTTAAGAATATTCTTAGACTTGAACTCAAGCAAGAATTTTGACAATTTTTAGACACACTGAACGTCGTGTTGCAAATAATGTTTTAGACAAAAAGACGTTCTCTCTTCTTGTCATTGGTCATTAATGACAATAATGACAATGACAATAGTTTATTTAAGTAATTTATTGATACACATATATATAAATGTTATTGTAATAATAATACAACAATGTGGAAAAGGAATAAAGACACTATACGGAATAGGAAAGAGAAAACAAACATATGAATTAATCAATATATATATATTGACCTCTGCTCGCAAAAAACATGGACATGTATAGATAGATGGATTAACTTCAGTATCACATGTATGCACATGTATGAAAAAAACACATGTGACATTATTAAAAAATATAAACATACCTTCATGAGCATTATTTCAATACCAATACCAAGATAACACAAAAAGTGAACCACCTCTTATCTTATTTTAATTGTGATCATTGCAAAATGATGGATAAATATTGTACTATTCGTTGGATGACCTGGAACCACACAGGGGTTAAACAGTTGACATAACAAAGAATAGTTATCAGATAACTGGACATTGATTAAATCTATGTAAATTGTTTAAGCCTTAAAAGAAAGGTGAAGGTACTTTTCCCTTGTATGAGATTTTTTTCTTCAATACTGAACACACATCAAGTTTCAGTAAACTTCTAATGGTTAAAAATAATTATGATATTGTTACTTTAGCGCAATAATATATTAAGATTACGTCAGTCTTTGTATGATCAATAAGTCATCAAAACACAGCATTCAAAATTGTGATATTCCGTGATAACCAATAGTAAACAAAGATGAATAGATATATTCCTGTTTCTAATGCTGCAGTAACACTAGGTACACGTGACCATTAACTACCAATTAAAAGTTGTGTCATGTATCGTTCCGCGATTTTATAATTTAACATAAGCAAAGCCTTGTATAATATATTTTGCCAGCTTGTTCAATCAATTCAAAAATAATTGAGCACTCATGTAATATACTCTATATATTATATGGATACAAAAAATGAAAAGATGATTGAGTAGTATTCAACATAATCTTATTATCAAGAATGATACTTTTTTTACAATTTACGTAACTGCTTGTTGTTTTTACAATTTTTACTGACAGAAAAGTCACTGTGAGACGGTTTATGCTCCTATATAACTAGCTAATGATAAATGCAGGTATATAATGAACACCACAATGGAACTGTTGAAATATGCTGGTATTTCTAAAGTGTCAGATATGATACATAACCGATTTATTCTACCTTGTTGGAGTTTTTTTTAGTTTTTGTTACATATCTGCTATGCTAATTATCCATTTGCTCTGACACATTTCCTGGAATACGATTTATATTTTGTTTAGAGTAGTCAGTTTTATTGTTTTTGTTTATACTGGAATCCCAATACAAATATATATGTATTGTACTGTCGCCTCCATTTTTACAGACATAAGTGCATTTAGTTTAAACACTTTTATACAACTCCAGCATGATCTATTTCGTCCCCAAACTAGTAAATAAGATTTATGTACTTGTACAAATTTATCGCCGCCATAGTTGATAAAAGTGTTCATAAATGTCAATAATTACAAGATTATTTAATTACTTTACGTGAGCGTTCCTTAATTAATTTCATTTCATATATACTAGTACACTTATGTGCATGCTTTTTATAACGACTTGACTGGCATAAAACTGCTATGTTAATTATTTTTAACTCATTTCCGTATCAGCGTTAACATTATGTAGTACTAAAATGCAATTAATATAATACAAGAAATTGAGAATGAGTTTTTGTATGCAATAATCGCAACACGTTACTGTTGTTGTTGTTGTTGTTGTATGGTGTTTAGCATCGTTTTCAACAATTTTAAGTTATATCGCAATGATGCCTACTTGAAACAGCAATTTTGAGCGCTGCCACACTAGAGTGTCATGCCGCACACACGGTATGATACCTCAGCCATTCCCATTATACTGACACTAAGTCGAGCAGACATATAGTTATCCTCTTCATGCTGAGCGCCAAGAAAGGAAGCTTCTAGTACGATTTTGCATGTCTTTGGTATGGCCCTGCTGAAAATCGAACCCACGATCTTCTGCATGCGAGGCGGATGCTTTTCCCCAAGACTACCGCTGCGGTATACATTCCATTGTAGAAAAAACCTCTTATTGAAATGTTTACTATTATTTTCACTATATATAGCCACTGAAATACAAAAAAAAATGAAAATATGTATTCATACTTGATTATTAATCAACGTCTTAGTTTAATGAATATTCATGTGTTAGCTTAAAACCATAGCCATATTTTTGAAATCTGAATTCTGTTCATCTTATTGTATAATCTATCCAATTATCGGTCCTTGATAATTGCCGAGTCAGTTCTGTTAAGCTCAAAGAAAAGGCAGAGAATGCCATGCCTTTCCAGAATTCAAAGCTATTCAGCGCTTACCAAAGCGTGGCGTCATTTAGCTTTACCTAAAGCAAGTGACCAATCAACGTGCTCAGATTCTATTGTTATGTAACGGACCCAAGCGGGATAGTTGGGTCTGTTCTACAAACTTATAACTTATAGCACGTAACTTTTATTTACACTCTCTACTCTCATGGATTTACTATTACTATACATTTTGTATTATGTTTTGAACTCGTCATTGACATCTTATGTATGATTGTATTGTAACACATGTACTAATAGGCCTTTTGGTCTTTCGTATTGAGCAAATTTCTATTAAATGTGCTCATACTGTTTTGATAGCGAAGTCCTTTGTATGCTAAGTCCTCTTTTAGTTTAAATTTCTCAAATTTTCGATTCACAACATATATTGTCAATAAACTTAGTACGACAAATGACTTCTTACGTCATTTAGGTTCTGTAAGATCTTTATTCACATCGATATAAAATATAAAAAAGAGTGGGTTGTCCTAAACTTCATTTGTATTTAAATAAGTATTTAGACTTAAATACCAAACCATTATAACAAAAACGTTTCTAATAACTGCCTATTAAATTGTTCATTCAAATGATTGTAATGCGCAACTAACGTGTTTCAAGAGCGTTTATTGATAATATTCTATGTTTTATAACCATTAGACTTGGAATGCATTTTGACACGTGTTTTAACTTCCGCTGAAATAAACAACAGGAGCCTCGTATTTGATAATGCATCGAAGTAAAAACAAGATATAGAAATATCCAAACACTTGCTGGTATTTCCTATGTAACAAGCAAAATGCACGGATTAACATCTCTATATCAGCTAAATCAAAACGGAAGTGCATTGTTTGAATAAGCATCTTAAAAACCTACTTATTTTCTTAGTAAATTACCTTGCCGCAATCCTATCAAATACTGACATGGAAGTTCCTTGCTGAAACATTCCTCAACAAATTAAAAAAAAATCATTATTCAAACAAAACAATTTAATTTAGATATGTATTCTTAAAATAGATAGTTTGATTAAACTCCTGCATATCACATTATATGTCTTTAGATCGATATTCAACTTTAGATTCTTGTTCATATTTTCTCGCTCGAAATAAAAAATATCTGCTTTTTAATGGGGTTTAATGCCATTTTTTATCACCTGTCAGGTCATATTTATGGCATGTCCTTTTTTATTTTTGTGGGGTGAAAAGCTCAGACTAAACCGGAGTGCCAGCGATCTTCCGCAACTAAAAGGCAAACTTTCTAGGAGTTTTTGGACTGATCGAGGCTTGAACCTGTGAGCATTGAACTCAGCGGTCATTGCATTAGTGATAAAAGAGTAATAGCGATGTGGTAGGTCAATCATTGGCCATATATTGCTTTATTCCTTGATATATTGTCCAACTGGACAGATAGGCTGCTGCAGTTGAGTGCTTACCCAGCATCAAAATAACCTTATAACGAATTCATCGGATAGTTTTCAACTTTGGCGTTAAATGTGGAGTAACGTGTACAGTTTTCAAGAGCTTTGTTCTTAACCACCTGTACGTATAAACAGCAAACTTCCAATAAGTTGCTGCTATAACCAGTTCCTGTTCACATAACAGAAGCTTTAAAATGAGAAAGTATAAGTGGAAAGAATTTTCTGAAAATCGCTTCGTTTTATTGTACTTCCATTATCGATAATCAAAGGAAAAAAACAACAACAAAAATAACAACAACAGCAGGGCTTTCTAAGTGATATATCATTTATTTCCTCTCATTTACTTGTTTACTTATTCAAGTCCTGTTTGAGTAAAGTTAGATCTTAAAGACATTTCTAATGAAAAATCATTACTGTTATTGCTTTTCCAATTAACATCATTAAGTTTTATAGAATAGCAAAAAATATCTAAAACAAAGTTTTCCTACTTGTATATTATTCTTTTCTTCTCATGACGTACTTTTATTTTTGTCCTATTAAATTGTTTATACAAAGCTGTAAAGTTATCGGTTTTCAAGTATACAACGTGATAAGAAAAACATTTTCATGGACTACACATAGTTTGAATTTGACTACAACGTGGGCAAAAAACTACTACTGATTCATTTAATGGATATTGAATAGGCAGTCGTCAACCTCATTGCAGCTAAAATTGTTATAACGAATTCCAAATTAATTAATATGTAAGCACACCTGTCTGTCCGATTTGAAAATAAAAGCGTTAGTTCCTATTAGAGATAGAGAAAACCGTTTATGTAAATTTTGTAATATTATTGAATCTGAATGTTATTTCATCGTATGTTGTGCAAGGTATACTGATAATAGGAAAACATGTTTAGGTCATATATCAAGGCTTTCAATACACACATTCAATACTTTTATGTCAACTAAAGTAAAAAGATTCTTAATTTATATTTTTCTTTCACCATATGTTTATTCACGTTGTATTTAACTGTATATTATTGTCGTTGCCATATTTCTTTAATCATTGTTAATTGCACAAGTCAAATGTCTTGCCGAGTCTCTAATAAACTCTTTGGAAATTAATTAACATCATGCTGAAATGTTTAATGTACAAAGCTATATATTATTACAAGGAAATATATTGTATTCTAATTTTGTTACAACAAAACTTATTGTTTAAAATATATGTACTTTAATATTCTATATGTTCACAATGTAATTTTAATAGTGAAGAGGACTCTTTTTTTAAATTTAAGATTCTAAATTTACATATTATGTAACAATACTCAATAAAACTTCAATAAAGCTAAATGCATTCCCATATCTGAGCTAGTTCTGAAATAAAATAAGTTTTAGTAACACGTAGTTTCAGTCAAAATGTTGCTATTTCTTGTAAAAAAAGCAAGAATTCACAACCCTATACAGTTTAAATTTCATGATATCTTGACCAGTTGGGTCTAAAAATGTCTGAAACTTTCACAACTACATGGTAAAATGAAAAGGTGTCTGAAAATGGGAAGAAAAAACAGACATTTTGATTACAAAAAAAATGATATTGTGGAACAAAACTTATTAAACATAACATATTTTAGATAAAACTTCAATATCAGAATGATATGGCAGCAACACAAGCAAACAGTTCAAGCTATTTTCATGCTAAAGAACTCCATTACCCTGTCTACATATCAATTCCAATATAAGAAGGGCAACACAGGCCCAATAGATAATGCATTAATGACATTCAATGTAAAATTCTGCATATCTATAGCATTTTCTATAAAAATGGAGTACAAGCAAAAACTTCGCCAAATTCAATGATTTGACGCAGAATTTAATGCGACGACAACCGAAAACAACCAAAGTTAACCGTAAACTGGGAGATAATAGTGGTATGAGTCCTTAAAATATATTTATAGACATAAAATCCCGTGATGACAAAATGTAAAAATCTGTACTTCAGTGTAATAAAGCTATTTGTATATATCCTGAAGAAGACCCGGAAAGGGTTGAAACTAGTTGATAGTAAAACAATCAAAACCAGTTCCCCGTCAGAAGTTAATTCCGATACCAAAACCTATCAATCTAAGTACAAACGAGGCATGCAAAGGCGTGTAGCATAATATCGGTATTATCGTTCGTATACAGAAAGCATAAAGAAATGCTGGCCATATTTCAGAACCATATTATCAGAATATTCTAAACGATATTGACAGTTTTAGAATATGTTTGTAAAGGTATTTAATAAATGTTTTATCAATATGATCTTTGTTATCAATAATCTTTTCAATAAATTCTACTGTTGCATTGCATTGTAGGGATATGAATGGTATTATGATACGGTATCCCATTGATACAATAACTTTAAAAAATCGTACGAAGAAACTAAGTAGTAATCACGATGGATGATAGTATTCGATTTGAAACAGACACATGGAGCGTTTATTATCAATAGAAGCATACACGACAGTAGGGGATACCGACAAGAATGCTTTGAACACCCAAGCATAATACAAGATGGAAAGTGCTATTCAAGGTTACGATTTTTTATGCAATAGATAAGTCTTAAACGAAAACACGCGGATCGTTAATTCGCTGGTTTACCTAATATTGACTGTGGGGAGACTTGATAAGGATTCTTTGAATACCTAAATACCTTGGGTCGGTGCGTCTGCCAGTATCGCTGAATGTATATTTTAAATATTTGCGCAAACACGATAAAAAGAACACGATAATAATGATATAACTTCAAATAGTGTTTGATATTTATTTTTAACTAAAGCAAGCCCGAAACCTCATAAAACGTCTACAAACGCCTACTGTATAAATATGCACGAAAGTGCAATGGACAAAAAAACAAGAAAAGAAACAGAAGATAAGTATGGCAGGTGAAAAGACACGTGCTAATGGAATCATAAAGATGCATGTCGCACTTTAATTACTCTGTTTACTTGGAAAGTTATAGTCTGTAACACGAACCTGTCTTTCCCGAATGGGTCCGTTAACTAGAAGCACAATGAACGCACTGATTGGTCGGTTGCTTCATGGAAAGTTTAGTAAGCATTTAATTACTATGAATTGTGAGAAATACGTGGAATCCCCTGTTTTTTCATTAGGGGTTAATAGGTCTGATTCGTGAAACATCAGGTTATATATATATACTACTTTTTCGTGTAAATGGAGAGATTGATTGAATATTAAGCATCATTTTTATGCCATCGATGGCTAACAGACGATCGGTTAACATAACCACTGTTTCCTCGGATCCTGAAAGGTGAAACAGTACTCGAGCACACCCCATCTCCGCAAGTAACTGGAGAGAACAATGATTCGATTTTCAAAACCATGCGATATATAATAGATATTAAAGGAATTTAATGCTGAACAAATATACACATAATACCTGTTACATGTCGACTATTATGTAAATTTTACCGACGTTAAGCATAGGATAACTATATAATGATATATATGTATGCCTGGTGTCAGTATATATTTGCAGTACATTCTGCAGTACTGTCTCAAGCAGATATCGTTGTGATATGAATAAATGACTGTCAAACAATTTTACTAATAGAGGGCCAATATCATTTTCATATAATTATGTATTACTAAATATTATTATGTTTTTCCATTTTCTGATTATCAAACTGATTAATATATATTTATACCTTTTCCAGTTTGATGACAAATTCCACTTTAAATGAATTGTTGCAACAGACGTAAATTTGAGCGGTGCTTTTTATATATATATTCTTTTTTCGTTCAATAATCACTTATAAAAATATTTCTGTTCACTCTTATTTTTAAATAGTAATGTTGGGAAAACCACATTTGAGCTGCCACGATGATTGGTCAGTGGTTTCAACTGAAAGTTTGAATTACGTCACAGTTTGGTAAGCGTTAAGCGTTTCAATACTATGAATTGTGGGACGGGCATAGAATTCCGTCCTTTTTCATTAGGAGTTTATAGACCAGATTCGGGAGATATCAGGCTCTGTGGTAGACTACAAAGACATGGTTATTTGAAACAAATCACCAAAAGACCTATGGCTCAATATATAGCTTGGATTTTTGTGTCGGTCGACAAAACAAAGCTGTGGTGGTTAAACATTTCTGTATTACAATCAACCAAATTACCATACTTTCATTATAGTGTTAATTTTTCATTAAACCAGGAACATCTGAGTCAGTCAAACTCATTGAAACTATTTATGCTATTGCTATAATATAAAAACTTAAAACTCAAGATTCGATTAAATATTATGTGTACGCAAAAAAAAACCACACAACTATTGTATTTGTTTTAAAATGGTAAATATTAAAATACAGTCTTTATAGAATTGAGAACAATATGTTTAATTTAGAGGCAAAAAAATGCAATTAATTACTGTGTATTTTGCTTGCGTTATGGCTTTCAATGCCAACTAAAACATGTCATTTTTAGATTAGTTTCAAATTTGCTTTCAGCTATTCTATAGCAGATGCATAACTGACAAGAAATTGCCAAATAAATCGTGTTTTTGTTTCTTTGTACAAATATACTGTAGCACGGTCGGTTGAGAGAACTAAAGGCCTGCGATAAATGGCGGTTATGCTAGTGAGACAAAGATGGCAATATCTATGAACATGTAAAAGATGTAATGCTGTAGATTTGTCTAATTGTAATCTGACATTGTCTGGCGATCAGGAGCGCGTTGAAGTGGTTCAACATCAAACTCAAAATCGGAGGGTCATGGGTTCGATGTCTCTGCCGTGGTGTGCGTGCTACTGGTCGCGAGCAAGACACTTTATCCACATATGCAACATACTTGTTCTACTAAGGAATACTTTGAGGGCGATTTTCTTAGTTTTTAGAACTTGTCGCACAATCGTAAAATAAATCAGTGTATTTTTTTAAAAAATCTTTTACAATTATTTGTGCTTGTATATTAAAGTAAACAAGAAATTGTTATATGTATTTGTTTATTTGTGATCTATGATATAGGTCTTTTCTGAGATGTTAACTCTGCTAACATGTTTTTCGTTTGTTTCTATCCCATGGACGCTTAATACACATTGGTCATTAAAAAGGTAACTACTATATGTACTTATATATTTAAGTTATACGACCAGTCAGTTATATCCGGGATTTACAGGGACACATTGCAATACATATATTTTTTTTAATTAAAACGATTTCTGTAAATTACATATGTAGATGATGCAAATATGAATAACAATATCCCATTGTGTACGCTACGCAGACCATTGATTTCGGAAAACAGCATAACTCCTGTTAAATCGTTTCAACCATTAAACAGGACTTATGCTGTTCATGCTCGTAATTATGTTTCGTATACCATTTGCCATACCTAGTTTATTGTAGATATGATAGGAAAAATCCAGTGAAGTATCAATGTGTGTCTTTAACGCTACTAGTTTTATAAACAAAATGTTGATATTTTCTTATATATAAAGTTTCCGACAGTGAAACTTTGAGATTGACATGTTTATACAGTAATGTATACTTTCATAGCGTAAACATTATTTGATACTCGAATAAATCTACAGAGTAAATTATTGTCATGTATATCTTTAATATACAAAACACGTCAATGTTAATACAACGCTTTTCAGGTTTTACAGTTAAAAGAAAAAGGCAATATGCTGCCTCTTCATGAAGATGAGAATATTAATTATAAACAGAAGAAGTAGTCCCCTTTACAGTTCAAGTTGCAATTATATCTAACGAAGTCATTGTGAGCTGTGTTAAAAAACTGTTTGTAATCTTAGTTTTATAATTAAGTGGTTATGAGATGAAAGCTATTGTGAGAAAGACTTTTTTTGCTGAGTCAATTTCCGCTGCTTGAAATACGCTATAACTCATGTACTGATTACGAAAAGTGCATTCTATATTGGTGATACACGTAATTGATGGTGTTATTTGACATTGCCAGTATGGAACATGGAGTAATCTACTGAGAACGTCATCTCCGTCATACCCGATACGTCACATGTCTCGAATACACACGTCTATGAGATATACTCTTACATTATAGGCAACCAGTTTCAATAATAAAACAAGTCAGAATGCAACCTCAGACAAGTTAATTTATTTCTTAAGACGAACAAGTTACAGACCCTTGGTCTAAGTGTATTTAACGTTTTCAAGGAATTCGGTTCTAAAGTATAGATGCATATGAATGTATCATAACATGTTAATGAATAAAAAAAAATTTTTTTCATAGGAAATGGTATCTAAAAAAAAGATCCGATGGATGCTATAGGGAAGCAAGATTGTTTTACAGAAGCTGTTCATGGATGGGAATTCAACACCCATAACTCCTCCTACAACCGACTTAAGCGGTCTTCTAATTTCGAGCAATGCTGAATAAGTTCCATCATTCCAACATATAGCATATACTAAACAATTGATTCATAGCCTTGTTTCTTCTGTGTAGTTTATTGAAATACAACATGTGTATTGGTCCCGATTGAAATCTTGACCTTTGAAGTTGATACCCGCGTGCATGTTATGCTGAAAACTTCTGTAAATACAATTTGAAAACAGGTTGCGCGTGACACGACGTCATGTTATACTGGACACTTCTGTACGTTAATTTAAAATTGTTTCATACATTGGGAACTAACAGGACGAAACCGCCCAACAATGTAGAAAATGAAAATGCACCGCAACCCTATTAGGTTTAAACAATCAGTGTCAATGTTTGTGACAGATCTTTGAATAAAATGAAATAAGTATAATTAAACATAACTCTGCAATGCTGCTATTAATAAAACAACTTTGTACTAGAATTTGGTGCTGATAAAAATATTTAAAAAGGGTAAAAATACGTTCCGATATAAACGAATGGTACATACTTATAAGTTGGTTTAATTCTTCAATATGTTTTCGAAACGTATACCAAGTTGAACACAACGCTTCTGTGTTTGTTTAAAATTAACAAGTTAAAATATTTGCCAAAAACATTTTTTGGATTCCCATGTCAAATTCCTCAGTGCTATAGAAGGCACTTACAGCTTATAATTTACTTAAATATTCGTCTATTATCCCGTGACATATTCAAGTACTTATACTTTCCCCATTGTTATACAGTCACCCACTCTTTCTCATCGTTGTCAGTTCCTTTACGTATCCTTTTTATCACATTTTGCAAACGATCTTCTAATTAATAAAACTAGTGTATAAACACATTTTTGTAGATAACATACCGAACATGTCTAGTTTGATAAACCGAACAAAGACTCATTTCAGTATCACACAGTACCTGCAATTAGCTATCTTACTTTTACAGAGGATTTGATAAACGACATGTCTAAAACGTTCTTTGATTTGAAATATGAACATCTCGACGTCGAACACTAAACATAAGGAATACTTGATCTTATCACATACTTTAATGCTCATATGGCACATTCCTACACTAACAAAAATAACGTGTGGTTGTTTTATTAGTTTTTTAGAATTACAACATACTTCAATATGCCACACACTTTTGCATCTTTCTTTTAGAAGGCTTGAGTATGTATCCTTGACGCATAACTCTGTCAATGGTGTTCAACGATGAAAATCATAATTTAGGGTGATATATATCAGCCATTGTCGTCTCAAATGAGGAACAAATACATGATGCAAACGAACATTTGCAATATAAATAATTATTTGCATTCCAAGTCATATATAAAATTATCATAGGACGGAGCATACATATGACAGGACAATCACAATTGTTATATGAAATAAACTAGCCGCAGTGATGTGATGCGGCTAGTTGAGCATGCGCATCACTACAACCTACACTTCTGTCGTGATAGTAAATAAGCTTTTCAAAGATGCTCCCTTTGAAGAATAAAATGCAACCGAAAAAAAAAATGGCAAACTCGTTTATACTGCTTCTTCGAGTTTGGGTAATGAAATATGTAACATTCATGTCTCCCACCCCCTACAGCCTCCGGACAGCGGTAAAAGTGGTATCCTACGGCTCTGCAACCACACAAAGCAGCGAATTTTATATTAAATAGCCTTTTTAACTCATGATAGTGCGTTACAGTATAGCAAGTTTACCTTCAAAACTCTTAAATAGAATACCTATAACAAGGAAAGTGTTTGACATATAACTGTCTCGATTTATTAAAACACACTCGATAAAACATACGCAACAATATATTTTAATATATTTTAAATTGCAAAAACTTATTATCGTCCAATTGGTGCAAAAGGTACCATGTGCCTTCTTATTTCATATACACTTGGAGTCTTATTGCACCAATGGGACGTTATGTCCTAAATACAAAATGAAAAAAGAAAACCATCGACTCATTACCTTTTTGTTAAACAATTCAGATGAACGTTTAAGAATAATAGTTTATTTTACTAAACCACGTGTCAATCAGGATCTCAAGTAATGAAATGTTATTTACAAGCTTTACTGTTTTTGTTTAAATGGAAGTTTTGTATTGTTTTATCTTGATACAGCAAATATACTTCATGCTCAGCTAATGTTTCATATTTTTGTGGTTTTAGCACGTCATCGACATGACATATCAAACCTTATTCTCCGATATTGTCATTTTTTTGGTTTCATTGTTTCACCACTTCGAATGGATCATTTTAACAGATAATAGTTACATACTGAATAATATGTAATGAATTTTAAAATTAATAAGATATACATGTATTTTCATTTGGGGACATAGCATTCGACGGACAAAGTCACCACGATAGCACAACAGCACAAACAAATCAATATAAAACGGTTATATTGATAAGAAGTTCAATACATATCTCTATATACACAGGAGGAGTAATACATTGTAACGTTACAGGTTGTGGGTATTTGCAAAACCTGTAGCCTCCAATTGTGAGTGTAAACCTAGTCTGCAGCTGCACACCAAACCACGCTCTTTCCCCGTGATCACATCATTAAGCGAAAAAGTGGAAATAAAAGTGGCCCCTATTGTAACAAAACTATTTCTTTTAAAAAATCTACTACCTCCTTTTAAGAACCTAATATATGAATGAGTATACATATTATTATAACTGACACCTCGCACTATTTGATATCGTTCTAACTTTCTAATTTCCGCCTGGTGTACGTCAACCAAACAATGAACAGATCTCTATTCAACTAAGATTTACTTGGGGTATGGTATACGTTCTTGGTATACACTGTTTTTAATCCAACCGACTCGCACATGCGAAGCGAACATTGTACGACTGAAACAGGCTGTAACCGATATCATTTTTGTTTGTTTCTGTTATTTTAAGTTCGGTAAATGTTCACTGTACCTACGTCACGCGTAGTTACAGTCCGCTATTCATTATTGGTATCAGTACAATTGCATAACGGAAAACATGCCTGCTTGGTTAAATGTGTGCAGGTAAACTAATCAATATTTTCCAATTTGGCATTTCATGTATCTTTCGAAACGCGTTTTCTGGATTTTCCGTAGTGTTAAACTTAACCGTCGGCATATTTAACGAATATTTATTTACATTTAAGATATGCATTTTGTGTGTGTGCCGTTGTGATGGCTGTGTAGTGTCGTCTCCTGTTGGCCATATAACTTCATATGTTTTGGACAAAATATGTACATTAAACTTTATTACGCATATTTTGGAGTTTCCTTCTTTCATGCATAACACCGTACAACGATTTTGACGTTTTTTATATATGTATTATATATAATGATTAAAACAGCAGATGCTACTTTATGTGTTACAAATATTTAAAAGTATTTACAATTTGTTTAATAGAATGTGTCACGTGATACATGAATAAATATATTGGATGTATACAATATGTATGAAACAAGAAACATTAATGTCTAAGTTACTAATAAAAAAAATCTACACCACGTAACATTTTGATTATACAATAAGAATATGAAAGTTGGGTACTAACGCCTTAGTAATGCCGTCGATGTCTTTATCGGTGTACAATTTTATGTATCTTAAAGGAGCTTTATTTGGCATTATCGAAATTATAAAAACTCAATATTTATCAATTCAATGGAAACGAAATAAGGTAAAACCTGAATAAACTTTACACTTGTTCCGGTTTCTTTAAATTAGTTATTCAATAAAAATCAACCTGATAACACTTTCTTGTTTATAGTTTTATAGCCAATACTACATTTACTAGTTTGACAAAAAACAACAAATGTTATTGGGTTAAACTTCAATTTGTGTCAAATATTTAGCTGTGCGCCAGATAATAATTCGTACGTTATCCATGATTAAAGTTATTAGCAATACTCTCTGCTGTTATTAGACATATTTTATCTATGCATAAACATTAAAAACTCACAGACAATTGTGAATAAATGTTTTCAAACAAAAGTTGGCAGTTTGTCTAAATATTCAATTCATTATTTAAATCTTGCTTTTTTTTTACATAATAAAAAGCGTGACCTCATTTTCCCAAACTAAAATAGTTTCCGGCAACCCAGTTCCATTCATAAAGAGTATTTACTCGACGTGTTCATTCTGAGTGTTAAGATTACATACTTAGATGTTCAAAACGAAGATACGTCAGAGTTGATACGATGCACAGAAGCGTCATTCCTCATCTAAATTAACACTAATTAGTGTTTAAAGACGGTTGATATAGGGCATGTCAAAATAGGTATGATTTATGTTTTTTTTAGATCTCAGTTAATATACAATAAATGATTTTAAACAGACATGATGCGTTGTTAAGCCCTACTGATAATTACGATTACGCGTCACATTCTCCACCTCCCAAAAACTGATGAATTTGTTGTTTTGATATAGATGTTGTTGATTTAGGCGATATGGCTGTTGATTAATAAGGAAACAGTTTTGTGATAAATGAATGATTTAGAACCCTTCATTCGTTTCGCAACGTTCGTATTTTGTATTATTTATTAACATCAGTTCCCATTGTCCAATTCTAAAATAGATTTCCGAGTCCAATTAAGCAATTACAGTTTGGAAATTAGAAATTCCAATTGGAGATTAAACTTTCCCGGTTGGACGAAACGACTTTCAAGTAGGAAAGCATGCATTTTTGGGGTCTTTAGATTATAATTGTGACATAAATTTGCAATTTATAATGCTTTTGATTACCTTTTTGTGATCGCTGAGTCGTACTCTTCAAACCGCGATTCTTTGTCAATAAAAATAACAAAAGATAAAAAAAGTTTTTCCAGAAATTCACTGTGTTGTGTTCTATGTATAATGTTTGTCACAGCCACAATACCAACTGGTATCTTTATGCTCTTTGTGGATTTTCTTCTGATGTGAGTAAGATGGTCTGTTATATACATACCAGGCAAGAGAAAACAAATTTAAGCGTTAATTAGATATACAGGATGGCCCTCGCCAAAACAATGCTTTTTTTGAGTGCGATGCGTCAACATGTCCAATTTGAACCCTGGGGTCCGGTTTAAAGAATTAACTTATGAACGGGTTAACATAATATTGTATTTTGACAGAATGACTACATGAATAACATGAATAATTTAGTACTGGATCTTACTCATATAAAGTGATCAAGCTGGCCGTTAATGTATGTCAATTGTCCCTTCAGTCCATGTGTTGCGTGTTAAACCAGTTTTTAAGCCATGGTTGAAACCAATTCTATTGAGTTGGTTGATGCCATGATCTTGTGTGTTTGGTTTGCATGTAGGTGGATGCGCTTGCCGTGGTTTGGTCTGTTGATTTATATCTGGTTGTTCACAAATAAATAAATCCATATATATTTATTATACATTGTTAACATGCATCCGAAAAAGACCCCAAATATTTGAAATGCTGTTGTAATGACTTCAAATACTAGTATATCCCTTTATATTTATACTTATATAAATGAATGATGAAAAATGAAATGAAATAAATTCTATAATAAATTAAAGTTAAAAGTACAATCATGAAATAAGATGTCTGATCAATAAACGTATAACATTAAACAAACACATAAACAAACAAGCATGGTGAGTTGACCCTGCGACATATGTGCGAATATATAGGCAATAAAGTATACTTATTCGTTAAGACAAATCATATTTTCTGCTTTAAGTATCCAAATTCAACCACAAATTCAATAGAGTTTGAATATTTTGACAGCAACTCTTCTTTTTTTTTAAATCAAACTTGATTTTCTTTATTTCTATGAAAATAGGTATACTAATATTTATACCTTTAAAAACCAGAACAAATATGTAAAAACTCCTATTACCTCTTGACTCCTGAACGGACTATTACAGACTTGAGCGCGTGGTACAATGGTAGAGCACCGAACCCATGATCGGAGGGTGGTGGGTTCGATCGTCCGCCATAATTCGTAAATACCACGAACTTCCATTCATATTTAAAGAAATAAAACTTGAACATAAACTGATTGTGACATGTTTTTATTTTCTTCTCAAAATTGAATCTCTTCGCTCAACTAGATTTTTTGTGAACCCTAAACCACCTTGTTTACTATAGCGAGTCTTCTTCTATCACAGACAAGTAATTCATCATCCCTGTTCATGATATGTTCTCCAAAGTTGGACGCATTATTTCCTGTCTGTGTCACGTTTTGTAATGCGTCTGTGAATCTGATAGCTTTGGAATGTAATTAAATATTCATTAAAAATAATTTTCTCACCAGATTCGTCATGCTTCTTTCTATTAATTCAACAACAGTTTAAATGGTTAGTCTCGAAATACCAGCAAACTCATAAATGATGTCCGGATCTGGACTCACCAGGTTTTATTTAAGGTGGTTGCAAGTTGAAAAGGCCCTGTTTCTGTAAACGTGTATCTTTGACAATGTATATCATAACCTGAGTCATATCAGTTTTTCTCTATCACGTGGGAAAAACGAACGTTTCGCCTGAATAGAACTTTATTCTACGGTGATGGCCCTCCCGGTGCTGAATATGCGTTTTTGGAGCGGGACTCGAACCTACAGCGTAACCGGTGAGAGGTAAGTGATTTTGAGACGGCGCCCTAGATCATTCGGCCACTGAGGACCCCTGATATTAGTACAGGAGATTAAGTGCACTGACCGCCGTTATATATCTAAAATACTGTTTTTTTAAAAAAGACGTACAACCCCATTCAAACATATACTTAGCGCCATACCACTTACAAGGTAAATTTAAATATACATGTCTGTAACCTACACTCACTATAGATCTGTGTGTACCATGTATTGAAACTTCATCTAAAATGTTTCTTCGAGCTATCATTAAGTAAGTTCACAGTTATTTATAATATACGATAGTACAGCCTTGATATTATGTTGTCAATATTTGAATTGACCCATGACTAAACTATAGATAACTTTATAACTAGAATAAAGATTAAACAAAATGATATGTTACAGCTGCACTCTTTATATTATGTTCACAATATTTCAATCGATCCATTACTAAAATAAAGATAACTTTATAACTAGAATAAAGAAAAAACAAAATTATATGTTATAGCTGCACCCTTTATATTATGTTGACAATATTTGAATTAATCCATGACTAAAATATATATTTCACAATATTTGAAATGATTCATCAACTTAATATCATTATTTAACTATAGAACACGAGTAACGATGGAGTAAATGAAAAATGCGATATATACACCCTTTATATTATCTTCACAATATTTGAATTGATAAATATCTGCTCAATCTTCTTACGCTTGAGTGACATTATTTCCATTTTTGTCATATTCTGCTGATTAACGTCGATATTGTTATTACACGTCTGTATAATTAATGATCTAAAACACAATAGCTGGGTTTCACATTCAATCCTTGCTTTATTGCAGAAAACAATAACGATCCTACCCTTCTCATACAAGAAGGTCATGACCTTGACGATAATATGAGGCTACCGAGACGAACAACCAAGTAAAAAAGATATATGCTTTGTTCGCAGCGGAATTTCTAATTTGTTGCAACTAATCTATTTCATTTCCTGATTGAAAATTAGGTTTTTGCCACCAAGTATGTGTGTCTAAGTGAACAGCCTTTAATGAAATATGCATTATAAAGACTGATTGAAAGTGGCTGTCTGATGCAGCTTTCTCTAGCTAACGGCATACCCAAGAGCGTTACCGTGGTTTTATTATCCTATTAATTGCATTGCTTTCATCCAAATAACTTGTATTTCTTTCTCTTTTGTTAGTTTTTACTTTTATTCTGATGGGGATATATTGTTTGGTTAAACTTTGAGACTGTCACATTCATATTTGTCTATAATAATTTCAGTTTATATTACATATTGACCTGTATGAAATCGGTATGTTAAGGCGCGTATCAACGAGGCAGTTATAAATCGGTGAAATTAAACTGCAAGTAGTTAAAAATAATGCATTAGGTCAGTGAAATTGTTCTGACTTAAGATTGACCATAGTATCTGATATATATGCATGTAGTTAGGTTGGTATACCACCCGGCTAATATTATATAACGGCATCTACCCTCAACCCTCTCACTCTTCCTCTCTCTTTCTTTCTTTCTTTCTTTCTCTCTCCCTTTCTCCCTCACTCTCTTCTCTCTCTATCATTCTTTCACTATTTCTCTCTCTCTCTCAATCTCTCTCCCTCTCTCTCTCTCTCTCTCTCTCTCTCTCTCTCGCTTTATCTATCTCTGTCTCTCTGTATCTTTCTCGTTCTCTCGTTTTATCATTATGTTTACTCAATTTGAAGTGGTTTAGATGAAAGTGAAATAGTGTTCGTCCGTCCGTTTGTCTTTCTATATGAACTCCCGTCGACTCGCCTCCCTCGTACTCACACCACAATTCCTTCGTCATCTCGCTCCCATTCATCAATTCTTCTCTCATATAGTATAATATGATTTGAAATAACAGAAACAGGTGTGCTACAGGGCAATAAACAAGCCTTTCAACTATTGTACGTTCATAACATTATATAAATATGCTTCCTGGACAGCTCTGACGGTAGATGGGTTCTCTAACTCTCATTATCCTACAAGTATATCATAAATTTTAACGCACCTGTCTGCTACTTTGCTTCTGGTGAAGAACATGCTTTCGTTCTGATAATTAATAACATGCCACAAGGAAAGAAAGGTCATTAACGCCGAAATGTTGCGAGAAACACATGCATGTGGCTGGTGTATAACTTGGTGCTGCGGTTAATCAAAGACAATTGCACAATAAAGTTACACTATACTAGCAACAGATAATACCACAGCAGTGAAATACAGCAACTTAAGAGATGAAATTTTGACTTATTTTGACTTATGCTTTATATAATCAAGATGCACTTATTACACTTAACAAGCACCTAAAAATGTGTTCGAAAAATAAATAGATATGCACTGATACAGATGTTGTTTCATTATAAACAAATGTATGCATAATAGTACAGTGTGTTTGTATAATGTTCATGATTGCAAGTATAAGGAAACCTGGCTAACATTTCAATATTTTGAAAACATATGAGAAACTTTTAATCATGAGTTTGTAGAAAGTTTGATTGATAGGTTTGCTTTGAATCTAACGTCATATTTGATAGAAGAAAGGATTGGAATGGCATCATGCAATGGTATCAATAGATAGATGTCTGAAAGAAAGGGAAATGAGATATGCTTACAATTAGACACTGATATTACAGTATAAGTAACATGGGTGAACGGCCTTTGTGAATAAATATTCTGAATCAGTCATTTATATATGTGATGTATAATGACACGCACACTAAGTTGGAGTTTCGGATGCTCGTGTTTTTTACCCTAATAGTAACAATAACCGTTACCAGAGTTAAATTAGCCATGTACATTGTTGAAAGACATTCTTCATTTTCATTAACAAAGTTTGAGTTTGTATCAATATGTGCGTAATTCAGTTATACAACGGCAGTTGACGAACCTTAATCATCGCCCCTGGGATCAGCCAGACGGTTAACCAAAACACGTCTTATATCTGCAAGTCACTGACTTCTCTCCAACATATTTAGAAATGGAAGATTCATGGTCGCAGAACAAAGTCCATAAACCAATAATTACAAAGACTGTAACCGGTCTGGAATTCGAAATCACGACCACTCCTGGGCCTGGATTGACAATAAGACGCGTTTCTGGCTGAGACAGCCGAGCAATGCATTTACAAAGTTTGAGTTTCACATCACAAATCTTGGTATGTTTATCTGAAGTCCATTATGAATAATCATATTCATTTGTTTACGTAAATGCGAAAAGAAATAAAACTAGAAAGGTTAAAGTGTTTGAACACGTGTATAGCTAAATTGATACTTGAGATGACACGTTTGCGTTGCGATTGGTTCGTGAGATATGTATGCAACAGGTGAATTTATATAGAGTTTAAGACTACATAATGGGAAAATAAATAAGGTTCATTTCCTATGATGATGATATTGTCAAAATTCTATTAGCGTAAGTTGAATTGCTATATAAAAGCATTGTGTGAGCTTATATTCTTTGAAAAAGATAACGATTGAATGGCAATAAAAGTAATTTGGGAGATTATTATTGTTGATCGTAATATTTAATGTGAACATTAAACAATATAAACCACTATTAAATTATTGTAAAGGAACTATGTAATCTATAAAGCTTAACGTATGGTTGTTCCACTCTGGCATGTTCCCACATAAAACAATTATCATTATATGACTTTATTATACTGATCGAAACAGCTAACCCGCTACCTGATATTGTATGTACCTGACATTTTCTAAAAAAAAAAAATCGTAATTTTCTCGAAATTTGGACTTGAATAAGAAAGAACATTTAAGTCTTTTCAAATCAAAACTGTTGATGTCGTACATAAATTCAAATAACTCAATATTCAATATATCGACAAGGATTTAGGAATTTAAAATGTGGCGGGTTAGCTGTTCCGTTAAATATATATTCTGTATGATGTACGCAAGCACATACAAATATACACGTTGAATTAAAGGTTGTTCAATTGACAGACAGCGATGCACGTTTTTTTTATATATATATTTTTGGAAGACATCCATAATTGCACTCAATTTCACCAGTTTTGTAACTTTCAAATTAATTTCATTTTCGAAATGACGTCGCATCGCTTCATGTGTTTGTATGGCGTTAAAACCCATTCGATTCAATATCGGTACCGACTTGATCGAAGTATCTTACGAGGGTTTTATGATAAAAGAACGAGTGTGTTTAGTTTACAATAACTAAATAGAACACACTTTATTCCAACAATGCTTGTCTAATGATACATCGACAAAGCATACAGAAGAACTAAGACATGAGTATAATGTAAGGAAAAAAGGACATGGTAACGGAATCGCTGCTCAAAACTTAAAAAGGTGGTTTAGAATAATATCCTATATAGATACCAGATTTAAGTGATATAATATGTAGTTTCAAGTCATCATTTATCAATAAGTCATCACTGTACATTACAAATTATACACTAACACATAAAATAATACATAAAACTATAGATACACGAGACTTTGCTGAGCACCTGCTACAAGTATAGCCCCATCAATGTCGAACCTAGTTAAAGTTTTGAACCGGATCAGCCCGCCGCACCCCCGTGTAGTGTGGTGACGGAAGGGTGCAGGCTGACTAGGATCCAAATTGTTCGCAGAACTTGAAAATGTCTTTCGAATATTGATATTCTAAAAAATGTACATGCAACAAAGTATAATCTAAATTTCACGTTTATATCATAATGTTGATATGCTACGTTTTGTCAACCATCACAAGAAATCACATTAAATTTTAAACAATGATCATAAATAAGAATATTAGTTCTCTATATAGAGTCGTAGAGAACATTCATTCGATACTCTACAGCGGTAGATGTACTTGTAACACATCACGACGTCGTTAATTTCTCGTATCTTAGCCACAGTTTCATACTGACAGACACCATCATTTCCTGTTTAATGTCAGATTATAAAAATAAGAACCACTCCGATGTAATCTAACATAGTAAAACCTCAATATTTATTTTCAAGCTCTGATTAAAACTTTTTTTCTGTTACTATGGTGATCGTTTTGATGTACTTGCAGCTGTCTTTAAAGTTTAACAGGTATTTATTACACGCAGAAAACAATATCGGTTAATTATGAAAATGAATGGAAACACAGGCTGTATTTATATGAAATAAATGAAATATGATTTATTCATAGATGCTTTAAATATACTGGCATTCAAATATTGTTTCTTTGTGATTCTCATATGAAAGATTTCAAATGAGTATCATATAGAAATCATAAGAGAACCATCTAAACGGATTTTAATGAGACTCATATAAAGATAAGCATATTCTAACCATATGCTTCTCATGTGAGAGAAAGCTTCATATGAGAAGCACATGTGTATCATATAAATTTCGTATATTTGTCCAATTGCTAATGTGCAATAAACAAGTTAACAGTGTGATTTAATTGAAGTCAACGATAACACTGGAATGAAAAGGTCTCATTATAAGCAGATTTTTCACATTTGTTTACACTTGTGTATTCATTTTCCCTTCCATATCGAGCTCAATTGCTAATATAAAACTTTTATAAACGTTTAATTATCAAACTATAAGCAAAAAAATGCATTCAGGCATATAACACGTGGTTACAATTTATCAGATTTCAGTAAAAAAATATATGCACCTGTTTTATTCTATTTTTAAAAAATTAGCCATGGGAGTGGATCTCTGCCTGCGGAACCAATCCGCCATTTTACTACCTAAATAGTGTTCCAATAGTGTATAAATACTGTAAAAACTGAATTAACTATGCTAAAATAGATATAAATTGATTTCATCTGGAATAATATATAAATTATACATTCGATCAAAGATTCTATCTTGAAACGAGTACAATTAAGTTTATCTGCAATCATTGGTATCATTTATAAAATACTTTAAATCATTATTAAATATTCATATAGATAGATAGATATGTCTGATTAATCTCACACTATATTCAAACATTACAGGCGGCGTCTCTTTCAACTTTACCATAGTTTCAGGTACATCCAGCTGTTAATGTCATTATTTTAACTTTTTCGCAGTGATTATGGAAATATGCAATAATTGATTAAATTTAATCACTTTAGCAGATATACATTGATTAAATACTTGCTAATCGTATCCTAGGAGATCAGCAACTCAAGGTCTATGCGCTTGTTAACGAATAACACAATTTCTAGTAACGGTTTGTATTTTTGTAGCCGGAACGAAGATAAGGACTTTGCACTCGCTTCCACCAAGATATAAAAAAATACTTCCTTCTTATTTATTTATTTATTCATTTATTT
This sequence comes from Panopea generosa, assembly GCA_029582155.1. Classification (NCBI taxonomy): domain Eukaryota; kingdom Metazoa; phylum Mollusca; class Bivalvia; order Adapedonta; family Hiatellidae; genus Panopea; species Panopea generosa. Next base: position 33,974,961 of record CM055910.1, on the reverse strand, counting down.
ATAGTATAACGTTCTATTCTAGTATTTATGGTATTTTTTTGTGTTTCTTATCTTTAAAAAAAAAGGTATTTAAACACTATAAAATGAAGTACTATGTAAATTGTTTTTGTAACTGGTTAGATGAATTTAAGTTCGTAAGATACGCGTTTGATATACCAGTAATTATTGATGTAACATTTATTTAACTAAATTTAAATGGTGCTTGCACTTTTGAATAGCTTTAGGTCGTAAAGGAATAAAAGAATATGTAATTAATTTGCAAGCAACTTATGGTTTTACTTCTATTAAATGAGTGTTTAAAGACTTAGAAGTATCATTTAATAATCAATTAAATTTTAAGGCACTCTGTTATATTATTGAGCTGTTTTTATTTTTTTATTTTTATGATATATAAAATTTCAGGGGAGGCTTTAAAATGTTTAAGATGCAGCTGTGCATACTTGGTTGATAAACATCAAAGGTCACTGTGTGTCAACTAAATGAGATGACATGACAAGCAGATGTAGCCTTAAGCTTATCATAATTTAGAGATAACAAGTCGTGTTGGGATTAAGATATACTTAGTTATTTAGAAATTGACCAATGGCAAGGTACTAATGAGTTGACCAATGAGGAAATAGGGCTCTAGGTCTTTTGGGGAATGTGGAATGCATAGCTGAACAGTGAAGTAGAGACAGACCTTGGTTGCGTTAAGATGTTAGCTTGTGAATTAGAATTTAGAGAAAGAAACAATTATTAATAATTAAATAAACATGTGAATAAATTAAGGTACCTGAAACCACCCTCGTTTGAGTGTCTTTTGTGCCACAACTTAATGCAACGGCACATATAAATACCATTCAATAATTAATTAAATACTACGGTACATATAAGTACCAATCAATAATCAATTAAATACTACGACACATATAAGTACCATTCAATAATCAATTAAGTACAACGGCACATATAAGTACCATTCAATAATCAATTAAATACTACAGCACATATAAGTACCATTCAATATTCAATTAAATACTACGGCACATTTAAGTACCATTCAATAATTAATTAAATTTTAAGAAACCAACATACGTCAATCGTTTAAATATCATATAAAAAAGAATAGAACAGGACATGATTGTACTGACTTAAAATGTATACTCATCAGGTGCAAATACAAATAACATACATATACAAATACATGTGATAGATGTTTCAAAGAATATAACCTTTACATTGTTGGCTAATGCTACAGTAAGGTTTCTTGTATAAAAGTCATATATGAATTGAAGTAAAAACATATTTAATTAAATATTTACTCTAAGTTTAAGGATGAAATCAAAGTGCATATAATATAGTATAATAATATATGATGTTTAACTTATTTTACTCTATACGTCATTTCTACACTGGAACACAAATCTTTTTATAAACGTGTGACATTTATAATACTGTTATCCGCTATTTAAAGCGGGTAACAATACCATGATGTAATTTTATAAAGAATGTTATTTTGATGAAATCACTGACCTATGGGGATTTAAGATAAGTCTTTTACATGAATTATGTATGCAACAATGAACAATGAAACCACGTTGAACCCATTCGCTGATGAAAAAACTGGATCCTCACAGGCAGTATATACGGTGATGATGTGTAATAATTTGTGTTTCATATTTACAGGTTCTGTCCCAGTGTCTTCTTCTACCTGTGCAGCGTGGTCCCTGCGATTTGGTTTCTGGAGCTGGATGAGATAGAGAAGCGAATAACAAAAAGGTTGAATGAAAACTCCAATAACATCACTGCAAACGGCACTGAACAACTGACCGCCTATAATGCTACAGAGGAGAATCTTAGCCTTAATGTAGAAGAATTCGGGGTATGGCAACAATTATTTATTTCTTCTTTTTTTACAAATTGCGGCATTGATGTTTATTTACACCTACACGGTTCCATGAAGTGACGACCGGGGTGCGGTTGGGGGAGAGCGAGGTTATTTGGGGCATGAGTACGTAAACCGTGTTTTAATTACTCAATGGCATCTTCCAGGCGATGATTCATCACATAATCTGGTTATCTATACTGACGATATTTATTAGGAATACATACAGAATACTGTATTGTGTATTCTGATATTAATTATGATTATTCTATGCAATGATTGTTTGTGATGCTGTGATGGCTGTGCGTTTTGAATGCTACGTCTCCGGTTGGACATTTATTTTTTTGTTTATGTAGAATGGGTCCAGCTATTCCGCCTCGGTCCGTTACATACCAATGAGATTTGAGCAAATTGGTCGGTCGTTATCTTCAGGAATGGTGTCACGTTTTGATAAGCGTTAAATAGCTATCAATTGTGGGGCAGGCATAGAATTTCCTCAGGCTGTTTTTATTGGGGTTTAACATACCTGATTTGGGATATATCACGGACTGGGATAGACTACTTCTTTGATTGTCGGTATTTACGATACTTATTATGAGTATTCTATTCAATTATTTTTCGGCCAGACATTTTTTATTGAAGTACAATAATAGCATTAACTCATTTTTAAAAGCGACATGCATCGAATTATATAATTTCTCAACCAATTAACTCACGTTAAATGTTATTGAATATGGTCGTACATATACTGCACCGTATGTAAAGTGGTTGAGAGGTAAGACAGATATATCACTTCGTCATAACCTCTGTTCTGGCTTTTGTTCCACCCACCTACATGTTATATACTAATATATCCCTATATCAGAGCTTGATATCTACCGGATCAGGTCTATTAAACCCCAATGGAAACACAGGGAATCATATGCCTATCCCACAGTTCATAACAACTGAAAGCTTATTCAACCGTGACGTCATTCAAATTTTCAGTTGAAGCAACTGACCAATCAACGTGCTCAAATGGGCTTTCCCAACATTGCTATTTAATTGGCCCAATCGAGCTGGGTCCGTACTACAGACTACTTAAATACTTAAAGACATAACTGCATTACTTGTTGATTAATAAATTGCAATGTAGTGTTGTTGGAACCGGTCTCAAGTCAATATCAGTTGTGACCTTCATGCCTTCTTCGTTGGCTATTTTTCTTTAAATACACACATTATAAACACACGCGTTTAAATACGCATACTTGGTTACAGATCCAATACATAATGGTATTTTACGTTTCAAACTGTTTAATTTTGTAGGCGTATAGCCGAATCTCTCACAGGAATCACAACACTCATAAAATAAACAAATTTAATATGCTCGAACTAAACATTTCTGCAGTTCCGTTTGATCCTGAGAAATCCTTGCACGGAGGGCATAGCATTAATCAACAATGGATCAATACGTCATGTTAATCAGAAATGAGTTCCGCTTGTCTGGTTAAAATCGACGTAAATTGCGTTGCTCATCTATCAATGCATTTCCAATAGTTGCGTAACGTCATACTAAAGTCGATATGTTTTTTGACAATTTCTTGGTGATGATTTATTCGGTTTGATGCAATCATATGACAGCCAATTACGTAATGTGTGTCTAAATTACCTATAATTTGATAATGATATCGTAATCGATAGAAACAAGCTAACTGGTTACAATCTGTTATTTTGATATTCCGAATAACGAAAGTAATATAAATGTCTTACAGCAGAAGTAGTACTGGTTTAAACATAATTTACTTTCAGTTTTTTCTTCAGATAAACAAGTACAATATACAACATGTAAAGGATTAGAACGGAGGAATATTTTTATAGAGTTCATCTCCGAAGAAGTAGTATTCAATATCTCACACAACAATTAATTTTGCACGATTTTACATATAGAGAAATATACTTCTGGAACACGGAACACATTACAAATGGTTTTAAAGGTGTAAACCCTCCATTGATTTTTGTTCTTTATTCTGTAGTAAATAATAAATGATTGAAGCTTGTCATTCATCGAGAGGCCCAAGTGAAAGAAGTGAAACTTACATTTTACTGTTGTCAACCTCAGCACTACCAAATTATGATGAGGAAAAGAAGCGGTCATGTGTCATATAAGAGATTTTTTTGCTCAGTGAGTACACTGTAGGCAAAGTGAAAGTAGACTTCCGAAATCATGTATTCATACCCCAATTTCCAAGCATCAATATTTCTTTTCTAAATTCACAATTCAAACATGACAATGCTTTCAAAATGTTCAAAATGCATCAATAATGCCATTCAAAAAAAAAATATTAGCATTTAAATAAGGAAAATGTATTTCTAAAAAAGAACCGCAATTATGCGACTACCCCATGGAAGCACTTCCCTTTTCCGATGGTGGTACTATGCCTAAAAGTGCCTTGTTTCTATTGATAGTCCAAATGTTGTCCAAATATGCTGACAAAATATTTGGTTGACCAGATTGTTTTTCCATGATTTTGGTGACACCTATGCAGTTTACCCATTTTCAGCAGTGTATCACTACTCATCTTAAATCTGTTATGGCCTAATACTCAATGCCATGCACACGTTTGAAAATGTTCTCATCTGTACAAAGAAATATGAAATTTTATATATTTTTAACAAAAATAATACCCAATCGATTTACACAGCTCTAATTTCTCGTACACAAGAATCGTGCTACCGTTATGTAAGGGATGTAATTCTTAAGTGAGACCTTAAATGCCACAGCAATAATCACACTCCCATAAAATACAAAGAGTAACCGTAATAAATAGGCACGAAGGCTTTAATTTGTTTACGCAACAATAAAGATAATATGTTCTCCTATTTTTTTTTTTGGAAAAAACTTAAACTAGAGAACCGTGGTTACATCGGTTAACCTCTAGAATAAGGACCAACGACGCTTGAATAGGCTTAGTACGAAACGTTGTATTTGGTTTTCCCCATAACAAGCAACTTTTACTGTTATTGTTTTGACATGGTAAGATATTATCTGAATGAGTAATTGTCAGTCGGTAATGCGTAATAATTATCATGTTTTACATACATAGAAGAAATCGGGTATGTGTTCAGTTTTGTTAAACGTTTGCTTATATTATCTAATTTATTCTGGTTCAACTTCAAATTAGCAAATGCATAACACGACATGATTTAGGGAACAAGGCAACTAAATACAGATACGATTTAAAGGTACTAAACGCAGCTTTTGTTAGAATAGCTGGCTGAAATTCAGAACGTTTAGTTTAATATTAGTAATGTCATTTTCCAGATTGGATTATATAAAGGTTTGTGATGAGAATAACCTGCTTGAAACAGACGGAATTGTACAACTCATTGTTTGCACTTTTCACGTGCTACTAACAATGTTATAGGAGATATATCGTATGACAGTTCAAAATGCAACGAGTTGCTTACAAAAAACAAATTTCTTGATGACAAAATACAAATAGACACCAAACTTCTATATTTCACTCTCTATTTCAGCTCAATATAACCATTCCTATATCGTTTACGGCTGACTTGTGGTTACGAGTTTTGGAACAATTCTTACTTCTCATGTTGATCATCGGGCGTTGGATCCTACCGAAAGGTTCAATCTCTCATGACCAGTTGTCACAGTTGCTTCTAGTGTACGTGGGGACAGCAGCTGACATTGTGGAGTTTTACGAAGCGTTTAGCGAGGATGAGGTTAGTTCACTTATTACTTTAATTATATGTTTGGGTTGTAACCATTGTGCCCATTCAATCTTTTGTTAACTGTCCTAGATTGCTGATCTCTCCAAATAATATGTGTGTTTGCCATGTTCCAAAGTTATATCAAAATGCGCATTTACTATATAAATCTGATGATTAACATAATAGATGACTGTTTGCAGCTAATATAAGCACCGTCTTGGTTAAGGCGTCCGCCACGGAACCGGGATATCAAAGGTTCGAACCCCGGTGGAAGCAACTGATTTTTTTCTGATGCTGCCGGGTGTGCACACAACAGCTAGTTTAATTGAGGGGTACCAAATGTCTAATAGCATGAAGCCTGGCAACGATAGCTTTCGGGAAGTAACTGTGTACCAAAAAAAAGATGACCCATAAGTCAATTGTGGCTGGCCTTTTAAATAACGGTGACACTAAAATAAACAAATACGTTATTTTACTTTTAATAGGCAGAATATATGTTCAACACGAGAAAAAGCATTCAATGAGACAAATTCGCCACAAGAGCGCAGACGCAAAAATATTTAGCACATATACTGTTTATAATGACAACATAATTGCAAAATGCAGAATAAATTAAAAACAACTAAGATTAGTTATACATATGAATGAAAGACATTATATATTTGAATTATGCTTTGCTATAGTACAAAGAACAGTAAATATAAAATGCTTGACTTGAATATCAAGAGGTACATGTATACCGTTCTCCCATGAATGCTGAAACAAATTCAGTTAAACGAGAGGAATCTCTAATAAATATCATAACATAAAATCTCATGTGAAGTGTGCAAGGGTATAGAGGGTGAATTTGCTTTCAATTACTGCACGTGCACACAATAAAGCAATTAATTTTTGTACTCATTTTCGCAAGGGAAAATTAACATGGCGTGTGAAGGAAATTTAAAGTATCTTAAAAAGTTAAAAGTTTTCAGAAAATAATGTCTTGAAACTATTTCTGAATAGGGTTATTACAATGTTGCGTTTTCCAAACGGATGATACCTTGTTATGACTCAGTGTTTAACGTGTTACATCTATACTGAACCGTTTTCTTTGGCCTAGTGGTTAAGGTGTCTCGGAAGCTGGAGGTCGAAGTTCGAATCCCGATGGAAGCATTAAGTTTGTTCTTTTCAATGCGGCTTGTTGCTCTAACTACAGCTAGTTAAAATGAGGGGTCTTACAGCCTGACGCCGCCTGGCAAGGACAGCTTTCGGGAAGTAACTGTGTACAACATAAAGGTTTCATACATATTCACTGTGGCCGGCCTTTTCAACAGGGGTGGCACTATAACAAGCAAACACTTTACTTTACTGATATGATCATTCTGATCTCACTGCACTTGTGTTGTCTGTGCTATGTACTAAAAGGTATAGGGTTCCCATGGTAAAACAATTCATATAGAAAAGTATTTTATTCCACAGCAGGACTGTATCCGCTCATAAAAATGCACATTTGTTGAAATCTAATTAAAGTCACTTTTAACCCCAGGAATGTTTTATTGACTATGTGCCAGTAGTATATACTATGTCATTTTTGCTCTACCTATCTGCAGTATCAAATCACAGCACTACTACCCAACTCACCCCCTAGGACACTTTTAAAGCCTGTTTACTACTGTGTTGTGAGACTTATAAGATTTTATTCCAGTCTTCTTTACGCATATGCGATGCATCTTTTGACATTATTGGCAATTAATTAGGCGTAAACTGATTGTTCTTTCGTGTATCTTAAGTTTGAATAGTGTCCTAATCTATTTATATAGGCAATGTCCGTTGTCAATAATTTATCAACTTTGTATCTAAACTGTACCGGAAAATTAAGAATTGCCTCTCGCGTGTCGGATTAAAAATCCAGTCCTGTCCTGTTTACGTGTTTAGTTAATATCAACTTTGATTATACCTCATATCAATCGTGTCAAAACAAATCAATAATAACATATCTTGAGATAATCTAGCACGACTTTATTCCAAATCTCTTATAGCACATCTTAAAATAAACAGTTTTATTAAAATCGCCGCTGAGATATTTCTGTTTGTCAGTGTATGATATGGTTGCCTCTGTTATTAGCCCTGCCAAAGCGATAACTTAAAACATTTATATAAATTTGTCATTTTGAACGTGTCAGAATTAGAATCGGAAAACGTTTTTTCCAACTGAATGCTTTTTAAGTCATTATCATTTTACCGGCATTTCTTTCGACCTCACCCATTGGACATTAGGAATAAAATAGAGTTTTTATATACATGTATATTTTTTACGCTCAGGTGCGTTGCCGGTGTACCCGTTTTGCAACATCATTCGCCAGCTTTGTCAACAGGATGGATGTAAAATGACGTTTTAAAATTGTTTATGTTGTATTTCAGTATTCGGTTGTCATTTTTTGCAAATAAGACAGCTAAGTTTATCAAATTAAATAAGACAATCTTATGTCGTTTTAAACTAAAAAATATGATATAAGATAGTCAATCAGCGGTTTTGGACTGGATGAACGTAATGTTTCAAAAGCACGTACAGAAAGACCTTATAATCAGATCTTATCACACCTAGGTTGAAAACTGATTATTGCTTAAATCATGCCTTGACGTTTCACACCATTATTACATTTCCCACAGGGCTCCAATGTAACACTAATGTCCAAAACACAGTGAAAAACAAAATCTACAGCATGTGTTTGGGCTCAAATTCTTCACTGGTTCAAGATCTGCAATCGTAAAGGAATAAAAGCATACATTGACCTTTTGTAAAGTCAGTGGTATTGTGATACCTGTCAGTTTCCAGAGTAATAATGTCAACTAAGAAATTTAGAATGAGCATAAAATTTTCAGTGGCGAGTTCTAAAATACTGACCATTTAACACATAGTAGGAAAACTTAAATCACTGCAATATAAAGTCCTGAAAAAAAAGAAAAAGAAAAACTATTACTTCTGTGTGTGTGTGTGTGTGTGTGTGTGTGTGTGTGTGTGTGTGACCATTATAGTTTGTTTATATATAATGTTGCACTTTCAAGACTGCTGAATCTCATGATAGCACATATATATTTTCCTTTGTTTTAAAGCAAAATAACTTTTTTTCTCTCTTTCAGGTCAAGTACAACCGCCTGCTATGTTTTATTATACTTGGCATCTGGAGTCTGAGCCTCCTACAGTTTACCATGGTCCTTACTGCATCCAAGGCGCGACGCGACCAAGTAGGCTTGCCTATGCAGCGAGGCGAATTCGAGGATACAAACTCGTGCTGTAATCCGGAGCTTTACGGCATATTGACATCGATCATGCTGCAGGACCTGCCCTTTCTGTGCGTCCGGTTAATGTTGATTTTCAAATACCGCGTGGTTTCTTACACAAATATGTTTTTCACTTCTAAAAATACAGTAGTTATTACCCTGTTGATATACAGGCTGATCGTTGTGCATAGCGAGGCACGCAAGCGGAAAAGAAAACAGCGAGAACGACCCGGGACATCGATGACAAATTTAAATGATATTAATGCAAATGGGCACAAACATTGTTCCCAAAAACAGTTACGCTACAACAAGGCTATGTCGAAAAGTACTCCGAATGTTTACCAAACCGCAGAAAATTGTGGAAAATACAAGAAGAAGGGTCATCTGCAGCCAGGCAAGCAAAGTATAACGAGTTTAGATATTCCAATGACATACTCTGACTCTAGTTTACGGAAACTAAACCATCAAGGAAATAAACCTGTGCAATATAGGAGAAAAAGCGCTACTCCAATTGAGAGAGTGCGAACCTAGCATCGACATGATGATGATATACCTGCAAATATTATAAACGCAAACTTGCAAATGACAGTAATTCAGATAAAACCTATTTGAACAACGTGAGCGTTCCGGACACGAGAAATAGAGAATATCTATAGCCAACAATATAAAAAAACTGCAGCTCTACTTGAGATTGTGCAAACCCAGACACATCGTGTTGACATTGTGCCTGCAAAAAGTTGCAATATGGCAAATTTATGAATAAAAATATTTCAAATTGAAATATATTCAACGAAGTTTGCCAGTATACATGACATACAGGAGATGGATGGACTATATGTCTGAAATAAGATGCCGAGTGCGCAGCTGATGGGTTTAACTGGAAAGTTGTATATAGTCCTACGGTTCTGTTTGGCTTATGTCATCAAGTTGAATGGACCGAGAAAAAAAACGGGGGATGAATGAAATGGTGTAAAATATAGATTTTCACAATTATAGAATCACGAAATACTGAAATTGAATGATTTTTGTCTGTTTTATACTGCGCCCTTCGATATATGAAAATATATCAGATTAGATACCTTACATTGAGTTTGTTCAAAAGGTACGATTTGATCAGAAGTATTTGTGTTTTTTTAACATTTTAAACACCATTTAATTTATTGTTAACAAACTGTATTATAAAAACTAAATTTGACGTGCTTTGTGATATATGTACAACATATGATATACACAAATTATATAGTTGTTAGCATGCGCATGCATAAAACTAAGGACCTGAGTGCTTTACATATAACGCCGTATTGGCTAATAAGGATATGATATTTTTTGGTTTAAGCTAGGTCTTAACTCTGAATTAACAGTGAGTAGTGGGGTTTTTTTATGTTGAAAATACACTGTGTGTATCAATGTGTGTGGTCTCCTTAAAATCGTTTTCACCAAGCCTCGTATTTATTACCCGCGTTTGCAGACCGAGTATAATATTATTTTATTTTCCAGATTCGGTAACAATGCATAAATAAATGTAAATGTATATGACTATATAGCACAACGTTACAAATCGAGTACAAATAACAAAGGTGAGATACTAGGTGAATCTATAATGGTTTAAGTCGCACAGGTGGAATAAGATGTGAATCTAGGTTGGTTAAAGGGAAAAAGCACGGTACATTTACATGGATACTTGTTATAATATTTTTTGTCAAAATGTCATGGTTTTATTTGCTCACTGACCATGTATTGCCAAAAGGTTATAATTTTTTATATTTAAATACACCAAAATGATATTTTGAAAATGGCTTTCCTTACTTGGACTTCGCGCCTGGGTTATACTGAAATAGATTTCCCATTTAAAATTGCAACGTATTTTGATCCGTAAAAACTGTCTGATCTTAGAAAGAGTCCTTATGACGATTCGGACGTCGTCAAGCAGTATTTTTTTTTTTTTTCTAAATGGGGATTTCATTTCAAGTTTACCACTCAAATTTAGATATCAGTTTTATCACGTTTTGGTGGAAATGACATACCAAACCAAATTGGGATTTTATTTATCAAACGGATAATGAGATGCTTTTTATCCATTTTAATAAGTATCTTATTTTTTTACACATTTATAGCTATTATTTCCTGATAAACTTCCTTTAACAAAACATGTGAATAACGTTACTGCCAGTATTTCTAGTGAATATCATGACATTTTTTTTAATTTTTTCTCCAGAAAGATTTAATATGTTTCTTACAAGAGATAGTCAAAAGCATATGTCTATTGTTTAAAAGACGCTCAATTATACCAACATTTAATCAGCTTTATATTGGTATAACTTTAAACTGAGACAAAGATTCGAAGAATTACTATTGTTACATTGGTATCAACAAATTGGATTGATACAAATGTTTGAAAACGTCTCATACCACTATTAATCTCTAATAGGGCTCCTTGTTATATGTATGTCCAAAACACAGTGAAAAAAACAAAGTCTGTAACATGTGTCTGGAATCAAATTCTTCACTGGTTCAAGATATGTAATTATAACGGAAAAAAAACATATATTGACCATTGTTTTCGTTTGTTTATTAAAAGTCAATGCTTTTGTTATACCTATCAATTTCAAAGGTAATACTATGCAACTCTTCTTCGCCGACGATGCGGTTCGAACCAACACTTTTGAAATGACACAAAATTGTCAAGAAATCTAGTATCAGCATCAAATGTTCAGTTGTGATTTCCAAAATACTGACCATTTAACAAATGGTAGGACAAATAATTCATTTCATTACAAAGCACTGAAAAAAAAAGAAGAGAACTCAAACTTTATGTCATCTGTAGCTCCGGAGTACTCAAGTGAGATAATAGTTGTGTGTGTCAAATAGTTAGTAGTGCTCAAGCTAAAGATACCATCATACATCATGTGACAAAGCAAGTGACTCAAACGTCATAAGCACGAAAAACTTGATTTTTATACATCTTTGTTATAAATAAGAAAATAATATTTGCCTTTCATTTATTGTACTTTGTGTGTTGGTAGATATGCGTGCTTGTGTAAATATATGTTTTTGTGAATCAAATATCACATTTTAAAACGTTATAGGAGAATGACGATAAATTTGTTAATTTGTTTTTGTTTGTTTGTTTGTTTCAAACAATAAATCAACCACATATTTGTTTTGAATAACTGTTAAAATAACAGTGTCATCCAAATATTTTCATCCGATTGCAATTCGAGCCTAATTTTTAAACGAGTCATGGATATATATGCTAATGGATTCAAATTTTGAAATGAGTAAGAAAAAATAAACGTTTATGTAGCAATTAGAGACCATCAGATCTGTTAATATGTTGATGCATTCATATATATCTAATTCTGAACGGCTAACCCGTCAAGTGTCATTTCATGTGCCAGACCTTTAATGTACTTTCTCAAAAAGTATCAATGCATATTCTTTGACATTTGGACTTCAATACGAAAGAACAGTATGGTTATTATATGATATCCATACATCGGCTACTCAATATTTTGACGAAGATATTAGAAATACAAAAGTGGAGGGTTAGCTGTTCCTTTCAGTTTATTATTTACTAATTAGAATTTATTTACTAAGAGAAGTCATAATATCAGCGTCAAGATGGTTTGGGTGTAAAATTGGTTTTGTTTTCGGCGTGCCAACTGCGTGAATATCTTTGTGCAAATTGTTCGCAAGTGTGAATAACTTGCAGTCATAAGCAAGACACGTTATCTGCATATGTTTAGTACTGGATCTATCCAGGACGATCTAGACCATGATTTTTCTAAGTTATAATAACTTATACAGGTATATATATATATACTAACGAAGCAAAATAATATATAAATATCACATTCCTGTTAGGGCGCTATTGAAAATTGTCAATCTGAAAAAAAGAATATTCACCTAGTCCATACGTTTAAGTTGAAATCAAATTGGGATGTAATAAATGTGTTTGAATACTAAAAATGAACAATGTCTTCCTACAGCCATAGGGCCATTATCTCTATCTGGGGTATCACTACAGTGCACTGCTCATCCAAATATTAATGTGTGTTATATCTTTCTTGAACTAAACCATTAAGGTCAATGGGAAGTTTGAGTATCATTGAATGTAGAGTGACTATACCATTCGGATTATATCCGGAAGATTTGCTCGACTGACCTACCATAAAATCGTAATGTAAATGCTGTGTTTGGAGGAATTGTTTTATTACCCGTGTTGTTTTGTAACAAAAGAAAACACGGAAATTTCTCATCGTTGTTGTATCTTTTTCATGCAGCGTATTTAAGGATGTTTTTGTTGCCGATTGTTGTCTCGGTCGAATCATTAAAATAAAATACAGATTTATAAGATTGCTACAATATGTGAGACTGCTTTTTTGTTGTTTATTATTACTATTTATTTGAAAATGTGCATTTCATGTATAATTAAACCTTTTCAAACTGATCAAGCACAGATACCATTGATTTATATACAGAATAAAATCTATCCATCAACTGAGATTGTGTTATTGTTTTCATTGATTAAGTCAAGCATTTTAGTTTGATTTACTATATATTCAATACGCCATTGTGAATATGTCATTTTCGTTTTAGATTGAACCTACCACATAAGCAGAGTTTTGTTGTATGATGGCAGACTAATCTAGTCATATACACCTACATAATGTAATAGGAGCTCAAATTTCACAAGAGTCTCGTGCGTTTATTGTTCCAGATATAAAACTACACATCACCAATTTTACGGTAGATTCATCTGAAAATAAAATGACATAATTTGACAATAGCGTATTGGATGTTTAGTTGGTGTACACAACATGTACCTTTAAACTTTCAACCTAGATTTATTAACATACATGAACGTATAGGAACACTGTTTCAAAAGAGGATCAAGCAATATTATTAGATAAATTACCCTATACGATGATATGTTTCACGTACTGAAATATTGACAATATTTCAGTTTCAGCTCATATTTTCAGCTCCAAGTTCATTTGTATAACGATGATAAATAATTGCCTATGGTCATTAACATTGTATATTACTATATTTGAATAGGATAAAGCGCTTTTTGTATGGAATATCCAGATTTATTTGGTGGAAAAAGACTTCGGAAGGAATCTTAGAAGATCTACCTTTTTCCATAAGTCTGGCAAACTTTCTCACAAATTGTTTTTAGACCGAGCTTGGTTCGAACATACGATTTTATGGGTGAATTTAAGTGAACGCTGGACGATAGCGCCTTATACCACTTTGCCACGGAGGACCTTTGGGTTTTACTAGCCAAATATTGCATGCACATACATTATATATATATATAAACAAAAGACGTTCAATTACTAGTAAGTTAAATATTGCCTATGTATACAATGTATACTCATAAATGATAATATGTACTAATAAATCAAATATTGTATATACATACAATGAATGCACAACAAATGATATACATTTTTTATATAAGTTTAACATTGTAATACATGTATATAAAAAAAAAAGTTAACTATTAACTTCTATATATATATATACTTAATAAGCATTTATAGTTATTCAATATACTATCTCTATTCCATCATCACACACAAACTAACAGAAAACGCAGTTCCATTTTTATATATATTTATTCTACATTATAACACTTTTCATTTAAACTGCAATCGTCACTACTTAAACACGATATACGCTTGAAAACAATATGCTATCCTTGTCTCTTAACCAACACATCCCGGCCTCTCAAATCAAACTCTCCATCCCAGTCTTAACCTACTGAATTCCAGACCTCACTGTCTCCATTCCAAAATTCAAACTGAATCTACTGCCCACTAATTGACATAAAACAGCTTATTCATATACAAGCCACGTTATTCATGGACATGATCAGATATAGGTATCTAACTTTTTTATACACGTTACCCTCATGATATCCTATCACCCATCAGAAGTTCAAGCCAAGCTTGACCTCGCTTTATACTAATGGCCATTACCTAATATCCCACATAAGCATTATATCTTGACTTTGGTCAAGAATATAGTTTTGGAAATAGTATTACTACCCTGAACTAAAGTCACGATAGTAAGATGTTGATATTTTAAATATAGCAGCGGGTTTGTGAATCACACGCGAACCATTTATTGAAATATTTAGAAAATTTCTTTATGAAATAGAATAATTGTCTTATAAACTTATGTTAACTGTATCATTTAAAACCATTTAAGCCCAGGTTTGCTTAAGAAGTGAGTTCCATAAAACCGAATGTATCAAATCGCAATGTCTCTGGCAGATTTCATTTATGTTTCTTAGACGTTATGACATTGACGCTAGTAATAACAGAGCGTTATTTACAGATCATAGGCAAAAGTTATGTACCTAGCTTACTTATAATTATTAAATTTGGAGTTTATTTTATATATTTGTACAATTTGTAAGTTCTCTAAATCTTTTAAAATTTTGATTTCAAATTCAATAGTAAGAATCTCATAGTTTCGGAATAACATTAAAATTTAGATATACCAAATATTGACGATCTGAAAGGATGCGTTACTTGGACACGTATGTGTCGTTTGATATTTGGTATGCAAACATATAGGACACATCTATCGTTAGAAAGGCTTATACAACATATTAAACTGTACAGATACAGTTTTAATTTCCACCAGAGTATAGGATAAGCCAGTAAGGTGGGAGAAATAATTAATTTGGCAAGTAAAGTCGACCATGTGCCCCTCTTAAATAACACAATGTTGCTATTTCCGTTCAATGAAACGTGGCCACTAAACGTTTATGAAAGATTTATGTTGGGGAAGATTTAGAGTAACTATATTTATAATATGTAACTATAAACACGTGAGACTATTTAAGCGTAAACAATAAGGTAACATATTTTTTAATTTGCACATGTTTTTTTTTCTGGTTTAATAAAACAGCATTTAATGATATACAGTCAAATCTGTGTAAGCGGACACCTCTATTAAGCAGCCACATTTGCTATTTCCAATTTTTATGCTTTAAGAGCAAATTAACATCTATTAAGCAACAACCTGTCTTAAAAGGCCAATTTTGCCCCTTCCCTTGACTGGCTGCTAAAGACAAGTTTTGACTGTTTATTTGTATCCATATTACAAGGGTATGAAATATAACTCACGTGTCTTTCACATCGTTTACGAAACACGCTTATTAAATTAATATATATGTTATGTCGCTACTATTGCTTAATATACTCAAGAAATTCGAGAGAGAATATCTTCTTTTATAGGTCCTTTATATGGTGCATAAGAATAATCAACCCCAATACAATGTAATACAGTGAGTGTTTACTTGTCTAAAGAAAATATTGGCCCTGGAAACCGCCAAAAATCAATCGTTCATTGGATCATATGCTTGTTTGATTGACAGGTCAATAACCTGCAAAATAACAAAGAGGCGGACTATCTGACTATCAACTATCTTAAAATGACATTTAAGGGTTTTATAGTTATATCATTTTAAAATAGAGACGACCGCAATGTGGTCTAGTGGTAGAGCGTCCACCTCGCATGCGGGAGGTCGTGTGTTCGATCCCCGGCCGGTTCATACCAAAGACTCTAAAAATGGTACTAGAAGTTTCCTCGCTTGACGCTCAGCATTTTGAGAAAAGTTCTAGGTCTAGTCTGCCCGGTGTCAGTATAATGTGACTGGGTGGGGTATCATACCATGTGTCTCAGTGCGGCATGATACTCCAGTGTGAAGCTCTCAGAATACTGTCTCAAGTAGACACCGCGGCGATATGACTGAAAAGTTGTTGAAAGCGACGCTAAACACCATACAACAACAACAACATTAGAACAGAGTAGATTACCACTTACATATATTGATTCTTTAACTGTGTTATTGCTCTAGATATTGATATCATTCTGGATAAATCCATATTTTCAAGTGCATTAAATAGAAATCAGACGATTTACTAAATTAAACGTTTTAAGAAAGATATAATATTCAGATACAAGCATTTATTATCTAAGGAACAGCGATATATCAAAGAAAATAAGCTATCTTTAGATAGGGTCTAATATATTGCCACTCCGTACGCTTGTGGTGTACATATGCTCCCTTTCATAAGATGATCTTGCTGACGGTTCACAAGGCTTCATAGAGATTTTACAAAACAAATTTTAGAAAGTGGTACATAATAAACTAATGTACTGAACGTACTGTAAGCCGGGCGTAAATAAATATCCATTTGCTTTCCTTATATGAATATAAGTGTAGCGATTGGAGCTTAATGCAATATTTGAAAAAAAATGACATACAATATATTGTTATTGTTATTGTTTGTATTGTTCCATGCACAAAATACATGGCAGAAATGAAATTCGGCGAATAAAAAGTAGTCCCTGTTGCGTGAGATCATTATGGCGGTTATCAAAACTGTAAAACTTGATCAAGAAGACATTACCAGGGCTTTGTCTTTAGTATAAATTCCGGCTTATGGCTAACTAATCATGACAACGACACAAACCATTTTAACTGGCAATTTTAGAAATGTTACTATTTTTAGAATACCTTCAGACGTTCATGTATACCATAATTTCCATCATAGTTTTATAAGTGAGGCGCAAGAATTTTTTTTATTGTTTTTCTTATTATTGGATCCATTTTAAAATTGTTAAAAGCATAGACCTGGATGAAATTGAACCGAATCGATGTTTGTTTGTTGTTGTTTTTTTACAAAAAGTAATGTTTATCAAAGTTTTATTTACGCAAATCGAGGTTGTTTGTACAGAGTCAATCATTTTTAATCAAATCAACGCCTTTTACCCGAAACAATGCTATTTTAACACAAATTAAAAATGTTTAAACCCGGATGAATGAGTTAATATATAATGCCATTTTCAACATATGTCAAGTAAGCAAACTTATATATGGCATATCCAGTTTTATTGGTGGAGGAAGACCTCAGAATGAATCTGTTTTCGGACCGACGGGGACTCGAAACCAAGAACCCACGAATGAAGGTTGTAGTATACGGATCGTATTGATAGACACCCAATAATGTGTGATAATATTGTGACTAGATTACCAGTCATCTAGCAAAACGTTCACTTAGTTATGGTTGTCATTTACATTCGATTGTTTTAAGTTTACCAATACAAACTTGCCAGATCCTTCTTCATACAAATGCCGACTCTAGTTAATTGGATTAATTACTTGTTCACATCGTAGTTAATTGTCATGTAAACTTCCAAACGTGCAGTATTGACATAAAGGTAGAATTCACTTGAGTATTGGTCGCTCGTGCCTTCTTGTTTACAAATACTTCTAAAAAGTCAACATACTATATTAGAATAGGCTTGACTCCGTTAGCTGAGTAACTATTTTCAGGTACGCGTATCCAGTGTTGTTGAGTGCAATAATATTGCTTATGCAATCCTGAAATATTTCCCGTCCAGTCATTTATTTTGATATAGACCTCTCTCAAATTGTATGCATACCAGAGATACCAATCTCAGAACGAGGATAAGCAGACACAGATGTAAACATCACCTGAGGAGTAATGGCTACTTCGACTGAGGCTAGCTCATCTTCAAATAAAAAGGATCTAATTTTCATTGTTGTGTGTCATATTGCAATTCAGGTTCTAGATATGATGCAACGTTACAATAACATTTTTCATCACATTCCTAGAGAACCAGAATTGAAAAATATGGATTTATAAAATAAGAAGAGATGAGGGCCCTCTATTCAGGGTAAGTATTTTCTCTTCATTGTAAATGAATTGATATTAAATGCATTATGCAAAGCATTTATATAAGCATTTATTAAATATGTATTACACAATAATATACAAAAAGCGAGAATGCAACTGTAATTTGGTAATAAATTACAATCATTTAATATTCTGTTTTATCTGTTACCGTAGTTAGTATAATTAGAACATAGCCATGTTCCATATTTTTCAAACACTGAACATTTTAGCATAAACTAGGTAAGAATATGAATTATATTTCATCTGTAGATATCAAGTTCAACTGTGGTTTGTTCTTCAAGTTGGTCAACGGCCAGAAAAAGAATAAAAAAGGTACCATTCCTTCTGTCTTTGACTGGAAAAAAATAAACACACCAAGGAGGGCTTTGAAAAGAGAAAATATTTCGCCAAAGAAAAGGGAAAATGACAACATGTAAGTTAAAATAAGTTTATTGATCAAATGTTCATATAAATATATTGTATAATTATAGAATAAAACTGATAAAAAAGAACATTATACATTATAAGAATTTCATAACACATAAGTAATTGAAGTAGTAAAATGTATTACATTGATGAAGTTAAACTTATTAATTCATACTACTTCCATTCTAGGGTTCAAAATGAAGACACAGATGAGCAACAAAAGACAGTAACCCACATCATGAGGAGATCAACACTAACTCAGAAGCTTTAAAATATAAAGAGGACATGCCTTAATTACGTAATGAACTAAAAGAACAAACTGCTATGCTTGAATAATTTAAAAAAAAAACAAACTTAAATTAGAAAGGTTTGGAGTAAACATATTTAGTACAGATGACTCAATTGTTTAATTTCCCACTGGTTTTCCTACCTATATACTTTTTGTAACATTTTTCAATGTATATTCATGAATAACTCAGTGCACAAACTATTACCATGGTAGTGAAACATTGAATCTTGCTGGAAGGAAAAGAATAGATGTTTTTTTCAAGTTTTCATGTCGTTGAAGAGTAAGCTTAATGAAACAGGATTTGAGTATAAAATTTTAATTGTTCATTTTCGACTGTAAGTCGAAAAATAATCACATGGGTTAATTGTCTGTATATTGTTCTTGGTAAAAAAACCAGGCGTTCAAAAACCACTGTCATTAAATGTATGCAGAATGTCTTAAACACTATATCCTAGAACAAGGGTCATTCTAGACTGCACAGAAATGAGAACACAACATCTTCTCGGGTTTTAAATTCTCAAATGTATTGACATTATGAAAGTACATGTTCATTCAAATGTATTTTAGGTATATCTCCACATGGACATGTTATTTTATTTTTTTCATTGTATACAGAATGTATGTCTGATGTTGAAATAACAAAACGTTCCGCCACTTAGCTGTGTTGACACTAGTTTCATTATTTACAGATGATAACACTGCCTGAAATAAATAAAATGTATAAAATAATTAGAAAAAAAGTAGATTAAACTGTATAATGATGTCTACAATTTTTATGTACTGTATTTCATTATGTAAACGATATAGTTAATTGCACATACAGCATGCTTAGAAATTAATAAAATTACTGATATGGAATTTCATTATTTCTTTCTTTGACTTGTGGCATTTTCCAGAACGAACACAATTTAACTGTAAAATAGAAAAAAGTTCATTTATTTCAAATAATATGGTAACTAAATAATACATACAATGTACTTTGTATCAGAGTAACCCGATTCCTCACTAGAATACACATCCCATTAATCCCAAAATAATTAGCTTACTGACCCAGTGTTGACTATAGTTTTGGGTAATGTTTATTGCAGTAATAAAACCACCATGAGCAAGATAAATAAACAATACTCTAAAGATATATGAATGAAAGATGAAATAAGGATGAACTTACTGGTCAGTGTGTTTAGCAAGATATTGATATATGTTAACTGTAAAATGAAAACACTAACCTTGTTACTCACGAATGTATCCATCACTGTAATGTTTAAAACCTTTGTTTATTGACTTCTCTCCAGATGATGATTTGTTGCTAGTATGTTGTTCTCAACAAACAAAAATGTTAAATCTGGAATCAAACTGATATCTCGTTCACTGTAAGAAGCCGTGTTATCTCTACGGACGCGAGTAACTAGAACAGCAGGTGTCTGCTTATCCTCGTTCTGGATATCTCATACATATTCATGAAGTAATATTAAGAAGGGTCTATTGAAAGATCGATTGGTTTGTTTAACTGTTTTTACTCAATGTCTGTTTTTTAAATGCTTAAATGGAGAATGCACTTCTCACAGTATTATTTTTTACGATTTTGATTATATTTGTCTTTCAATATGCGAATGCATCAAACACTGGCAACGTGCGTGTCGTGTCTTAACCGCTGAAACGAACAATTTATCTTGTAGACATGAAACTATTGAAAATATTTACCATCTTCAAAACAAGCCAAGTGATTAATTGTTGAACAGCGCAATGGCCAATATCAATATCTCCAAGCACGCAGGTCCAGACGGAGAATGTTTATAAAGACATTAAGCTGGTTTCTAAAATCATGAATTTTCTAATTGGTTGCTTTAATATCTTAGAATTTCTTTCCTGGAAATTGTGACAAATATATCAATGTTAACTTCTGTTTTGAATACTGCATTTAATCAGGAAGGAATAATGGAAGTTTTATGAAAAGCATATATACAACCATGAAGATGAATAGGTTTAAACTTTTAAAATACCAAAAACCAACAGTCACAATAACTTCTAAATTCTATAGAAAACTCGTTTTGGAAGGAGATTCACTTCAAATATGAAGTTTAGAAATTCAATGATGAAACATTGGATAATAAAAAAAGTAATAAATTCCAGGGACACACATTTTCATTGTTTCATGTGTTTCATAAATGCATTATTAGAGATTGAATTAGCTTGATAGCATAATTTCATATTGGTCTTATAAAAGTCAATGTAAAAAAGTGTGACTTTTCGAACTGAGTGTAATGCTCTTTTCATTTATTATGTTATTGAACATTTTATACAACAAAAGCAATGAATATTTGTACCTGAGCTACTTCTAGTCGTTTTGTTTACAATTTCTATTATTGAGAGATGGTAACAAACCAGATGTGGTTGACCAATTAGCAATTTGGTTCAGTGTATACATACAATACATACATCTCCTTGCCAAGCTGTGAAATAGTGTGAACTTGACCGTTCTGTCTGCTGATAGTCATCGACTTGTATTTATTAACATGTTTTGATAATAAAATGGATATCGGGTCGAGTCTGGGATCTAACCCTCCACCTATGAAAGGCTTGCTTCATATGTTCTTATCAAACTAATGACCATTTCCAATACAATTTGATAAGAACATATCAAGTAAGTCATTCGTGACATAGGTGGAGGGTTCAAACTAATGACTCTTTACAATACTATTTGATAAGAACATATCAAGTAAGCCATTCATGACATAGGTTGAGGGTTGAAACTAATGACTCGTTCCAATACAATTTGATAAGAACATATCAAGTAAGCCATTCATAACATAGGTGGAGGGTTCAAACTAATGATTCTTTCCAATACAATTTGATAACAACATATCAAGTAAGCCATTCGTGACATAGGTGGAGGGTTTAAACTAATGACTCTTTCCAATACAATTTGATAGGAACATATCAAGTAAACCATTCGTGACATAGGTGGAGGGATCAAACTAATAACTATTTCCAATACAATTTGATAGGAACATATCAAGTAAGCCATTCGTGACATAGGTGGAGTGCTCATACTAATGACTCTTTCCATTACAATTTGATAGGAGCATATCAATTCAGCCATTCATGACATAGGTGGAGTGTTCATACTAATGACTCTTTCCATACAATTTGATAGGAACATATCAAGTAAGACATGCATGACATAGATGGAGTGTTCATACTAATGACTCTTTCCAATACAATCTGATAGGAACATATCAAGTAAGCCATTCATGACATAGGTGGAGTGTTCAAACTAATGACTTTTTCTAAAGAAATTTGATAAGAACATATCAAGTAAGCCATTCATGACATAGTTGGAGTGTTCATACTAATGACTCTTTCTTATACAATTTGATGAGAACATATCAAGTAAGCCATTCATGACATAGGTGGAGTGTTCATACTAATGGCTTTTTCCATTACAATTTGATCAGAACATATCAAGTAAGCCATTCGTGACATAGGTGGAGGGTCCATAATAATGACCTTTTCGATTACAATTTGATAAGAACATATCAAGTCAGCAATTCGTGACATAGGTGGAGGGTTCATACTAATGACCCTTTCCATTACAATTTGATAGGAACATATCAAGTAAGCCATTCATGTCATAGGTGGAGTGTTCATACTAATGACTCTTTCCAATACAATTTGATAGGGACATATCAAGTATGCCATTCATGACATAGGTGGAGTGTTCATACTAATGACTCTTTCCAATACAATTTGATAGGAACATATCAAGTAAGCCATTCATGACATAGGTGGAGTGTTCAAATTAATGACTCTTTCTAATAAAAGTTGATAAGAACATATCAAGTAAGCCATTCATGACATAGGTGGAGTGTTCTTACTAATGACTCTTTCTAATACAATTTGATAAGAACATATCAAGTAAACCATTCATGACATAGGTAGAGGGTTCAAACTAATGACTCTTTCCAATACAATTTGATTTGAACATACCAAGTAAGCCATTCATGACATAGGTAGAGGGTTCAAACTAATGACTCTTTCCAATACAATTTGATAGGAACATATCAAGTAAGCCATTCGTGACATAGGTGGAGTGTTCATACTAATGACTCGTTCCAATACACTTTGATTGGAACATATCAAGTAAGCCATTCATGACATAGGTGGAGTGTTCATACTAATGACTCTTTTTAATAAAATTTGATAAGAACATATCAAGTAAGCCGTTCATGACATAGGTTGAGGGTTGAAACTAATGACTCTTTCCAATACAATTTGATCAGAACATAACAAGTAAGCCATTCATGACATAAGTGGAGGGTTCATACTAATGATTCTTTCCAATACAATTTGATAAGAACATATCAAGTAAGCCATTCATGACATAGGTGGAGTGTTCCTACTAAAGACTCTTTCCAATACAATTTGATAAAAACATATCAAGTACGCCATTCGTGACATAGGTGGAGGGTTCAAACTAATGACTCTTTCCAATACAATTTGATAAGAACATATCAAGTAAGCCATTCATGACATAGGTGGAGGGTTCATACTAATGACTCTTTCCAATACAATTTGATAAGAACATATCAAGTACGCCATTCATGACATAGGTGGAGTGTTTAAACTAATGACTCTTTCCAATACAATTTGATAAGAACATATCAAGTAAGCCATTCATGACATAGGTTGAGGGTTCAAACTAATGACTCTTTCCAATACAATTTGATAAAAACATATCAAGTAAGCCATTCATGACATAGGTGGTAGGTTCAAACTAATGACTCTTTCCAATACAATTTGATAAGAACATATCAAGTAAGCCATTCATGACAAAGGTGGAGGGTTCAAACCAATGACTCTTTCCAGTACAATTTGATAAGAACATATCAAGTAAGCCATTCATGACAAAGGTGGAGTGTTCTTACTTCTTTTTCTAATAAAATTCGATAAAAACATATCCTGTAAGCCATTCATGACATAGGTGGAGGGTTCAAACTAATGACTCTTTCCAATACAATTTGATAAGAACATATCAAGTAAGCCATTCGTGACATAGGTGGAGGGTTCATAGTAATGACTCTTTCCAATACACTTTGATTGGAACATATCTAGTAAGCCAGTAATGATATAGGTGGAGGGTTCAAACTAATGACTCTTTCTAATACAATTTGATAAGAACATATCAAGTAACCCATTCATGACATAGGCTGAGTGTTCATACTAATGACTCTTTCTAATAAAATTTGATAAGAACATATCAAGTAAGCCATTCATGACATAGGTGGAGGGTTCAAACTAATGACTCTTTCCAATACAATTTGATAAGAACATATCAAGTAAGCCATTCATGACATAGGTGGAGGGTTCAAACTAATGACTCTTTCCAATACAATTTGATAAGAACATATCAAGTAGGCCATTCATGACATACGTGGAGTGTTCATACTAATGACTCTTTCTTATAAAATTTGACAAGAACAAATCAAGTAAGCCATTCATGATATAGTTGGAGTGTTCATACTAATGACTCTTTCTAATAAAATTTGATAAGAACATATCAAGTAAGCCATTCGTGACATAGGTTAAGGGTTCAAACTAATAACTCGTTCCAATACAATTTGATAAGAACATATCAAGTCAGTCATTCATGACATAGGTGGAGGGTTCAAACTAAGTTCTCTTTCCAATACAATTTGATAAGAACATAATTATCAAGTAAGCCATTCGTGACATAGGTGGAGGGTTCATACTAATGACTCTTTCCAATACAATTTGATTGGAACATATCAAGTAAGCCATTCATGACATAGGTGAATTGTTCAAACTAATGACTCTTTCTAATACAATTTGATAAGAACATATCAAGTAAGCCATTCATGACATAGGTTGAGGGTTCAAACTAATGACTCGTTCCAATACAATTTGATAAGAACATATCAAGTTAGCCATTCATGACATAGGTGGAGTGTTCATACTAATGACTCTTTCTAATACAATTTGATAAGAACATATCAAGTGAGCCATTCATGACATAAGTTGAGGGTCCAAACTAATGACTCGTTCCAATACAACTTGATAAGAATATATCAAGTAAGACATGCATGACATAGGTTGAGGGTTCAAACTAATGACTCTTTCCAATACAATTTGATAAGAACATATCAAGTAAGCCATTCATGACATAGGTGGAGGGTTCAAACTAATGATTCTTTCTAATAAAATTTGATAATAACATATCAAGTAAGCAATAGGTGACATAGGTGGAGGGTTCAAACAAATGACTCTTTCCAATACAATTTGATAAGAACATATCAAGTAAGCCATTCATGATATAGGTGGAGGGTTCAAACTAATCACTCTTTCTAATTAAATTTGATAAGAACATCTCAAGTAAACCATTCATGACAAAGGTGGAGTGTTCAAACTAATGACTCTTTCCATTACAATTTGATATGAACATATCAAGTAAGCCATTCATGACATAGGTAGAGTGTTTAAACTAATGACTCTTTCCAATACAATTTGATAAGAACATATCAAGAAAGCCATTCATGACATAGGTGGAGGGTTCAAACTAATGACTCTTTCCAATACAGTTCGATAAAAACATATCAAGTAACCCATTCATGACATACGTGGAGTGTTTATACTAATGACTCTTTCAAATACAATTAGATAAGAACATATCAAGTAACCCATTCATGACATACGTGGAGTGTTCATACTAATGACTCGTTCCAATACAATTTGATAGGAACATATCAAGTAAGCCATTCGTGACATAGGTAGAGGGTTCATACTAATTACTCTTTCCAATACAATTTGATAAGAACATATCAAATAAGCCATTCATGACATAGGTGGAGGGTTCATACTAATGACTCTTTCCAATACAATTTGATAAAAATATATCAAGTAAGCCATTCATGACATAGGTGGAGGGTTCAAAGTAATGACTTTTTCCAATACAATTCGATAAGAACATATCAAGTAAGCCATTCATGACATAGATGTAGAGTTCAAACTAATGACTCTTTCTAATAAAATTTGATAAGATCATATCAAGTCAGCCATTCATGGCATAGATGGAGTGGTCTTACTAATGACACTTTCCAATAAAATTTGATCAGAACATATCAAGTAAGCCATTCATGACATAGGTGGAGGGTTCATACTAATGACACTTTCCGTTACAATTTTATAGGAACATATCAAGTCAGCCATTCACGACATGGGTGGAGGGTTCATACTAATGACTCTTTGCAATACAAGTTGATAAGAACATATCAAGAAAGCCATTCGGGACATAGGCGGAGGGTTCAAACTAATGACTCTTTCCAATACAGTTCGATAAGAACATATCAAGAAAGCCATTCATGACATAGGTGGAGGGTTCAAACTAATGACTCTTTCCAATACAGTTCGATAGGAACATATCAAGTAAGCCATTCGTGATATAGGTGGAGGGTTCAAACTGATGACTCTTTCCAATACAATTTGATAGGAACATATCAAGTAAGCCATTCATCACATAGGTGGAGTGTTCAAACTAATGACTCTTTTCAAGACACTTTGATTGGAACATATCAAGTAAGCCTTTCGTGATAAAGGTGGAGAGTTCAATCTAATGACTCTTTCCATTACAATTTGATAAGAACATATCAAGTCAGCCATTCGTGACATGGGTGGAGGGTTCATACTAATGACCCTTTCCATTACAATTTGATAGGAACATATCAAGTAAGCAATTCGATATCAAGTCAGCCATTCATGACATAGGTGGAGGGTTCATACTAATGACCCTTTCCATTACAATTTGATAGGAACATATCAAGTCAGCCATTCATGACATAGGTGGAGTGTTCATACTAATGACTTTTTCTAATACAATTTGATAGGAACATATCAAGTAAGCAATTCATGACATAGGGGGAGTGTTGAAACTAATGACTCTTTCCAATAAAATTTGATAAGAACATATCAAGTAAACCATTCGTGACATAATTGGAGTGTTCTTACTAATGACTCTTTCTAATAAAATTTGATAAGAACATATCAAGTAAACCATTCATGACATAGGTGGAGGGTTCAAAGTAATGACTCGTTCCAATACAATTTGATAGGAACATATCAAGTAAGCCATTCGTGACATAGGTAGAGGGTTCATACTAATTACTCTTTCCAATACAATTTGATAGGAACATATCAAGTAAGCCATTCGTGACATAGATGGAGGGTTCATACTAATGACTCATTCCATTACAATTTGATAGGAACATATCAAGTTAGCCATTCATGACATAGGTGGAGTGTTCATACTAATGACTCTTTCCAATACAATTTGATAAGAACATATCAAGTAAGCCATTCATGACATAGGTGTAGTGCTCATACTAATGACTCTTTCCAATACAATTTGATAAAAACATATCAAGTAAGCCATTCATGACATAGATGTAGTGGTCATACTAATGACACTTTCCAATACAATTTGATAGGAACATATCAAGTAAGCCATTCATGACATAGGTGGAGTGTTCATACTAATGACTCTTTCCAATACAATTTGATAAGAACATATCAAGTAAACCATTCATGACATAGGTGGAGTGTTCAAACTAATGACTCTTTCTAATAAAATTTGATAAGAACATATCAAGTAAGCCATTCATGACATAGGTTGAGTGTTCATACTAATGACTCTTTCTAATTAAATTTGATAAGAACATATCAAGTAAGCCATTCATGACATAGGTTGAGGGTTGAAACTAATGACTCGTTCCAATACAATTTGATAAGAACATATCAAGTAAGCCATTCTTGACATAGGTGGGGGTTCATACTTATGACTCTTTCCAATACAATTTGATAAGAACATATCAAGTAAGCCATTCTTGACATAGGTGGGGGTTCATACTTATGACTCTTTCCAATACAATTTGATAAAAACATATCAAGTAAGCCATTCATGACAAAGTTGGAGTGTTCAAACTAATGACTCTTTCCATTACAATTTGATAAAAACATATCAAGTAAGCCATTCATGGCATAGGTGGAGGGTTCAAACTAATGACTCTTTCCAATACAATTTGATAAGAACATATCAAGTAAGCCATTCATGACTTAGGTGAAGGGTTCAAACTAATGACTCTTTCCAATACAATTCGATAAGAACATATCAAGTAAGCCATTCATGACATAGTGGGAGAGTTCAAACTAATGACTCTTTCCAATACAGTTTGATAAAAACATATCAAATAAACCATTCATGTCATAGGTGGAGGGTTCAAACTAATGGCTCTTTCCAATACAATTTGATAAGAACATATCAAGAAAGCCATTCGGGACATAGGCGGAGGGTTCAAACTAATGACTCTTTCCAATACAATTTGATAAGAACATATCAAGTAAACCATTCATGACATAGGTGGAGGGTTCAAACTAATGACTCTTTCCAATACAATTCGATAAGAACATATCAAGTAAGCCTTTCATGACATAGGTGGAGGGTTCAAACTTATGACTCTTTCCAATACAGTTTGATAAGAACATATCAAGTAAGCCTTTCATGACATAGGTGGAGGGTTCAAACTAATGACTCTGTCCAATACAGTTTGATAAGAACATATCAAGTAAGCCATTCATGACATAGGTGGAGGGTTTAAACTAATGACTCTTTGCAATACAGTTTGATAAGAACATATCAAGTAAGCCATTCATGACATAGGTGGAGGGTTCAAACTAATGACGCTTTCCAATACAATTTGATAAAAACATATTAAGTAAGCCATTCATGACTTAGGTGAAGGGTTCAAACTAATGACTCTTTCCAATACAATTCGATAAGAACATATCAAGTAAGCCATTCATGACATAGGTGGAGGGTTCAAACTAATGACTCTTTCAAATACGCAGATTGGCCCGATTATCTCAGTTGGTTACGCGTCTGACTATCAATCAAAGCATCGTGAGTTGGAATCCCCACTCCGTCAAGGTCTCCGTGATGATTGATATACAACATTGCGTATCATTATTTAGAATTGATCAAAAATAAAATCAGCCACTGTAAGGTTACTAGTATCTGTTTTATATATACACATACTGGTAACCTTAAAGTGGCTGGTGTCAATTGTGATAACTCTAATGTAAATTTGTAATCAGATTCTACGAAATGTTGGTAGTTCAGTGCACACTAGGCTAACTAGCATGTCTATAAATGATTATGGGACCATAACTCAGACAAGTTAATCATCCAACTTCATCAGTTCGAGAACTTGTTCAGAAATCAGAAATACTTAGCAAGTTTTGTTAAGATCAAATGACAAATGCGGTTGCCAGGACATACATTATGTAAAAAAAATGCGTTTTCTATATTATTCAATTTATCATAATTAGGACATTTATGATTAGATTTGGCCAATTAAAAGCCAGTCTAAGTTAACATGTTTATTATCTATACTATGTAAGTTTGACCAAGGTCCAATGATATTTGACTATTTATGATTTGGTAGTCAGACATAAATTATACGAAATGACGAAATTCAAGATATTTTCCTCCAAGATCTTACGGATAACTGAACTACTCAGTGATCTAATTTTGTGTCATGCGGTTTTGTCATTGGTTTTGTAAAGATCAAATGATCAAATGATAATTACAGGTACAGAGAGCACACATGGTCAAATTGTGCATTTGTAATGTGATTTGGGCAGCTGAGGAACACGTCCGAATTCTTAAAGTTATACTTTATTGAGTATGTTTGATAAAGATCAAATGAAAAATGCATATGCTGGAATGCGCACAACTTAAACGTTCAATGAGTGCACTTTTATCGACCAAATACTCCGGACCAAAAGAGAGCGTCGGCAGCGTCAATCATGAGCGAATATATGTTATGGAAAGCACATAGCGCACAGACTTGACAAAGCTTGGAACAAAACTAGAAGCTTTTTCAGAAGAAATCTTATATACAAATGCACCAATGAAGTTAAAGAGACAATAACAACTTACCCGCATGTAACCAATACAGGAATTTGCCTCTACAGCTAGAAATCTACCCCTAACAGGGCATGAAAACATTATTTTAAAAGAGGTTACTTTTCTCTTTGTCAACAACTAAACTCACATGTTAGAGGATCTCTTGGATTGTCCTTAGTGATGGGCTTATCTATGCACATTATTCATGTTGTTTATTATAGTTATTCTATATGCAAAATATTTTACCCTCTATTATTTTTCTTCTAATACAGTCTGTTACTAAAACTAGGTTTCCTTTTATCACTTTTCAAGCCAAATGAACTAATAAGCAACATGTTTGATTATAATAGACTTTTCAATTTCACAATCGATAATCGAATCGGATGAGTATCTTCGATTAGTTATCGATTTATTTTGATTAATCGTTACATCACTAATGATCGTTATTTTACTGCTGATAATTATTTTGAAATTCTTTATCTAATTAAACAATAAATCTTTAATTCTTGTTATTTTAAGAATGACAACCATGTAAATCGTTTCATTCACTATATAAACGTGAGAGCCATTGACGGTTATATAAACCACTGCTGCGTTCAGAACCGTTAAACAGCAAACACGTGTAATGCCTGGTTCACTAAAATCAACGCGTACTGTGTGCTTATATGAGGTTGAGCCATATCCAGAGAAACATGTTAGCTAACGTTATCAAACGTTTAATCGAACTGAACGCAGTCCTGAACATGTAGTAACACACATATTCAGAACATTATCAGAGTTGCGCCCCTTCTATAGTGTTACTCCATTTGCTTCAGGTCACGGTCGGTCAGCTGATGATGTGAGGTGTGGTTTATTTTTGCTCTGTTTTGAACTATTTCGGTAATGCCAGGTAACGTATAGCAACAAATATGATGTATAAAAATTCAATTTAACATTGTTTGTAAATGTGTCACAGAATTAATCTTTCTGTATTGATGAATACGCATAAATAGTATCGTTTGGATTAATGCACTTTCATTTCTTCTTCCAATAATGTACAGGGTCCACTCTGGGACATGCATCTGCCTTTAGCCTGGTTAGATAATGCGTAGATGGACATTTTTTATTATTATTTGGATATCTGATCTGCTATATCGGGATACGCAAAATTAAAAAAATATTTAAAAGTCGCCAAAGAGACGTGCAAGGGTGCAGGACGAAGCGTACCACTGTCTTTCTGTACCACTACCTTTACGTACCATTTCAGGACGAAGCGTACCACATAAAGATTATATAGTAGTAAATACCTGGTGGGACGCTCGATAATACGTTGTCAACTAGGTGTGAATAACAAGTATCATTTGCTCAAATCAGTCCTATATTAAAGCAAACTGACAAAAAGAAAGTAGTAATGGGTATTATCATGTTAATTAAATGAAAAAAATCCCGATTAATTGTAAAATAACTCCTTTAATTGGAACCCAATTAAGATCCTCAAATAGTTCCAACTTGCATCTTTACACATCTTGATCAATATAATAATAAACAAGCAAAAATTGTATAATATAAGATTATATTAATACATGGATATAAAAGAATTCACATCAGTGTATAGTGAATTACTTCAGATACACTAAGGACGTACATGAATTTACAAACAAGTACTCGAAGGTATGCACTTTTTTATTATAATATCATAAGTGCAATTTAAATACTTTAATTAATATATTATTTTACCAAATAATACAATATAAAAATTATACTATAACACTGGAATAAATAAAAAAAAAAAAACAATAAAAGATGTAGTTAAATCAGAGACGTATTATAATTCATAAATATTATTTATTGGTTTAATGCATAAATATTATTTACATATGACATTTATTGGTGTCTAGAGATAAAAAAAATAAATAACTAAAAATATATATATGTATATATATATAAACTACAAACAATACATTAATATTATTAAATTTTCCCTATATATCTGTATGTGGTACGCTTCGTCCTAGAAACTGGTACGCTTCGTCCTGGTACGGTAAGGCAGTGGTACGCTTCGTCCGACATTCGACGTGCAATATGTCGCATAATCCACCTGTCCAGAGGACGGGATTTATCTGTGACTTTGATTTTCATCTCTGCAGCGATACTTTGCTATAAAATCGTTTTGCACCTACAAATCTTGTTTTATGACTACTGTGCAGTAGTGCAACATATTGCACGTCTCTAAGGAGCCTTTTGATGTTTTATTTTTGTGACTCCCTAGAGTTAAGACAGCAGATCAGATATCCAATTAATAAAAAAGCTGTCCATCCATTCCTTATCATATCAGGCTAATTGTGCAGGAGCTTAAAATAGTAGATTTGACTGACAGGCCAGGACCTTCCAGTAAAAGTTAAAAAGGTCAGAGATGTGCATTTTAGAACTGCTAGGTTCCATTAGCCTAAGGACCTTTGAAAAGATATGGGCTTGATGTATTGCATTAGGACAAAGAACACAGTATTACCTCCCATGTATATATGCTATCCCACCACCCCATCCCCTAATATTTATTTTGGACCCAAAAAAACGCCGCCTTTTTAAAATTATGCATGTTCCAATCATGATGGAAGCACCTGATTTTTCTGAGCACCCAGTTGCTCACCCAGCAGCAAGTTAAATTTGGGGTTACCGATTGTCTAACAGCGTGATGCCTGGCAAGGATAGCTTTCGGGAAGTAAATGTGTACACCATAAAGCTGTCTCATATGCCCATTGTGGATGTCACTATAATAAACATTTTACTTTAAAATTTTAACAATATTTTCGAATTTTGGCCCTTTACTTAGTAAACGTAACAATGACTGAATGAGACAAGCATTTCTTCCTGGCGAGTTGGGAAAAGTGATTTTTAAGTGCACTTGCCCTTTTGACGTTACCGTAATTATCAAACTCTGAGTTCACTTTTGATATTTTATGCTAAACAGATGTGTAGTAATGTTTGAAATCCTACCAACAAATTGTCCATGCGTGTCAACGTCAATATGGATGACGTTAGCTGCACTCGTCCTCTACAAACTGTATGACTGGTATACAAGATACACAGCATGGGTAGCCATTTATGACAAACTTCCTGGCAAAAGGGAAAAGCACTGGCTCTGGGGACAAGTACATGAGGTAAGATGTTGCTGTCGTTAGAATTTGATTCACGTTATCGAAAATACTTATATTGTGCATTGGGTCCAACATCAATTGCAACACATGACAGGCGATATAATTATGTCAAATCCAGTTTTGCTAGCGGAGGAAGACCTCCGAATGGATCTGAGTAGAAACAACATCCTTCCACATGTAACCACCAAATTTTCTCACATGAAATTTTTGGACCAAACTGGACTTGAATCGACTACCCTAGTGGTGAAAGGCAAATGGTCGTTAGACGGCTGTATGTAAGACTGTTCAGTCGTGGAAAACCTGTATTATGCTTGTATTGTGAAGAATGTGTACAACATTGTATTGGATTTCTTTATAAAAAGGTTTAACAATTGAATGTAATACTTAATTGTACAGTTATACCTGTGTTAGTGGTCACCTCTATTAAGCAACCACTTGTCTTAAACAGCGACATTTTCTATTTACTATTTCTATAAATTTAATTTTAATTAACCTATATTAAGCAGCCACCTGCCTTAAGAGGTCAGTTTTGCTCTTTCCCATGAGTGGCTGCTTAAGGAAGGATTGACTGTATATACATATTTCCTTAATTTATTAATTTGTAAACCCTTCCACGCTTTACAAACTGATACACTTTGGTTCTGATATAACCTGGTTTCCGGGAGCCAAAGGGCTGGACCATGATAGAGATGAAACCACGTTATAAAAATCACGGTCATGAAAAGTCCCACATGAGGAAAGATACGTCATCATCTGTGGAACTTTATGCAAACATCTTTCTTTCTGTTTATTTTAATATATAGTGTAATATTTTTTAAAATGGTTACTTACTTTGTTTCTATTCTGTTGTTATATTTTTTCTATCGTATATATGTAAACATCTTTCTTTCTGTTTCTTTCAATATATAGTGTAAATTTTTTAAAATGGTTACTTACTTTGTTTCTATTCTGTTGTAATATTTTTTCATTCGTATATATATATTGATAATTTGGACAAAAATACCTTTTTGTTTTGAAACAAAGACATTCCGTTCTGTGTCAGCCACCTTTATGCACACGTTGCTTCATATGATTGACACATGATTTCATAAAAAGAGAATATATATATATATATATATATATATAACCTTTATTAGCAATACTTGATCCCATTGAAGTGTAAACATTGGCTTCGGAGAAAAACATGGCAATTAATGTATGATGAACAAAACAGATGATATCATTGTTTGTTGGCATAAATTTATTGAAAGTAATGTTATGTATAACATGAAGTAGTTATCATTCTGGATAAATTAGGTGTAACTGATGCACAAATTAAGACATGGTCACTTTCTTAAAGAACATAACGAGCTCACAAAAGTTTTACGATTTAGTTTATATTTTTTAATCCATTTTGAATTATTAGAACTCGATTTTTTTCATAAATCTGGTTAAAAGTATTTATTTAAATTTGAGAGCCATAGAAAAAAAACGTGTTATATCGAGTTTCTCGTTATAACAGCCTGCGCTAAAGTGGAACCGAAGTGTATTTATATATTTCAGTTTGAGTGATAAGAGCTTTTGTAAATCTTGCTGGAGTACTTTTCCTTTGCAGAAACAGAACTACATGTACATAATATAGAACTTTGTATTTTTTTTGGATAAATCATGGAGTTGAGTCTTTAATCATAATACCTGTAACATCTGACATGTTGCAAACACCAGATCCACTATTTTACTATGATCACCATATTTTGCTTAAAGACATTTATTTATCAAAGTTTTAAAGCCATCTTTTGCATAAAATGGATTTTTATAACCTCAACCCACCAACCCCCACACACATTTTTAGGGTGGCATATAGTAATCACAGCATGTCGTGCCTTACACATAGACTCCCACTTCAAAGGTCAAGGTCACACTTTGAGTTTGTTTGACAACACTTTGAGTCTGTTGAGGTTTCATGTCTGGCCTGTAACTTTGTCATGCATAGATAGATTACTTTGAGTTTGTTTGATGACAATTTCAGTCTGATTGAGATTTCATGTCTGGCCTGTAACTTTGTCACCTATGGATGAATTCCAAAAATACTTGGCTTAATTAATCAGCATGACATGCTGATGTGTTAGGCATAAGACCCACATGCGTACCTCAAAGGTCAAGGTCACACTTTGAGTTTGTTTGACAAAACTTTGAATCCGTGTGAGATTTTGTGTCCAACCTGTAACTTTGTCATACATTGATGGATTTTATAAATACTTGCTACAAATGATCAACATAATATGATAGCATGTCACACTAAACACCCAGACTCCCACTTCAAATGTCAAGGTCACAATTTAAATTTGTTTGACAACACTTTCAGTCTGAGATTTCGTGTCCTGTCTGTAACTTTGTCACCTATAG
Organism: Panopea generosa; assembly: GCA_029582155.1. Lineage (NCBI taxonomy): Eukaryota > Metazoa > Mollusca > Bivalvia > Adapedonta > Hiatellidae > Panopea > Panopea generosa. The sequence goes on along the minus strand of CM055910.1, from coordinate 33,939,194 downwards.
ATAATTTTCAAAAACACTTGGCTCAGTTGATCAACATGACAGTTAAGTGTTGTATGTAAGACCCAGAACCTTTCCTCAAAGGTCAAGGTCACAGTTTCAATTTGTTTGATATATTGTGTCTGGTCTGTAACTTTGTCTTTAATTTTCAATTGATCAAGATGACATGACAATGTGTCACACGTAAGACCTAGACCCATACCTCAAAGGTCAAGGCCACACTTTGAGTTTGTATGACAACACTTTCATCCTGTAACTTTATCATACATGGATGAATTTCAACACTTGGCTCAATTTATAAGTTGATCAACATGACATGACAACGTGTCACGTTTAGGCCCAGAACCTTACCTAAAGGTAACACTTTCAGTTTGTTTGATATTTTATGTCTGTTTTGTAGCTTTGTCTTACATGGAGGGATTTTAAAATAGAAAGACTCAAGTGATCAGCATGTCACGATGATGTGTCACCTGCATTTACCTGTAGAAATACCCAGACGGTTACATCAGATGTCAAGGTCAATGTTTCACAAAGGTCAAGGTCACACTTTAATGTAAAAATAACACGATATTGCAGCAGTCCATTACTCTTGATATTCATGGATACATTGCTACCTATTGTAACATATATTGTTATTTTCACAGACCATTTGGGAGGCATGTGACACATACCAGTGAGATTTCTTGATCTTTGGAGCTCTGCTGAAAAAAAATATTGCAATAATCTACAATTACAAATTATTTATTATTTTTCTTCTGAATTTAAATTATTAATTCATTACGGGTTAAAAACAACAAATTAACGAAGTATTTATTTTTTTTAACAAAGAAAATAGTGTACTGATTTTAACAACAAAACATCTTAGAATTTAAAATTATCACACAAAAAATAATTGTAAGCATAAAAAATTTTTTTTGAAATTTAAATAAGAAAAATATTCCACCCAAAGTTACAATCAAACCCTTTTTTATTGATACCAAAATCACAAAAATATGTTAGTTGGATCAGGAGGAGTTGTGTTTCCAATATTCAGAAAAGACCAAATGTGCCCACTCGAAATTAGACAAGCACCTGTAGTAACACATCTCTGTTTATATGTCTCTGCATGTGGTACCTGTGTAAGTTCATATCTCATGAATGTTCAATAAGTAAAACTCAATAAGAACTTTTAAGAGTGATAGCTAGGAACATATTCCTATATGTCGTTGCAGCATCCAGGTATTGGTGAAGATGGGGTTTTGTACCAGTTGTCCTGGACCAATTTGTTTCCTCGTTTCCATACTGTCTGGTTTGCTCATTTCCGATGTATTATTATTTGTCACCATCCAGCGCCTGTAAAGCAATTGCTCACATCTCCTGGTAAGATTCACTTGCAGTGGACCCAAGTTGTGTTGCAGTTTCACCATTCCTTTAAATTACCATCTCCCACTTGCCAGCAGTAGCATAGATTTTTTACTAATATAACACTTTACTCCATAGATACACGTTCACAGAAGGCCTTTGAAAACAGTGCAGGAAGAGTTCAGATTGCTCGTAACAACAATCTGAACACTTCCTGCACTGTTTTCCACTCTGTCTGTTAATATAAACATAATTCACTCAATAATTCAAAAGCCTTCTATATTAGGTGTCCAAAGGCATCTATATTAGATGTGTCCAAATGCGTATATATGAAGTAAAGGGATAAACAAAGGACACTATTTTGCTACTTACCAATTTAAAATTCATGTGTTTTTGAGGTGCCAGATCTTCTGGCCTCTCTTTAAAAGCATCAATAAAATCATCTCATTTCATATGCACTAACTGCTCAAGAGAAAGTAGCCCTTGATTTTAGGTTCGCCGGGATGAGTCCAGGGAGAGCTATTGCCATGGCCCTGGCGGCCGCAGCGTCGTCTGAAGACACCCAGGTTAAACTTTTGCGTTTAAGTTTAAGATATCTATGCAACCACTCATTGGATGTGAATGAAACTTCGCATGTGTGTTCATCATCAATGGAACACACAGAGACAAGAACCATAACTCTGGATTGCATTTTGGCACAGTTATGGCCCTTTTTGGACTTAGACACCCAGAGGCGAGCTTTGTTGTCTTCTAACAACTCTTTGTTTATGTATCTGTGGGATAAAAGTAACTTTTCAATGTACAAAAAATAAAGTCATGACGTGATAACATATTTGAAACTTTTCTTTTGATATCTGATGTCTGCAAACGATTGCTATTTACTACGAAGGCTGAAACGTAGGAGTGTCCATACTTATTAGCATTTCACTCAACAATGAAAATAGTCCTTTGTAGGAGTGTCCATACTAATTAGCATATCGAAAATGAAAATAGTCCCTGAAGCAAATGTAATATTACCGGCTTTCTTTATGTCGTCTTCAATCATGGTTGATTTAAAATTGATGTTAGATTTAGAAATGTTAAACATTATTGCAGAAAAGTTCTATATGTTCTAATATGCTATATTAATAGGCTATATGTCGTGTAGATTCAGATCAGTCTATTTAAAGTTATTATATCGCCAAGTTACGCATACACATGTTGATAAAGGGTGTCTTGAATTTTAATCGTAGTGTTTTATTGATACCATTTTACAAATAAACAAATTGATGCAATCATAAAGGATTTTCTGAGCATCTTATTTTAATAAATACAGGATAAAATCACCACTTAAAACAGTTTATTTTGTAAACAAATCGTAGAATTTGTTTGAAGCAAAAAAAATATGGGAGGTCACTTACCTTTAGAAACCCAGTCTAAAAGTCGGCGCCTTCAAAAATCGGATCCTAAAAGTCAGCGCATAGGTTACTGCTGTCCCGTTTATTAGGGATATTTTAAGACTTTATTATTAAAGTCTACTTTTACAAATTTTATTTTATTTCGAAATACACAGATACCTAATGAAAATATTCTTCATTACAGAATCAAACATTAAATCATTAACTTATCAATTGTATAAACTTTGAAATATGAAAAGTTGTCTATTAAAAAAATCCTTTTTTTATACTCTTTGTTTATGGCAACATTTTTTTAATATAGAATAGAAAAAACATATTCTTGAAATGCGCTATTTATGCATCGTTGGATACCCCCAGGTTTCAGTTTTATACATCATGATGGATGGAGAATATCGCAGTTGATACTCTGGGGTATATGACATTGCATTAATGAACACAGGATGGCATACCCATAGTAAAATTTACTATGTTATTTTTATTTAAATTAGCATGAGAATTGCTTCATAATGGTCAATACCAGTATGACTCCTGTGGTGAGAGTATTACTATCAATCCTTGGTACATGAGTTTGAATCCCCATCCGACCGCAGTATTCATGATGATTGATATATGACATTACATCTTATTGTGACGCCTCTCACCACTGATTTAAGTGGGAACGTTATCCGTTACCTGCTGAGATGGGTGTGTCACTAGATGGCATAGCAATGACTCTAAATATTCAAACAAACAAACAAATGGGACCTCTGGGGACCTTGAGTCCTTTGATTTTACAAGTGAGGGAATTTTTTTTCACAAATTGGAAATATATCTTTTATTTAAGGGGATAAAAACACTGGAAATGAAATATTATTATAATATCTGATAATTGATGGAAAAAACATGATCTTAATATTGTTACACTGTATTTACCAGTTTGTTAAAAAAAAAAATGTCAAAATATCCCCTTAATCGCTCTGTTTTTTCCCAATCTCGAATTAACAATTTGCTGGAAAAAAACCTGAGTAATGTTGTAATCTTCTTTCATTTAACACATGTATGTGGTGGAGGGTGTGTGTTCAATCTACACTGTTCAGTGTTGTTGTTGTTTTTCACCTTTTTTTGGGAAGATGACATTTACCCTTTGAACTGGGAATTTTAGCAGCATTTTCATTAAAATTGGGAAAACTTTTGAGTTGAACATGTTTGTTTAACTTCATAAAAACATCTACAGTTGCTTAATTAATTGACCTTTTAATTGAAGAAGCAATCTCATACTCAATTCAGAATGGGAAAAGAAAATGTTTATTTTGTCAAGGAATTATTGCAAGTTTCACTACAATAATTGAAACTTTCAGTTAGGAATTTTTACCACTCAGTTAGGAAAAAAAGATACTATTTGCCTTTGGGAATATGACCAAATAATGACTATAAAAAGGTCGCTGCTGTCATATATATAACAGAGAATTGGTGGAGGATGTGGGTTCTATCCCACTGTCATACATGTATCAGAGACCTGGTGGAGGTTGTGGATTCTATCCCCACTGTCGTACATGTATCAGAAACTTCGTGGAGGGTGAGGGTTCTATCCCACTGTCTTACATGTATCAGAGACTTGGTGGAGGTTGTGGATTCTATCCCCACTGTCATACATGTATCAGAGACTTTGTAGAGGGTGTGGGTTCTATCCCCACTGTCATACATGTATCAGAGACTTGGTGGAGGGTGTGGGTTCTATCCCCACTGTCATACATGTATCAGAGACTTGGTGGAGGGTGTGGGTACTATCCCCACTGTCATACATGTATCAGAGACTTGGTGGAGGGTGTGGGTTCTATCCCCACTGTCATACATGTATCAGAGACTTGGTGGAGGGTGTGGGTTCTATCCCCACTGTCATACATGTATCAGAGACTTGGTGGAGGGTGTGGGTACTATCCCAACTGTCATATATGTATCAGAGACTTGGTGGAGGGTGTGGGTACTATCCCCACTGTCATACATGTATCAGAGACTTGGTGGAGGGTGTTGGTTCTATCCCCACTGTCATATATGTATCAGAGATTTGGTGGAGGGTACAGGTTCAATCCCCACTGCCATACATGTATCAGAGACCTGGTGGAGGGTGTGAGTTCTATCCTCATTGCCATACATGTATCAGAGACCTGTTGGAGGGTGTGGATTCTATCCCCATTTTCATACATGTATCAGAAACCTGGTGGAGGGTGGGGGTACTATCCCAACTGTCATATATGTATCAGAGACTTGGTGGAGGGTGTGGGTACTATCCCCATTGCCATACATGTATCAGAGACTTGATGGAGGGTGTGGGTACTATCCCAACTGTCATATATGTATCAGAGACTTGGTGGAGGGTGTGGGATCTATCCCCAGTCATACATGTATCAGAGACCTGGTGGAGGGTGGAGGGTTCAATCACCCCCACTGTCATACATGTATCAGAGACCTGGTGGAGGGTGTGGGTTCTATCCCCACTGTCATACATGTATCAGAGACCTGGTGGAGGGTGTGGGATCTATCCCCAGTCATACACGTATCAGAGACCTGGTGGAGGATGGAGAGTTCAGTCACCCCCACTGTCATACATGTATCAGAGACCTGGTGGAGGGTGGAGGGTTCAGTCACCCCCACTGTCAAACATGTATCAGAGACTTGGTGGAGGGTGGAGGGTTCAATCACCCCCACTGTCAAACATGTATCAGAGACTTGGTATGTTGTATTTAATAAAGTTGCTTCCATGTTTGGCCATGCCAAGTTAGCTCAGTCATTAAGGAGTCTGTCTGACTATCAATCCAGGGGACACAAGTTTGAATCCCCGCCAGGCCACAGCATCCTTGAAGATTGGTATATGACATTGCGTCTCATTGTCATTTGTTTCCACTGCTGAATCAAGTTTGAATCCCTGCCCGGCAACAGTCTGTGGTGATTGATATAAGACATTGTGTCTCATTATCATTCATCTCTTACCCCTAATTCAAGTGGGAAAGTTATCAGTTACTTGCAAAGATGCGTGTGCTCAAGTACTGGTTAACCTTCCAGGATCCCAGAAAACAGTTGATGGGTAAACTAATCATCTGTTAGCTCTCGATGGCATAAAAATTAGGCTATTTATTCAAACAAACATATAATTGCAAAAAAAAAAAAATTTAAAATTAAAATTTTAACAATATTGTTAAATTCTGGCTCTGAACCTTATTTCGTCACACTTTTGATGACGTTAAATATTTAGAAAAAACGATCCATGTTTGTAACACAGCATCAGGAGGTAAGAGTTAACCATCATTTGTGCAGTGGGTACAGTGTTGGCCACTATAGTCTGAAAGTCTTAAGTTCAATCCCAGGCTTGACCCTACGGTTTCTGAAGTTACCAACACTCAGTACTGATTCTAGACTGGGAATGGTAAGAGGGATCTATTAAACTCAGAGCTAACTTCACAATCAAAACTAAATACTGGTCAGCCTGATGTCAACATAATGTCACAACAGCTGACTGATGTCTTTATAATGTCACAACAGCTGACTGATGTCTGTATAACGTCACAACAGCTGACTGATGTCTGTATAATGTAACAATACATGTCACTTTGCTGTGTGTCTGTGGCTAGTACTGGTGTTTGCCACAGACATATTCCACTCTCTTAAACTGCTAAATGTGTATCTCATCACCATAAAATTGCCACTATTAAACTGAGTCTGAATGTATATGACCCCCCCCCCCCCCACTCACACACACACACACACTCATACTCCCTCACACTCCCTCAACTCCCCCTACCCCCACCCTGTAAATATTGAAAAACTTGCTGAAAATATTAATCAAACACCACAACAATCTCACCTCAGACATACGCTATTACACAGGTTGCATAATACTCGCAGTAATTTCACTGATGTATTAATAAGCTTTTTCTCTCATGAATGATTTTCCTCATTGTAAAAAAAACAACGCACTCATTCAATACGACTTTCCATTACAAATTTTGTCTTTTTAACTCTTCCATTAGATTGCTTTCAAACTTTGTGTGCACTTTCAGTGTCGATAAGCAGACGTGAACACGACTTCTTTCTTTTTGTGTTGTCAGGCTGCTGCATCTTTTTCTATATTCATAAGCATTGTCGTGTCAGAATTTGGACTTTCCAGCGAAATATTTTAATAGAAAATATAATATAAACACAGTACATCTATAAAATTTATTGTGTACATGTATATAAAAATTGGAAATACATGTAGGTGAGACCTTTTAAGAGTTGTTTTCTAAAATAACTTAAAGTGTTGAAAGTGGTCAGTGGCATACACATAGTTGACCCTAAATGTTGTGCAAGCCCAGTAAGGTATAGGGAGCTCTTTTATGCCTGCCAGAAAAAAAAAAATTTTTAAGATGCATTTATGGCATTTTGGGGGCATTTCATGGAGATATGATGAACAAAATAAAAAGTAAAACTTGCGAAGCCCCAGCATTGTGGCGTAAAGGCAGCTATGCCACTGTAGGCTTTATTATTAATTTTTGTTAAACTCATGTTAAAACACTTTCTCCATTCCAGTCATTAAATGTAAAGCCATACAATATAAGCGAGGCAGTGGTGTAGTGCATTATAAGGGTGTTGGCTGCTCGTGCCAAATGTCATGAGTTTTGTCAAAGAGTTAACCTGATGACTGTTCAAAATCAACACTTAGTACATGTACTGGCTCTGCCCAGGAAACGAAATCTGGAGAGATTTACAAAAGTTCTGAACTTGCTTTGTAACCAGTCAATCTAATTTAAATTTGTAAAAAAAATATTTTTTTATCAAATACTTAATAACTAGCTTATGATTAAATTTCCTGTTGATAAAACATGGGGTTACCTAACCTACACAATAGGTCAAGTATGGCATTAATATAGATCCATGTTTGTACAGCACCCAGGACCTGGTGAGGATGGAATTAAGTATACCCTTGAACTGTCCAATCAGAATCCACGAATTCGAAGGTTCTGGGTCGGTGGGTTTCGCTGTGTTGTTGCTGTGACTGATCCACAAACTGTCAAGCAGATTCTGAAATCACCCGGTAAATTACATGTATTTCTGTTTAAAATATTTATAGGTACAAGTACATGTATGTGGCATTGTACATGTACAGTTTATCATTTGTTGAATTTTTTAAAACCCGGACAGTAACGTGGTGAGAGGAGTGTTGGTTGCTCACAACAGAGGTTGTGGGTTCGATCCTCAGCTGATGCCTCTCATATGACAACACTACTGGTGACACGAGAGTTGTTCGTACAAGCTTTGAACTTTCTTCATAATCAAGCTAAAATAAATAAATATAATCTAAATGTAGAATGCACAAATATAAAGTAAATGTAGAATGCACAGTAATACATGTAGCTGAATACAAGTATATCACTTATACTCACATATGCAGTACCCATAGCACTGTCACAAAATTCATTGTAGCATTAATATAATCATTTGTATTCTTCTATAATTTTCTGTAGCTGGTGTCATAAACTTTGCAATAAAGCCTTAAAGATTCTGGAGTTTGTAAACCTTTTGATTATTTTGTACTATGCTGGATCAAGGACTAATATAGAAGGATTGGAAACTTGCATCTTTCTATGTTTATATTATTCATCTCTTACCGCTGATTCAAGTGGGAAAGTTATCCGTTACTTGCAGAGATGGGGTGTGCTAGTGTATTGGTTAACCTTTCAGGATCATAGGAAACGATTGTTAGGTTAACTAATCGCCTGTTAACCCTAAACGGCATAAAAAGGACGCTAAATATTCAATTGATTAATCATTGTTAAAATTACATGTGCCATTAAAATTGTATACATACAGTATGGTAATACTTTTTCTTTCATTCCAGCACTGATCGCACCAAAACCACGAGGTCCTGGTTCGTCCTATATAATAGGACTGGAGTGGCTCGGGGAAGGTTTACTTATAGCCAATGGTAGCAGGTGGGCCAGAAACCGAAGAATGTTGACACCTGCTTTTCATTTTGAGATACTTCAGCCATATGTCCATATTGCTAATCAGTGTACAGATTTGTTTCTGGTATGTATCGTAATAATTAAGTTCTTCTTATGTAAACTATGTATGCATAGTTTAATTGTTTGAATATTCAGTGTCATTTTTATATCATCGAGGGCTAACAGTCGATCAGTTAACCTTACCACTCTTTTCTGTGATCCTGGAGGAGTAACATTATGTATTCATACTTACCCATCTCCACAAATAACTGATAACTTTTCCACTTGAATCAGCGGTGAGAGACGATTGATGAAATTCTTATTACCGGTATGCTATTTTAAGAACACTTAATAGAGAGATGCAAGTTTCCTATCTTTCTATATAAGTCCTTGACTTTTTATCAAGCTCACATAGTACTTATTAGTTAGTGTAATAAATATACTAATTTATTTAAGCTCATTTGCAAAGAAAGCTCTTAGCTTATGTGACCGCTCTTGAGTCCACTTCCTGGTAAATCCAGTACTGATTGTTGTTTTATGAGAGGCATTGAGTTGAGCTGGGAATTGAACCCGCAACCTCTGGTGTGAGTGGCCAAACACTATCCATTACACTATCACCCTTGCTTAAACAGTATTTAACTACTTAATTGCTGCAGTGCTTAATTAGATCTTTTATATGTTTGGTTGCAAACAATATCTTGAGACTTCAAGCATGATTTGTCTAATTTGTAAGAACTTGTTTCACAATTGAAGTAAAATAAATTGCATTATTTGTCTCTTTTGTCTCGAATGAACCATTTAAAACCATGGAGAAGGCCATTTTGTTAATTTATTTTTATTTGAAGAATAAAGTGCAGCAGTTTGCAGACACCAAATCATCATTTGAGGTGATGCAGCATGTAGGTTTGTGTACACTAGATATCATCACCAGGTGTACTTTTTCTTACAACACAGATTGCCAAACTCAGGGGTATGTCACATTTAACTATATTTGTATATTTAAATATACACATCATTTTTATGCCATCGAGGGATAAAAGATGATCATTTAAACTAACCACTCTTTCCTGGGATCCCGAAAGGTTATCCAGTATACGAGCATACACATCTCTGCAAGTGACTAATAATTTTTCCACCTAAATCAGTGGGGAGAGATTAATGACAATGAGATGCAATGTCTTATATCACGTATCATGGATACTGTGGCCGGGGGTGGGGATTTGAACTGACAGACTCTGAATTGATAGTCAGATGCATTACAGACTGAGCTAACACAAGTAATCGTTGATACTGATTCGTTTAACTTGATTGCAGAGTAAGCTCAAAGCTTTAATGAATCACTCTTAAGTCAGTTTCGTGAGAAGGGCCAGCACACTATGTTGATTTTGAGAGGCCTTTGTGTTAGGCACACGATCAAACTCTCCATCTCATGAGTGAGTGTCAATCGCCATGACACCACCAGGCACCCATACCACTTCAAAAACTTAATGATTAAGTCAAACCTGTGTGAGCAGTCACCTCTATTAAGCAATTTCTTGTCTTAAGCAGCCACATTTGATAGTTTCCCTTTTCTATGCTTAAAGTGCAAATTAACCTGTATTAAGCAACAACCTGTGTTAAAATACCACTTTTGCTGTTTCCCTATGATTGGCTGCTTAAGACAGGTTTCGCTGTACATTAATATGATAAAAGCGTATTACCCTGCTTCAAACTGCACTGCAGAATGTTTTGTATGGAGTTTAAAATTGCTCGCATCACTTTGTTTATCTCATCTCACTTGCATTGTGTAAGTCAGTATTATAGGCACTGTTACACTGAAATATCCCGGCAGAGACAGTATGACAATACTCTACTCAGTCAAATTATCCTGATATTGGTCTGACCAGTGCTAAAACTATCTTTTAAATTATTGTTGAAACCCAAGGGAGGAAGCTTCTAGTAATAAGGATTTGATACAACCGCCAGCAAACTTCCTCTGTAATGTCTAGACAACCTCTGCAGTAGTGCAGTGCCAGAAATGGCCGGCTTACCACAGGCAGGTAATGTCTTGCTCGGGCGACCATAAGTTAAAAATAATCAAGTAGTTACTTGGGCGACTGCCAGAAAGTCTATGAATAATTATTACTATGACGAAAATCAGACCATATATTAACTACAAACTCCGTTATCTGCTCAATTTAGATCTGGTGCTTATTAAAGTATATAAAAAGCAACAAAGCACCTACTTATCATTTATGAATAAAATATGTTGTGCAATAAATGTTATATGTAATTTGATTTTATACATTTCAGAGACAAACATCCTTACGTACAGGCTGTCCACAGATTGTCTGAGTTGTGGATGCTGAGGTCCTTGTAAGTTTTGCCTTACCTTTGTCTTAAGATAAAAGAAGATAGTAATGATGTAGGGGTTTACTAAATGACAATTAACTCTGTCTTCTACTTAAACATATATATGTATTGTATTGTAGATTTTTTTTTAAATTGGTTTTAATGGCATTTTCAACACATCTCGGGTTATAAAATAATGGCATATCCAGTTTTATTGGTGAAGGAAGACCTCAGAATTAATCTGAGTAGAACCACCGTCTTTCTGCAAGTAACTGGCAATCTTTCTCACAAAGCTTAAGGGGGTGTTTTTTTAAGTATTTTCTTTTCATAGCGGGAATGTATACTCACATAAAAATGCATAATGACTGGTAGGTTGACCAGATTGTTTGTTTTTTTTAAAAAACAGGGTGCAGTGACACTCTGAGATTTTTTGAAAAAAGAAGTCGTCAAACGCTCATAAATACATGCATATGTTGAAATATTATAAAAGTCACTTTTTTAACACCAGTGATGTCTTATGGTAGTATATGCTGTTCCAACTTTTACTCTACTCATCTGCAACAAGAAATCACAACCACTATGAACCATTTTGAAAATATTTCAAAACCAAATGAAATAGGCCTTTTTTTAAGCGTAAGAATCATGTTACTGTGGAAAAAAGGGGGTGTAACTGCGTAGTGAGACATACATGAACATGTATGAGTTACCATCCTTGCACAGTAGCTTGCCTGTGAGAAAGTAAGCTGTAGATTCACTATAATATTTATATGTAATCTCAACATAATCTTGTACCGCCATTTCACTGTTTCAGAAACCCACTGTTATTTCTGGACTGGGTCTACTTCAATCTAACATCTGAAGGACGGGAGTTTTTAAGACTATGCAAGTTTGTTCATGATGTTACAGAGGAAATAATCCATGCAAGAAAGGAAACGCTGGTTAGTATGACTGCTACCTCCACTGGGTTGTTCTACCCGGTGGTGAATCCACGATACATAATGCCACACAAAACCCGCATTTCTAGGTTTATGGTATGGAATGGTACAATTTACAAAAATATGACTATCAATCCAGGGGTCGTGAGTTCGAATCCCCGCCTGGCAACAGTCTCCGTGATGATTGATATACGACATTGTGTCTCATTATCATTTGTCTCTCACTGCTGAATCAAGCTGGAAAGTTACCAGTTACTTGCAGAGATGGGGTGTGCTTGAGTACTGGTTAACCTTTCAAGATCCCAGGAAACAGTGGTTAGGTTAACTGATCATCTGTTAGCCCTCGATGGCATAAAATGACTAGAAATATTCAATCAAACCAAACCTATCAAAACAGGGATGTTTATGATAATGAAACTATTTCGTGAACTTGTTAAATTGAACCAAAAGCGTGATAACAGGTCCTACTGACCCACTTTAAAAAAAGTATCACTGTTACTAAAAATAGCAAATGTGGTTTCTGGAAAAACCGACTTGATTTAGATTTTTCATTTTTTTAGCTCAACTTTTGAAAAAAGGGAGATATGGAAGATATTACTCACCAAAGCATCAGACTGTCTATATTGTTTTTTTGTTTAAAATTTTTAGGCCTGCTCATATGTCCCGGTAACCACTACCAGCACATCAGTGAAACTTGGTGCGTGTGTTCACTACCTTAAAGGGGATTCAAGGGGTGAAGAACCCCATTCTGGTGCTAGGCAGAATTAAAGACTCTCTCATACCAAGGAATTATATAAAGAAGAAAAGGCAACTGATTGAGATTTTGTGAACGCTCGAGTATTCACGCAAAATCTCGCAATATCTCGTTTTTAATTATCTTTACTTCCATTCATCTCAGGAACACAAATCAAAGTTCTTACACTGCAGAATGAAATTGTCATCAAAACTATACCATACCTAGAAATTTGTGTTTAAAATTGTTGAAGAACTTGTGATTACAAAATGTGTTTACTGCAGCTAAAATAACGACAAATTACGATAAATTTTCTTTCAAACCTCAATTTTTTTAATTCAAGAGCATTTTGTGTGATCGGAAAGATTAAACATCTAAGATTACATACAACTTACAGTTTATGTACAAGAAATAAGTTGTGAATGATAAATTTGCAAATTTTGAATCCTTCGTGTGCTGTTGCATCAACATACAGTCAGAAGATGCAAGTTTCCTATCCTTCTATACAAGTCCTTGCTCATACTGAGAAAATTTGGTTACAGTTTTAGACATACTCATATCTCCATACCCTCTGCCCATAAATATGTATATTCATTACCATTAAAGGAACTCAAGGGGGACAAGGAGGATAATTCAGGATAACCTTTATGTATCGTTACTGGACATACATTTTCCATGGTTTGAAGCTTTGGAATATTTGTACACCAAATTACCAAGTATAGAAAAAAAACATAGACATTTGTACAAGGTGGGGAAAAATCTGTGGAAATTGATATACAAACCATTGAAATTTTTTCTAAACCTTGTAAAGTATCCAGCCATTTCATGTGTGCTTTTATAATCCTTGGAGTGTCCTCCGTGGCCGAGTGGTCTAAGGCGCCGCTTCAAGATCACTTACCTCTCATCGCTAAGGTCGTAGGTTTGAGTTCCGCTTGCTCCAAAAAACTTTATGTGAGAAAGTTTCCAGTAACTTGAAGAAGGATGGTGGTTCTACTCAGTCTGAACCAATCTGAGGTCTTTTTCCACCAGTAAAACTGGATATGTCATATATATCCTAAAATGTGTTGAAAATGGTGTTAAACCCCATTCAAAAAAAAAAAGAGAAGATAATCCTTGGAAAATTTACACCTGGGATTATAGGCAATTTGATCAAGTTTTATGTAGTCATACATCATGACAAATATCACAACTATCTCAGACTACTACCATTTTCATGTTAAGGTGCAAGCTCATATTTCAGAAAATAATATTTTTTTATGGTTTTTTTGTGTGTTTTTTATTGTTTAGTTTTTTTGTTTTTTGGGGGTGGGGGTGTTGTTTTTTTGTGGGTTTTTTTTGGTTCTTAAATAAAACATAATTGGTGTGGTCAGTATTGAGAAAAAAAATCAAAATCGTAGGAACAAGTGCCATAACCTGAATTCATATTTTATTAGAATTATATCCATTTTTATAACATGCCTCAGATTGATGTTGAGCTTCATTGATGTGGGGCCGGTTTCACTACTCGACTCGAGCTGAGATTCTCTCAATTTCACATGATTACTTGAACTCAATACACAGTAAATGAAAACAGGTAATTGAAGTCATAACTATTTTATTATCATTGGTAAAGGATAATATGTAAAATTATCAATGTAAATGAAAGAAAAGCATTTCAAAAAATTTTGAGACGTTCAGACCCCAGATTCTCTAAACATCTCATCTTGAAATTTTTCCTAACTCACATTTTTGAGATGTAGTAACTTATTTACATTGATAGTTTTGTATGTTGTCCTTTACTTACAGGTAAAAGATTTATTCCGACTGCAATTCTGTGAGGTCAAATAATTTTCAATGAGTTCAAGCAATCATTAAGAGAAGTTGACTTTTTTAAGTTGAGGAAAATCTCAACTTGGGATGTTTACTGAAACCAGCCCCTGATAAGTATTGTTTTAAGACAACTCATGTTTTATATTGTACGGTAAACTACAGATTAGAGATGGGTTGCCGAATAAGCCGAATAAAGTTAAAAATGAAGGTAAACAATGTCTGGACTTCCTTGATATAATGCTTACTGCCAGGGATGAAGATGGTGTTGGTATGACTGATCTAGAAATCAGAAATGAAATGGACACTTTCTTATTTGAAGGTAATTTTGTCTTTTAAAACACAAATATCATTTCTTTTTTTTTTTTTTTTTTTCCTTTTATATAGACAAGAATATTTTCACAACGGTTGTGAGATTGTTTCAAAGTATTTTCAATGGGTTTGAGGTGTGGATAGAAAATTCTTTCAGAGGGATAACTGTTATGGTGGTAACGAGGCTCTGCTTATTTCTTGAAAAACAGTTATCGAAAAAGCCATGTAAGATTATTTTTCTTGCATACCAAACACATGACATACAATGTACTTTAATATATAAATTATATTTTTACCAATCTGGCTTTTAAGACGTCAATTAGATATATTACATCATATGTTTTAACTCGTCACATCATAAATTCATAAATTGTTCCAAAGTAGGATGAGCGCATGGAGGGGGTGTAGAATGAAAAATTTGTAAAAATACGCGGAGATCCTTGTCAGTTATACAAGAACTACTTTCTTATTTATTATGGAAGGGACATAACTGACTTGTGACCCATTTGCATAAATTATGTTTAAACTATACCCTATATAATTTAATTTCCTCGTCAACCCTGAATTTGGCATGTTGCCAACTTGTGGCTTGGGCACTCTTGCCCATACAACTTCAGTGTCTACCCGAGGAAATAGAATGTTGCACTGAATTTACAGTTGGTGTCTTTTAGGCCATAATAAAGTAATTGCTAGATTATCATTCCCGCCGGCCCCCTAATTTTCATGCCGCCCCTACCCTTTTTATTTTCATAAAAAAACAAAAAATATTAAAAAGACATCAAAAATTTTAAAAAGAAATTAAAAAATAAAATCCTCCCGCCTTCCACGTTTTTAAGAAAAATTTTGGTGATAATCTAGCAATTAATTTATAATGGCCTTTGATTTGGTAAATGTTGTATTACTCTACCGGTAAATGATATAACTTTGTTTCCAGGTCATGACACGACTTCATCAGGCATAAGTTTCATCCTATTTTCACTGGCCCAGAATCAGGATATACAGACAAGATGTAGACAGGAAGTTGACGCCATCTTGGATGGCAGGGATAGTGACTACATAGAATGGTTTGTTCGAATATTTAGCATTATTTTTATGCCTTTTAGTGCTAACAGACAATCTGTTTACCTAACTACTCTTTCCTGTGATCCCGGAAGGTTAACCAGTACTCAAGCATGCCCATCTCTGCAAGTAACTGATAACTTTCTTATCTTACTTGAATCAGTGATGAGAGATGAATGACAATAACACGCAATGTCGCATATCAATCATCACAGAGACTGTGGCCGGTAGGGGATTCAAACTTTCGACCGTTTGCATTGAAAGTCAGACGCGCTACCAACTGGGCTAACTGTTCCTAACTACACAGAATGGTATAGAGTTATACTCATTGTTTGAGTTACAAAAAGACTGGATTTTGTTTGTTCTATATCTGCCAGATGCAGAACAAACAAAATTGGGCTACAGAATGCTAAAAAGATCCTACTAATAGAGACCAGACTGGTATCGGTAGAAGCATCCTTTTAGCTTTCATTCTGTAGCCCAATTTTAATTAAATTTGAAGAGATGTTAACCTTACATTGTACGTTATGAAGCTTTGGGAATTAGTAGTGATTAACATACCGATATCTTAAAAAAATTGGATATTCGACTTCAAGCTGTCTATTATATCTTTTTTGCGATATACAAAATCCCCTTACCATGTACTATCAACATTTTGTTGATAAACAATTGTGATCATTTCTTACATTCAGGAAAGACCTTGGAAAGTTTGAGTACCTGACTCAGTGTATAAAAGAGGGACTGCGAATGTACAGTCCAGTTTTCTTCATTCAACGCCAGATTGCGGAGGACATGACAATTGACAATTACCACATTCCAGCATGGACACACATAGCCATTAACATCTACAACCTGCATCACAATGTTGAAGTTTGGGGCGAAGATCACGACGTATATAAGCCAGACCGATTCTCTCCAGAAAAAGTGGCTAAAATGGACCCATTTGCCTTCTTGCCCTTCAGTGCTGGTCAAAGGTCAGTGTTTTGACAGATCTAGAATATCAACACATGGATATGGATTTTCACAAAAGTTTTGCACTTTGACAAACAAATAAAATAATCTAAAATCCTATAAGAGAGCAAAATTAGGATTCATTAGTACTTTGTAGCAGGGCTTCTAAAATTCCAAAACGCAAATCTGTCCAGGGCTTTTATTGCCGTAAGAATCGCTGCCATAAGAATCACACTTTTTCCTTTTAAAACCACTCTACATGTATGTATATATCCCAATACCCCACCCACCGTGCAATTTTATCTGTTTGTTTTAAGTGAGCACAAACAATCTGCATAATTTCATTGCATGTATTGAATGAAACAACATGTTTGCTTTTGTCTCTTTGATGACTGTGACGTCACCATGCATGGGCTAACATCATAGGGATATTGTAAGGGTGAAATGTACATGATTTCAAGCCTTTGAAAGTGACATGCTTATGTTATTAATTTTTTTTGAAAATTAAAGCATGTTTGATGGATTGCAATTTTAGTTATATGTAGGAAATATATCAAATTAATGGATAAACCAAAGATATATAAATGGTATGAAAATTTTATATTAATTAACATGTTTGATCACTTTTCTTAAATAATGTCATTAATATTATAATAAAGGTTATTGTTAAAAAATCAAACAAACAAGTCATACTGCATGTTTTAATCAAATATTTTAATAACGCAAGCAATTTTCAGTACGAAAGTCCCAGCTTTGACTACTTGAGAAAAAAACGACACAAGCAAAGTTAAAACATTACTGCTAGCAATATATCAAAGCAAACACAACCATTTTGATGAACTAATATGGACCGCTTATCGCGCTTCGAAGGCATGTTTATAGCCATAGACTCTTCCGAAAAACTCACTCTATCGCTTATGGCTTAGTCAAGATTGACCTCCTTTCTCACAGTGGGTGACAAAACAATCGCATGTTATTGGCGCAAGGCATATTTCTCAGCTTAGTAAAGCATAATAAGGTTGTTTTTATACGACCCATAGAAAATATCTGAACCAATTTTTTATTACACTTTGAAAAGAAAAACGGTTTTGAACAGTAGAAATGGTCAAAAAAATTTAAAAAACGGTGATTTTAGAAGCCCTGCTTTGTAGATATTTTATTATACATAAGAATCCCAGGTTACTAGAAAGGATAAGTGTACACACTGAGCAGAAAAAAAATCTCTTATATGACACATGACCCCTACTTTTCTCATCATATTTTGATAGTGCAGAGGTTGACAAACAGTTAAATGTAGGTTTCGCATCTTTCATTTGGAATCTCTCTTTGAATGACAAGCCTTCAAACTTTTATTATTTACTATAGAATAAAGAACAAAAGTCAGTGGTGGGTTTACACATACAGATCGCAGTGTGGTCTAGTGGTAGAGCATCCGCCTCTCATGTGGAAGGTCGTGGGTTCGTTCACCGACCAGGTCATACCAATAACTTTAAAAATTGTACTAGAAGCTTCCTCACTTGATGTCCAGCATTTAGAGGAAAGTTCTAGGTCTGGTCGGCCCGGTGTCAGAATAATTTGACCAGGAGGGGTACCATACCATGTGTCTGCAGCATGACACTCCAGTGTGACAGCGTTCAGAATACTGTCTCAAGTAGACACCATATTGATATGACTGAAAATTTGTTGAAAGTGACGCTAAACACCATACAACAACAACAACAACAACTGTTTGGCAGTCTAGGTGCTAAATTCTGATGCCAGACTATGTTTATAATTTACGAAATAATTGATAACACAAACCATTAGATAATGAGAGAAATACAAATTAGCAGTTGTCTTGTGCTGTTATTATTGTTGGCAGGACAAATCGATTTTCCCATTACCTATATGTTGTCACCTGGACTAGTTGATTTTAAAAGTGAATGGAATTATTATTTTGAATCAGGAGTCACCTTTAGTTTTCTTTCATAATTCTTTGAACTTTTGTCAGAATTTAATAATTTTGTACCAAATTAAGCTGATAAAAATGTTTACCATTTCTCATTAGTGATATTTTTCTTCTTAATTAAAACTAATATTACAAGTTGAAAACAGAGAAATGTTGGAATTTTAACCCCAAAAAATTTAACAAAATGTACGATGTACTAGTCTGAACAATAATATATTTTGACTGCATATCATAGTTCTAAATATAAGTTTAATGTAGAAAGTGGAATTTATCTATGAATGGCAAAAGCATTGAAAGTTAAAGATTCTGATCACTTGTTGTTTGTGTCTGTCAGTTAACTTTTTTGTTGTGTACACTCTAGCACCTGCAGTTTTCATTGGATCTTCACTAAAATTATGTAGTAGTTATATCACCATAAAAAAGCAACTGCTGCATTTCACAAAAATAACTGCCGATAAAAAATGCCATAAGTCAATTTGACAATTATTTGCAGAACTTATATAATTTTTGGCATGAATTGAGCCATTTAAGGGTTTGTTTGGATGAATGTTAAGAATATTTTGAATAAATGTTTGTTTACGTTTATGTAGATTTTTTTCAAAAGTTCTTTCATGAAAAGCACCTAACAGGCGCCAGTCTAACCCTGAATAGGGTAGTTTTACTGGTTGTCTGATAAGGTAACCCCAATAAATAGTTAAAAACGTTAGTTGGCTTGTCATATGTCCAATATATACCATTCCATTAATACAAACATGTTTGACCGTTTAACTTAATATCTACTGAATACATTACAGTACACAAAATAATGTATAACAGCAAAATAAAACAAAGTTACAGTGACAACATCCATTCTGTTTCTATTTCAGAAATTGTATAGGACAACATTTCGCAATGAATGAAATGAAAGTAACAATAGCTCGGCTAATTCACAGGTACTGTATACGAGAGGTAGATGTGTAATCCGGCGCCTTTAATGGGCCCTCTGTGGACAGTCAGACTGTCTCAAGCACTGTCTCAGAATCGCTTGCAGTGGCGTAGCTGTCTTTATGCCACAACGCCAGAAAATGTTCCCAGACCTAGAACCGGTTGGGCTTGCATGTATCATTTTAGGGTCAGCTACGCCATTGACTTTCCTCTAACCGCCGAAGCCATGGGCTCAGTTCTCTTAAATGTGTACTTATAAGCCTCTTCTGCTTTGAAAATTGAATAAATTCAATCATATATTTTCACTGGCCTCTGCTCAGTAAGCAACATCATAGCTTCAGATTGAGCCAAATCAGGTCATGGTCAAGGTCACTGTAACATAAAAAAGGTTTCTGCTCATAAAATTAGTTTAAGTGGAGCGCCTGGTGCAGTGATAGAGTATTGGACCTTTAATCCAATGGTTGTAAGTTCAGTCCTTCCACAAGGCTATGTGTGGTGTCCTTGAGCAAGACACGTTTTCCACTTATGCCTATGCTTAGTACTGGTTCTACCCATGAAGAAGACTTCAAGCTTGATTTGTCTAAGTTGTAATAGTTTGTTTCACAATCAAAGTAAAATAAATAAGTTTAAACTTAGTTTTCAAAGTATTTACATAATTTTTACACCGTTTATTACAACAATTATATCATTATTTAAAAAGAGAATGAGGACCCAACTTGAAGCTTGTCAATCTGAAAAGATTCTGATAAGAAATGTTGATGGAATTTTGTGTTTATAATGTGAATGAATGAATGAATAAATAGGGTTTTATGGCGTACCAACACATTATAGGTTATTCGACGCCAACAAAAAGGAAGATTCCAGATTCACTCTACATGTACGAAAATAACAATTTACCTTACAGATTTAAAAGAAAATACATCAACAAATGAATATGCAGAATGAACCTAGAACATTGATACCTGCAGAACAGCAGAGTTTTAGCAAATTCTTTCATATTACTCAAATTGTTGCTTCATATGACATACATAAGCCTTGGTGATTCTATTCTTGCCATCACCCATATGGCTCCCTGGATACAGAGGTTGATAATATAACCGCAATAGCGAACATGAGAAAAAATGATAAAATGAACATCACACCCATTCAGAGGATTCCTACCCCTCTGCAGTGACAGTGATTGTATTCTTGGCTGGAACCACAAGGTCTTTATAATGTGAAATAAAAACCAATTGAGTATATGTCTTACTACACAATGGGTCCCTTTTTTGATGTCGGTAACATAATTCTTGCGCTAAAAAAAAGTTCTATGTAATTTGATACTAAATATTTTCAAAATGGTTCATAATGAACTGTGATGTCTTGCTACAGATGGGTAGAGCAAAAGCTGACATAGAAGATAATGTATACTGCAATAAGACATCACTGGTATTAAAAAAGCTTTATAGGATTTAAACAGATGAATGTATTTAAGAGCATTTGAGAACTTCTTTTTAAAAATGTTCTTAGGGTAAGTCACTGCACTGTCTTTAAAAGGAAAAAAAACAAGATGGTCAATCCAGCAGTTGTTGTGCTTTTTTATAAGAAGATACATGTACATCCTTGCTATGGAAAACCAGTACTTTACTGTGTGGATTTTTTTTAAATTTCAAATCCTAGACCTTATTTTATATATATGTAGCACATACTGCAACATTCAACTGATTGACCTACAAAGAAATAATGGTCAAAAAGTCAAGATGAAGGTATAGTCTTTTAGAGCATTATTCTATGGACATATATCATTCACTGGAATTCTTCTAATTGTTTTTTTTTGTATTTCAGGTTTAGATTTACTGTTAAACCAGGTCATGTGATGAGGAAGAGAATGGGTGTGGTCATGCGAACAGAAGATGGAATCTGGCTGAATGCAGAATCATTGAAAGTGTAGATTGGATTTCTATGCAGTTTTCTTGTTTTGAAAAGTTTAAGATTGTTCAACTATTTTAATGACATTGTTATTGGTTAGAGTTATTGTTATATGGTTATGCAAAAGATTTCATTTCAGAAGCAGGGTTAACCTACAAACACTTGACAAACTTTATTATGCATCCCCAAAGGGGGGAAGCATATAGTCGCCACTTTGTCCATGTGTCCCCAAGTTCTTGTCTGGGCTATTTCTCTACAACCTCTGGTTGAAATTTTATGAAACTTGCTAGGATGCATCACTATCAAGTGCAGATGTGCATATTGTCTTTGTGTTCCGGTTCTATGATTTTTTCATGGAGTTATGGCCCTTTGATTCTGACTGTGACCAAATTCTTGTCCACGCTTCTTCTGTACAAACCCATGTTGGAATTTTATGAAACTTGCTAGGATGCATCACCACCAAGTGCAGATGCGCATATTGTCTTTGTGTTCCGGTTCAATGATTTTTTATGGAGTTATGGCCTTTTGATTCTGTCAGTGGCCAAATTATTGTCTGCACTATTTTTCTACAACCCCATGTTGGAATTTTACGAAACTTGCCAGTATGCATCATAATGACCTATTTCAAAGTATGTTGTACAATGTGTTATATCACGAAATAAAAAATAATGTTTTGACTTCTCTTTTGAACTCTCACAGTTACTTCCCCCGTTCAATATCATTACCATATGGTACCAAACACTCACTTGGGCGAGCATCCATTGATTCCACTGGTATTTTCTTGTTTTTCATATTAATTGTTATTTTCACATCAAGTTTAAAAAGGAATTATATGGAGAAGGAAAGGCAACTAATTGAGATTTTGTAAATGTTCCCGTATTCACACAAAATTCCACAATGTCTCACTTTTAATTATCTAAATTATTCTTCCATTCATCTTAGGAACACAAATCAAAATTCTTACATTGCAGAATGAAATTCTCATCAAAACAATACCATTCCCAGTGTAGCCCAACTTAGGAATCCCTTTTCATATTATTTTGACATGTCTGAATAGATATCCTTTTGGCAGTACAGGGTCAGTGTGTAAACATAGGCATGGTATATTGAGAAAAAAGTTTTTAATCTATTTTAAAATTTTGAAAATTCCTGATATATTCCCTTTAAGCTATTTATTTAAGTCAAATATTGCACTGTGATGACTGTATAGTTTTTCTCATCATTATCGTTTATATTTGAATAAAATGTTTTGTAGTGTAGAATTGCTCTATATATATTGTGTATATTCATAGAAAAATATGTGAGAAAGGCTAAAATTGAGACCAAAATAATAAAATAGTTTTATATATATTAAAAATAATTTATACACAAATAAATGAATTTTTCTTTATCTTTTGTTACTTTCCTTTCTGTGATATAGGCATATATAGCTATCAACTTCCCTTTCTGTGATAAAGGCAGATACAGCTATCAACTTTCCTTTCTGTGATAAAGGCAGATACAGCTATCAACTTTCCTTTCTGTGATAAAGGCAGATACAGCTATAAACTGTTCTTTCTGCGATATAGGCAGATACAGCTATAAACTTTCCTTTCTGAGATAAAGGCAGATACAGTTATCAACTTTCCTTTCTGTGATAAAGGCAGATACAACTATCAACTTTCCTTTCTGTGATAAAGGCAGATACAGCTATAAACTATTCTTTCTGCGATATAGGCAGATACAGCTATAAACTTTCCTTTCCTAGATATAGGCAGATACAGCTATCAACTTTCCTTTTTGAGATAAAGGCAGATACAGCTTTCAACTTTCCTTTCTTTGATATAGGCAAATACAGCTATCAACTTTCCTTTCTGTGATATAGGTAGATACAGCCATCAACTTTCCTTTCTGTGATATAGGCAGATACAGCTATTAACTTTCTTTTCTGTGATATAGGTACATACAGCCATCAACTTTCCTTTCTGTGATATAGACAGATACAGCCCTCAACTTTCCTCTGAGATATAGGCAGATACAGCTATCAACTTTACTGTCTGTGATATAAGCAGATACAGCCATCAACTTTCCTTTCTTTGATGTAGGTAGATACAACCATCAACTTTCCTTTCTGTGATATAGGTAGATACAGCCATCAACTTTCCTTTCTGTGATATAGGCAGATACAGCTGTCAACTTTTACTTTTCTGAGATATAGGTACATACAGCCATCAACTTTCCTTTCTGTGATATAGGCAGATACAGCTATTAACTTTCTTTTCTGTGATATAGGTACATACAGCCATCAACTTTCCTTTCTGTGATATAGACAGATACAGCCCTCAACTTTCCTCTGAGATATAGGTAGATACAGCTATCAACTTTACTGTCTGTAGTATAGGTAGATACAGCCATCAACTTTCGTTTCTGTGATATAGTCAGATACAGCCATCAACTTTCCTTTCTGAGATATAGGCAGATATAACCATCAACTTTCCTTTCTGAGATATAGGTAGATACAGCTATCAACTTTCCTTTCTGTGTGTTCCGGTTCCATGATTTTTCACGAAGTTATGGCCCTTTAATTGAGTCCGTGACCAAATTCGTGTCCGCACTATTTCTCTTCAACCCCAGGTTGGAATTTTATGAAACTTGCTAGGATGCATCACTACCAAGTGGAGATGCGCATATTGTCTTAGTGTTCCGGTTCGATGATTTTCACGGCGTAATGGTTCTTTCATTGAATCTGTGATCAAATTATTGTCCGTGCTTTTTCTCTACAACCTCAGGTTGGAATTTTATGAAATTTGCTAGGATGCATCGTTACCAAGTGCAGATGCGCATATTGTCTTTATGTTTCGGTTCGATGATTTTTCACGGAGTTATGGCCCTTTGATTTTGTCTGTTACCAAATTTTTGGTCCGCGCTATTTCTCTACAGCCCAATGTTGGAATTTTATGAAACTTGCTAGGATGCATCACTACCAAGTGGAGATGCGCATATTGTTTTAGTGTTCCGGTTCGATGATTTTCACGGCGTTGTGGTCCTTTCATTGAGTCTGTGACCAAATTATTGTACGTGCTATTTCTCTACAACCTCAGGTTGGAATTTTATGAAATTTGCTATGTTTGTGTTCCAGTTCGATGATTTTTCAGAGTTGTGGCCCTTTCATTTCTGTCTGTGACCAAACTCTTCTCCGCTCTATTTCTCTACAACCTCTGGTTGGCATTTTATGAAACTTGTTAGGATGCATGATTACCAAGTGAAGATGTGCATATGGTCTTCATGACGCTATTTCGCTACAACCTCTGGTATTAATTTTGTAAAACTAACTTGGATATGCACATATTGTCATTTTGTTCCGGTTCAATGATATGCGAATGAGTTCTGTCAAGTGCAGAGCCACATATTGTTCCTGCTATGCAGTTTGATATTGTTCAACCAAGTAGCCACCAGCATTAAAGGAATATCGTACAGAGTCAAACACTCACTTGGGGAGCACCCATCGGTTCCACCGAAATTTTCTTGTTTTCCGTGTCACCAATACAGCATACTATTACCCAATATAGCATATAATTGAACCCCATGCAGCTGTTGCCGATCAGCACCGAGTGTGTGTAAACACATGGTGATATTGCAAGTTGTGTATAGTTTTAAAATTTATGTATTTTACTTATAAATATTGTAAAGCAAAGCTTTGTATTAATTTCATATTTTTAACTAAAAAATTTAAAAAAACGTTCAAATTAAAATACATTTCTTATGTAATGGTCAACATTATGTAACTGTCTTTTTTTAGCACAAATTTATATTTTAATATCTTTGTTATGAAATAATTCAGTGGACATGAAAAGAAAAATGAATAAAGAATATATATAATTGAGATACTATATTGTATCAAAACCAAAACACCATCACACGGGCTCTGAGTCAAATAATATCGATATAGACAGAGAGCCTAACAATGTACATAGAGACTGAGAGCCAAACAATATAGACGGAGACTGAGAGTCAAACAATGTACATGGAGATTGAGAGTCAGAATTGCACAACTATTGTTATCATGTCGCCCAAGTCCAGTGGTCGTGTCATTGGATTAGTATTCCAGGATCCCGGGTTTGATCCTCGGTTATGGCATTAATAAGTATTTCCCACATGTCGCATGAATCAGTGTCGTACACCGCGCATGTGGGGTAAAAGAACCAGGGATGCTTCTGGGGTGTAATCTGAATCTTGCACTATCCTCCAAAAATTTATATAAAAATAACAGTCACCATAAATAACAATCACGAAGAATATAATGCGCCCGCCTTGGGTTTGTACACTAACCGCTGGATTGGAAGTTCTGGGAGCTACCTAAACTATTGCGCTCCCCATTTTACTTGTAGTTAAGACCTAACTTATATGACGGTAGGAAGAATGTTGCGCCCAAGAAATTAGATCTGTGTCAATCGGTTTGGCATTAGATCTATTTCTGTTGAAAATGCATATAATTGTCATAATTTCTTTGTACATATGAGAACATTTGACACATTTTTATGAGTTCTGTAAAATTTTGATGACATTGGGTACTGCTTGATGATTCTTGCATACCGGACAAGGATTTCCGCGTATTTAGTACCGGGTACGGAATTTTCAACATACACACCCTCCACGCGCTTATCCTACACTGCTGTGACGTTGAAACAATTTATGACTTGACGTATTAAAACATATGACGTTGTTTGTTTTATTTGACGTATAAAGATAGTCGTTAAGTTGAACGTGTTCTTGAGTTTCTAATCAGTACTGTACTGCTCTTGCGCTTTATGGTATTTTATTTCTAGACTATAGATATAAAGCGAGAGCTTTATCTGAACTGCATTTTGAGTCCGGGCTATGCTTATTGTATGAACCATTATAAAAAGAATAATTATCAATAAAAAAAATGCATTAAAAAAGTAATATGTACGGAAAATAGCTCCAAGATGACGGCAATTTAAGCACAATTGAGGACCTCAGTGTAGATTGAATTAAAATCAACCGTGGAGTTTAATGTAAAATAAAGAAACACACACAGCATTATCATTATTATTAACGTTTACTGTCATACGCGTATATCAGTTACTTATACCCTGTGTCTGTGTAATCTATTATAAAAAAGATTGTTAGTTTAATAGGGTTAATTTTTTCAATGAGAAAAAGTCATAAAATATATAAAAAAAAATTTTCGCCTTCGCTGAACATACGATATTCTGAGTGACAGTTAAAGGCGTATGCCACTGCGCGACTTTGGAGCCTAATAATAATACAACAGTTAACACCTTTTAAATTTGTTAGATTATGAAAGGGGCGTCATTCTAGTTGACCGGAACTGGAATTAATTCATACGTTTGATATACGTTTTATGCTATGCAAATTGTTGTAACCGACTGAAAGGTTTTGCTGGTGAGTATAAAATACCTTGAAATGTGTACACAGCATCCATTTATATTTGGCAGTTTGCTAGTACAGCAGATAACCTAGTTTTCAAATCCTCATTAATTTGGGGTTGACCCATCTTGTGGGATGTGGTTGCCATACAATTGCTACAATTGACGGTCGTGGATGATTGAGCGTCCCTTTCATTGTCGTATCTCTATATTTCCTCTGTCTAATAAAGTAACATCCCTTTCTTGTGTTTGAAGAAACCGGTTTGAGTGCATATTTTGGTAACTGCTTATTCTAACACTGGCCTTATTTTAATATTTTCTGAGGGTCCTCCATGGCCAAGTGGTCTAAGGCGCCGTCTCAAGATCATTTACCTCTCACCGCTATAGTCGTAGGTTCGAGTCCCGCTCGCTCCAAAAACTTTATGTGAGAAAGTTTCCAGTTACTTGCGGAAGGACGGTGGTTCTACTCAGTCTGACTCAGTCTGAGGTCTTCCTCCACCAGTAAAACTGGATATGCCATATATAACCTGAAATGTGTTGAAAATGGCGTTAAACCCCATTCAAAAAAAAAAAAAAAAAAAAAAAATGTATTTTCTGCTAAGTTTTCCTTCTTTATTTACTGAGTGTCATTGTAGATGCCTACTGAGAGCCACACAATATACATGGATATTGAGATCCAAACAATGTCGATATAGATGGAGAGCCAAACAATGTAGATAGATACTGAGAGCTAAACAGTATAGACGGAAACTGAGAGACAAACAATGTCTATGGAGACTAAGAGCCAAACTATATAGTTGTAGTCTGAGAGCAAAACAATGTAGATGGAGATTCAGAGCCAAACAATATAGACGGAGATTGATAGCTAATTAATCATGACAGATGTAGAAGAAGAGCCAAACAATGTAGACGGAGACTGAGATCAAAACAACGTATATTAAGTCTTAGAGCCATTAATGTTTATGGAGACTGAGCGTCAAACAATGTAGATGAAGACTGATAGCCAAACAATGTAGATGAAGACTGATAGTCAAACTCTGTAGATGCAGAGAGCCAAATAATGTTGATGGAGATTGAGAGCCAAACAATGTAGACGGAGACTGAGAGACAAACAATGTACATGGAGACTGATAGCCAAACTATGTTGATGTAGACTGAGAGCCAAACAATATAGACGGAAACCGAGAGACAAACAATGTACATTGAGACTGAGATCCAACCTATGTAGATGGAGATTGAGAGTCAAACAATGTAGATGTAGATGGAGAGCCAAACAATGCAGATAGAGACTGAGAGCCAAACAATATAGTCGGAAGCTGAGAGAAAAACAATGTACATGGAGGCTGAAATCCAACCTATGTAGATGTAGATTGAAAGCCAAACAATGCAGATGTAGACGGAAAGTCAAACAATGTATATTGAGACTGAGAGCCAAACAATGTAGACGGAGACTGAGTGTCTAGCAATGTAGATGGTGTCTGAGAGCGAAACAATGTTTATGGAGACTGAGAGTCAAACAATTAGATGCCGACTGAGAGCCAAACAATGTACATGGAGATTGAGAGTCGAACAATATCGATATAGACGGAGAGCCTAACAATGTAGATAGAGACCGAAAGCCAAACAATATAGACGGAGACTAAGAGACAAACAATGTAGATAGGGAATGAGAGCCAAACAATATAGACGGAGACTGAGTGTCAAACAATGTATATGGAGACTGAGAGTCAAACAATGTAGATGAAGACTGATAGCCAAACTATGTAGATGTACTCTGAGCATGTGGCATTGTTTGTCAAAGTATAACGCAATGTAGTGTTTACTTAGATATAGTAATTGTCCAAAGAAAATGACGGCATCAATATATTTTTGTGGTTAGCTAATACAGCAAATAGCCTAGCTTTGAAATCCTCACCAAATCTAGTGGAATGTTGTTGTTTTACAATTGCTACGATTGCTGGTCATGGATGATTGAGCAACTTTTACTGGCTCTCTCTCTCTCTCTATCTTTCATTTGTCTAATAAAGTAACCTCATTATCTTGTGTTTGAACAAACACGTTTGAGTCCATATTTACTGTGGAGTTCAAAGTTTGGCAACTGGTTATTCTAACACTCTAGCTTTTATTATAATAGTCTGATTTCAGTATTTCCTGCTAAATTAAGTTTTCTTTATTCTAAAGTTTTTTATTGACTGAGAGCCAAACAATGTAGATGACTATTGATTGCCAAACAATGTTGATGTAGACTGAGAGCCGAACAATGTAGATGGAGACTGAGAAATTAATAACTGTGAATTAAATCAGTCAATGGCCTGTTTAGCAAAATAGTAATAAATTGGTATATTTGGTTGGTAACCGATATATTGTTTTGAATTGCACGACTATTGTTATTGTGGCGCCCAAGTCCAGTGGTCGTGTCATTGGATTAGTATTCCAGGATCCCGGGTTTGATCCTCGGTTATGGCATTGATAAGTATTTCCCGCATGTCGCATAAATCGGTGTTGTGGGGTGAAAGAACCAGGGATGCTTCTGGAGTGTATTCTGAATCTTGCACTATCCTCCAAAAAGTTTTATATAAAAATAACAGTCACCATAAATAACAATCACGAAGAACATAATGCGCCGCTTTGGGTTTGTACACTAACCGCTGGATTGGAAGTTCTGGGAGCTACCTAAACTATTGCGCTCCCCATTATACTTGTAGTTAAGGCCTAACTTACATGACGGTAGGAAGATTGTTGCGCCCAAGAAATTAGATCTGTGTAAATAAGTTTGGCATTAGATCTATTTCTGTTGAAAATGCATATAATTGTCATAATTTCTTTGTACATATGAGAACACTTGACACATTTTTATGAGTTCTGTAAAATTTTAATGACATTGGGTACTGTTTGATGATTCTTGCATACCGGACAAGGATTTCCGCGTATTTAGTACCGGGTACGGAATTTTCGACATACACACCCTCCACGCGCTTATCCTACACTGTTGTGACGTTGGAACAATTTATCACTTGAAGTATTAAAACATATGACGTTGTATGTCTTATTTGACGCATAATGATAGTCGTTAAGTTGAACGTGTTCTTGAGTTTCTAATCAGTACTGCACTGCTCTTGCGCTTTATGGTATTTTATTTCTAGACTATAGATATAAAGCAAGGGCGGATTCCGGGGTGGAACCCCCACCCCCTCCCCTTTAAAATTTGTCAAGCATAGGTTTTTCTTCACATTTACTCTGAACTCAAGTTACCATTTACCATTTTATTTAACTCATTGGCAAAAATGACATGATGCTCGACAGAGCCTTGCATAGTATATTTTGCCAACTTATTTAATAAACTCAATAATGAGTACTTTATTGGTGTAGGCCGCGAAGAACTCTGAATAGAATCACCATTCTTCCGCAAGTAACCGTTTCTCATAATCAGGCTTTCAACCGAGCAGGGATTGAACCCAGATGTAGGTGTTGCTTTAAGTAATTCAGCTGATTTGCACATGTCATCAGAAAAATAAACCACCCTTCACATTAAATTGTTGAGAGGTCTAATTCATGTGATGCACGCAACAAATTAGTTAGACCTCTGTTTTGCACCCTAAACCGAAACAGTGTGAAACGCAGAGCATCGAACTTGGGATTGGAAGCATATGCTTTGTACTGGTTCTATCCAGCAAGATTTGTATGAATGGAATAACTTGCTTCACAATCGAGAGAAAATAAATTAGTTTAAAACCTAATTATCGTATTAGATCGGAAGAAGAACACGCATGTCAAATTTGAAGGCAAATGCCCTGTGGTCATTTGCCGATTAGCTATAACAATTTGTGTATTAATTTTGGACACATCAACGGCCGGTCCTGTCATGTTTGGCCCGATTTTAAAGCAATTTCCGTCAATTTGATTATTTTGTCATTTTCATGACAAGTGACCATCCTGCGGCAATATTTAAATTTACATGTAGAATTTCTTGATATTCTGACAGAAATTGTACAGAAATTGTACATAGCAGAAACTGATTCTTTGGATCCTGCTGGTGATGGTGGTGATGATGATGGCGACAATGATGGTAAATGTGATGATATAATATTATGATGATTATGATGATGACGACGACGATAATGATGATGGTGACTTGTAAACGGTACATGTAAAAGGTATCATATACACCACCGTGCCAGGGCTGACTTTAGAAAACGTAACTTTAATTTTTACCTTCTTTAAGTTTTTTCACACCGTTTTAGGAAGTATGACTTGTTCTGGATCAAATTTATAAAATATCATAAACAATATCCGATCATTTCATCCTCAAAATTTTAGCCCAATCGGCCGAGGCTTTTAAAAAAAAATGCTAAACAACCTAAATGTACATATACTGAATGGAACGGCTAACCTGCCATTTTATGTATCTGACATTTTATGTATTTTGTAAAAAAAAAGTATCAAAGCTTTTGTCTTGAAGTTTGGAATTAAATAAGAACGAACACTGCTGTGAAAAAATCAAAACATAACTGTCTGTTAATGCCTTATACAAATTTTGATTCGCTACTCAATATTTTGACGAAGATATTTGAAATATTAAAGTAGATAGTTAGCTGTAACGTTCAGTTTAGTTAACAGTGCCTCCGAGTTTTCCAACCGCGATTGTCCGTCCTCAAACATGCAAACATTCTTACATATTTAATGTTGGACCGAGCTGAGTTCCAACCAACGACCCAAGAAGTAAGAGGTAAGCGGTAAATGAGACGGCGTTCAATAATGATAAAACAAAAATATTATCCGTAGAGAAAATAAGTATATTGAAACATAATCATGCCTAACAAACTGTTATTATATTATATATTGTTTATTTTTAAAAATAAATATAGTTATCTGTGGTAGATTAAATAAATATACATATGGTAGATTATAAACTAGTGTATAGTCCGATTTGCCACTGCTGCTACTGCCTATGCAGATGTTGATGGTGACAAACGACGATGCTGATGATGATGATGATGATGATGATAATGATGATGCTGCTGATGATGATGATGATGATAAAATGATGATGATGATACTGATAAAAATATGATGATGTTGATGAGAATGGTTATGATGACGCTGATGGTGAAACAATTTCAGTGCGTTAGTGTATCAGTAGGATGGAGAATGAAATATCGGGATGAATGTCCGGCATGCAAAAGCCACAAAATCTACCGGAAGCTTGTTTTGTTGTCACCCTGGGGCCAACACGCCTAGGTGAATAAAGTGCAAAACCCGATTACACCTTGACCAGTTAAACTTTTCAAACGTCAACAATTTGAATTATGATTGATTGATATTACATTTTAATACCGACGTGAGATACAGGAACATAGTTCTGGTGGCAGTGCAATTATGTTAGAGCTATGAAAAGTCCTTTCGTTTAATGTTGTTTACGGAATCCGTTTTAAATATCTGGCTAACGTAATTATGCGTAATTTAATTAAATTGGAACGGATTACGGATTCGAAATTGGACTAGCAGAATAACATCATTACTGATATCTTTGTGTGTATTAAACATTAATACGTTAAGTAAAAACGTGAAATGGAAATAATTCGATTTGGATATATTTTGCTGTGCTTATATTCGTTCGTGCGAACGTCCGCAGGAAGTATTTGGTTGCAGGATCCACCGTCACGGTCAGCTGCTTGGAATTATGGGATTCAAGCGGCGGTAAACTACAATTTCCGGAATTTGAATTGTGGTGGACAGCCAGTATGTATTGTCATTGTTTTAATTGTTGTTATGTGTTTTTTTAAATATTATAAGAAACATTGATAAGGTTTAAAGACTCATGACCTATTATGTATATATTTTAGTGATTTATTTAACATAAGTGGTATAACAGTGTATTCATATAACACATTGTATAAAGTTATGGTTTCAGGGCTGCGTTTCACAAAATATCTTGCGATAAAAATCGCCGTAAGTCAATTTGACATTTTTTTCGTTGAATGTTTAAATTTTGATCGATGTTGAAAATGATTGAATTTCCAGAAAATATATTATTCTCTGTATGATTAACGCCAAAGTTTGGTTCATTTGGATGAATATTAAAAATATTATGATCAATTGTTGGTCTGCGTTTACGTCGATGTTTGTCGTAAGATTTTTGTGAAACGCAGCCTTGTTCTATAACATATCTCGTATTTTGCCGCTGTAGTGAAGAGACCATGAATATAAAACAATTCCTCATTGGCCAGTAAAGGGTTATACTAAAATATTGATGAATAAAACGGAAAATGTCGACATGTAAAATCATGAGAACATTACTCATAAGATGGACTACGGGATGGAATCAGTCATTATTTTTCTAATGGGATATTTCGCTTAGTGAATCAATAACTTTACAGCGTTTTCTGAACAAACAGTAAAAGGCTCTGTCTCTTTAAAGAAAAAGTAAACGTTTTCCCAAATATACAAGAAAGAACCCCAATGCTCATCTGCGTGGTCAGACCACGAAAGCAGATAAAAAAAAACGGACCCGCAAAAGAAAAAGGAATAGATGCAATTAACAGCTCATTAGCAAAATAATGAAAAGGTAATACATCAGTTCAGGATTATTACAATATATATGGATACAAAGATTTATTAACCGGAATTTATCACCAAAAAAAAATCGCAAGAAAAGATGAAAACCAAAATAACCGCATTCGTGATCAGCCCCTGTGATTTGATTTGAATGTATCTTATATAAAGCTTTAGTAACAGTGAACTAAACCTAAGGTGGTATTCACCAACCATTCTTAAGAAAGTTCTAAAACTTGAACTCAATGATGAATTTTGAAACGCACACTTAGATACCATCTTTTGAGACCAAAAATTTGCAAGCATGTAGTGACACCTAGTATACAGTCAAACCTGTCTTAAGCAGCCAGTCAATGGAAGGAGCAAAGTTACCTTTTAAGACAGGTTGTTGTAAAATACAGGTGAATATGCATTGAAAGCGTAACAATGGGATATGGCAAATATGGCCGCTTAAGACAAGTCGCTGATTAAAAGAGGTGGCCGCTTACGCAGGTTTTACTGTATAGTCAGATAAACTCTCCTAAAAGTCCAGAGCATAAAAGAGCTTGCTGGAGGTAAAAAATGGTCCCAGCAAGGATTCAAACCACCAGTCCTCGATCATGGGTCCCAGCAAAGATTCAAACCACCAGCCCTCGACCATTGGTCCCAACAAGGATTCAAACCACAAGCCCTCGACCATGGGTCCCAGCAAGGATTCAAACCACCAGCCCTCGACAATGGGTCCCAGCAAGGGTTCAAACCACCAGCCAAACCACCAGTCAAAACTAAGTTAAACCATTAAAAAGCAACAATTGTAATCGTAGTGAAAATATGTTGTTAAAACCTTTCTCTATATTTAGTTTAAACTTAATTATTTTAATTCGATTGTGAAACAAGTTCTTACAACTTAGACAAATCACGCTCGAAGTCTTCCTGGGTAGAACCAGTACAAAGCATATGCGGGAAAAAGTGTATTGGTTAAGGACACCACACATAGCCGTAGCGGAGGATCGTACCCACGACCCTCCGATCATGAGTTCGGTGCTCTACCACTGGACCACGCACTCCTCTATATTTGGCGGAAGGACACATTAGTATCATCAAAATAGGTCTACTTTATTATTTGCTTTATTTGTAATAAACATTTTATGGTTTGATTCGAGGTTTTAGTGTGTGAGTCGTTTTATAGATACATTTTAGAGGTCAATCAATTAAGACCATGTTTTAAAATTAAACAAGAATGCGCCTTTTTTTAGATGATTTTCCTATGTTTAGATCATAATGACCTTGACATTTGACCTACTGACCCGAAAATTGATAACAGTTACTATTTATGAATTATCAATATTTTAACGTTTAAAATACTATAATGCATTATATACTCATTATTGTTGAATTATGAGATCAAAGGTCAAAGCTATAGTTGAACATTGTAGGTTTTCTGTTGATCATGTACACTGTTTACTTCAGAAATACTATATTCATATCCCAATTTCCAAGCATCACTTTGTCTTTTTTTTTCTAAATTTTGAATTCAACATGACATTGATTTTAAAATGTTCCAAATATATCAATTATTCTATTCAAATGATAAAAAACGAGCATCAAAATATGGAAATCGCATATTCAAATAAGAAAAAAAACATAATCATAATCACTTTCATAACCATTATATGAGACTAGCCCACGGAAGCGTCCCAGTTTCCAATGGGTGTGTCGCAACTATACACAAGAATAGTTACCGAACATCACTCAAACTCTAATAAATGATCAGTGATCCATACATAAAACATTTTTTAAATAATCGTTGTCTATCCGAGAACCGGATATCTTCCGAATCAGGTCAGTTAACCCCAATGAAAAAGCCGGGAATTCTATGCCTGTCCCACAATTCATAGCAATTGAACGCTTACTAAACTATGACGTCATTGAAACATCCAGTTGAAGCAACTGACCAATCAACGTTGCTCAAATGTGTTTTACCAACATTGCTATTTAACACTCTAAATCAGAAGAGCTGGATCCATTCTACAGGCTTAAATAATCGAGATACACTGTGCTAAGAAAATGAACAGCTGGTTCCTGTTTCACCAACATTCTCTTCCGTTTTACTTAAATACTTACAATCTTACTTAGAGGGAGTATATCAGGGAAAATGTTATACATGTCTAAAAAATAAAATAATATTCAAAATGGATAGAACTCATCTAATTATATTATTAAGAAAAATCCAAATGGTTTGGTATACCAAAACTTTACAAAATCGATATTTAAATTCGAGTGGTAAATTTGAAAATGAAAATCTCATTCTAAAATTAGACCGCACTTAACTACTGCTTAAAGAACTTTGTTACATACTTTCTATGAACTAATTATATTACAGTTTACTACAGACTTTACGCCATTGTTGTTTAGACGTTTCACCTTTGTTGTTTAGACTTTTAACAATTGTTGTTTAGACTTTAAACCATTGTTGTTTAGAGTTTTACCCATTGTTGTTTAGACTTTTAGCCATTATTGTTTAGACTTTTAACCATCGTTGTTTAGACTTTTAACCATCGTTGTTTAGACTTTTAACCATCAATGTTTATACTTTTAACCATCGTTGTTTAGATTTTTAACCATCGTTGTTTAGACTCTTAACCATCGATGTTTAGACTTTTAACCATCGTTGTTTAGACTTTTAACCATTGTTGTTTAGACTTTTAGCCATTATTGTCAAACTTTTAACCATTGATGTTTAGACTTTAAACCATCGTTGTTAAGATTTTTATCCATCGTTGTTTAGACTTTTAACCATCGATGTTTAGACTTTTAACCATCGATGTTCAGACTCTTTAGACTTTTAACCATCGTTGTTTAGACTTTTAACCATCGTTGTTTAGACTTTTAACCGTCGTTGTTTCGACTTTTATCCATCGTTGTTTAGACTTTTAACCATTGTTGTTTAGACTTTTTGCCATTATTGTTAAACTTTTAACCATTGATGTTTAGACTTTTAACAATCGTTGTTAGGATTTTTATCCATCGTTGTTTAGACTTTTAACCATCGATGTTTAGACTTTTAACCATCGATGTTCAGACTCTTTAGACTTTTAACCATCGTTGTTTAAACTTTTAACAATCGTGTTCCGACTTTTAACCATCGATGTTTAGAGTTTTAATAGTCGATGTTTAGACTTTTTACCATTGTTGTTTAGACTTTTAAACCATTTGTTTCGACTTTACCTTAATCAAAATAATAAACGCGTCGACCAACTAGTGACACCGTAGTGTGCAGGTTATGAATTTCGTTTTAATTTTTGGAAAGGTGCATATCTCTTGAGAATGGTTGAGACATCACGTTTTTGCACATTTGTGACATATATATATATATATATATATATATATATATATATATATATATATATATATATTCACTGTATCTATATGGTCCAACGGGTTTATAAATCTTCCTTTATATAGCATGTGAGTAATCATGATACCTTAACTGGATCCTACTCATATAAAGCTATCAGTTCATGTATGTAAATTTGTCCACCCTGTCGAGATGTGTTGCATGTAATTCCATAGTATATAAAATCATGGTCGACATCAAATTTATTGGTTTGGCAGAGGCCTTGATATTATATCTATATACCTATGGTTTGCATTGTAGCTAGGCGCACTTCGCCGTAGTCTGAGTCTGTAACATTTATGTCTTGGTTATTCACAAATAATTATCTCCATATATATATATATATATATATACGTATTTGAATCGGCCTGAATGGAATGGATATGAATAGAATTGAATTCAACATTACCGAGTGTTATTACATTAATATTAGTATGGAAACCAGTTTTATCGCTAGATACCTTGCATGCATATCAATAGCTGAACATATATTTTGGTTAATGATATAAACGTATTGGCTAAAAAAACTGCACATGTAAATACGTGTACATGTATACATTTTATTTAATTTCAACCTTTGCAAAGGTCACAATCAATGCAGACGGCTCCAGAAACTGCGGACTGTGTGGTGACCCCATCAACGGCACCGTTCCTCGGCCAAATGAAAATGGCGGGAAATACGCCAATCCTCCCATCCTCACACGATATTACGAGTCGGGACAGCATGCCGAGATCAGCATCTGGAACAACGTACCCGGAAGTGCCGGTTTCTTCGAGTTCAGACTGTGCACAAACGGCGAAAATCCAACTCAGAAATGTTTAGACGAAAACCTGCTGACGTTGAATGACGCAAATAAAACGTACATGCAGAACCCTCGGCAACAAGGCCTCAATCTCATCCACGTGCAGCTCCCAGCTGGTGTCACGTGCAAACACTGCTTGTTACAATGGCGATTTAGAAAAGGTATATCAGTTGTATAAAAGAACATTCACTAATAAACGATTTGTTATGTAATTCCCGTGGTGACCTTTAATTCAGATTTAGTTTATGTCCGATAACCGGTGATGATGCAGACGACAGCCATATAAATATTGACATAGTCACCGATGCAACACATATAATTTATATTGGTGTGGTATGCACAATTTACAATTTTAGCCAATGTTCAAACCTTTTTACATTAATTTTGCATGTCGCACCAATACATCACCATTTCTACAAAGTTACAAGTTGGTAAAATATTTGACCGCACCAATATCACCACCGGTAAGTATGCGTTTTTTAGTGTATTCTTGTAAGGGAAGGCATACTCGCAAAAAAAAACACAAACAGACTGGTGGTTATTGCAGACGAGAAACCTATGTCATTCTACAATAATTTATTGTTGCTGGTATTTCTACACCATTAATCATGTCGCCACAGTTTATCTGATGATTCAGTAATATACTGCATTGTGTCTTATTGTCATTTGTCTCTCTCTGTTGATTCCATTTGTAAATTATCAGTTACTTGCAAGGATGGGTGTGCTCGAGTGCTGGTTAGCCTTCCAGATTCCAATGAAAAACTGATTGTCTGTTATCCCTCGATGGCATAACAATGACGCTAAATCAATCAATCAATCAATCAATCAATCAATCAATCAATCAGTATTGCTTATTACTGACAACATTACTATGTAAATGTAGAAATTTATTGCATACATCATTACTAGATCTACATATATGTCAGCAAAGAGTATTTCTTATTGTATACGAGTCTCGAAATCACTTACCTCTCACCGCTAAGGGCGTAGGTTCGAGTCCCGCTCGCTCCAAAAACTGTGTGTGAGAAAGTTTGCCAGTTACTTGCGGAAGGATGGTGATTCTTCTCAGATTCATGTTTAAGGGCTTCCTCCGCCAATAAAATTTGACATGCTTTATAAAACCTGAAATGCGTTGAAAATGTCGTTAACTCCTATTCCATTTTATTATTATTGTTTACTTACTTTTACTCGTACATCACATGTTTGACGGTCGCTTAATACATACTGGTACAATATTACTTTACCCTTAACGTTTGTCGCTTATTTAAGACAATAAGCTATATATCATTACATTTACGCTTGTCGCTTATTTAAGACAATATAACTATATATCATTACATTTACGCTTGTCGCTTATTTAAGACAATATAACTATATATCATTACATTTACGTTGTCGCTTATTTAAGACAATATAACTATATATCATTACATTTACGCTTGTCGCTTATTTAAGACAATATAACTATATATCATTACATTTACGCTTGTCGCTTATTTAAGACAATATAACTATATATCATTACATTTATGTGTGTCGCTTATTTAACAAAATATAACTATATATCA